>JAGTXR010000167.1:0-600000 GCA_022606575.1 Glossosoma conforme
CGTCGGCAGAGGTCAGTCATCACAATATTAAAAAATAATAGCCATTACTATTATTATATCAGCGTTTATATAGAGCTTTTTTATAACCAAATGGTCATTCCAAACGCGATTATTTGCCTCTCTACAGGGAAAAACGTGTAAAGTCTCTAATATGTTTGCCCCCCTTAAATGATAGGTCATTAGTTTTTCTACCCTGGTTCTCTCAGACTTCTCTCTGTAGATTATGAATCTTGAATTTGCTTTTTTTCATTACTCATACAGTTAAGCACTTAAAACAAACATTTTGAACATTTAAACAGTTGAAAATCAAACAAACATTATAACCATAGAAAATGTAAATTTAAAATAATGCCATTAAATATGATTAAAATTAACAACAATTTCAGTTCATTATTCGAATTGAATTTATAGTTCTGGTAAATTAGAATGTTTCAAATAATATTATTCATCCCATCATACCTAACTATCATATATACCTATCATACCTACCGGTTTTACACACAAGCAAGAAATAAAAGTCCATTTCAGTTTTACATACATCCTATCCTTTTTTTCATGTCTATTTTTTTTGAGATTTTGCTTTTTTTTTAAAGGGCACCATTACTTATTTAAGCAATTTACTCATTGTTATGCGATTTTTCCCAATTTTTTTCTTCTTTTAAAATAATTCCGATTTAACCACTTCCCGGTCGATTTATTCAATAAAAATCTTCCCAAAAGAAAATAATTTGTTTTATATTAAAGTATATTGACTATTTATTATTTATTTACTATCTTCAATTTTTTTACCTTTTTAAGTATTTTTTTTTTAATTATATTCTTTTATATAGGCAATAATTTAAAAGTTTATCCCAGGGTCCCGGACAGTGTTATTTTAGTTCCAGTCTTCGGTTTGTGTAAAAAATTACATCAACTATGTCCCGGTTTTCAAAAAAATACACTATAAATAAAATTATGCTCTAAATCTAAAAAATATCGGGTTTTTTCCATTTTCAGTTGTTTTTTTTTTTACAAAATAGGTTATATCGCGAAAGTGCAGTCATCCATCAAATGAAAAGTGCTCAGTGTGATCCATGTTAATACACAATGTGAAATTCTTATCTATTTAACCTTTAAACGCCCAGTGGTTTCCTTACGGGACCGCAGATTTGCTATGTTCAATGCCCTTCGGTCCCATACAGGAGTGCTTATGGTTCATTTCACAATCGGATTACATTAATTTGTAATAATAGAATTAAAGTAAGTTCATGGAAGAATCTATTGTGCGACGAAACATTACAAACATTGGCCTGCTAGGGCATTGAACGACGCAAATTTGCAGTTCCTTATGGGACCACTGGGCGTTTAAAGGATAATCAACTAATCCTAACTGGGCAATCTGTTTGTGTTTGCAGGAGGACAGGGAGCTGATAAAGCAGAACCTGCCGGCCGTGAAGAAGATCTCCATGCTGAAGCTGGCCATGTCGCAGCTGATCAAGAAGGACCTGCAGCTGGCCTTCCTGGAGCACAATGTGCTCAACGTGCTGTGCGACTGGCTGGCGCCCATGCCCAACCGCGCGCTGCCCTGCCTCAGCATACGTGAAAGCATCCTCAAGCTGCTGCACGACGTAATTACACAAAACCTCCCAATTAACAACAACAAAAATATTCAACAATTACCTACCTACATACAGCACTGTTATGGTGGATCCTGCGATTCTGTAGGTGTACCTTGGTTCTCCCACTCCTAATCCCTTCCCTAGCCCTTATCTTAAACTTTTTTTAATAAATAAAAAACCATCCCTATAGGGTTTTATGTTAAAAAAATTAAATCACTATTAACAATCTAATATATCAGCATCATTTAAGAAAAAAAAATGAAGCAATTATTTAATGCGTTATTATTTATTCCAGTTCCCCACTATTGACAAGTCCTACTTGAAGCAGTCAGGTATCGGCAAGGCCGTCATGTACCTGTACAAGCATCCCAAAGAGACCAAACAGAACAGAGAGCGAGCCGGGAGGCTTATCTCCGAGTGGGCAAGACCCATCTTCAACCTCAGTGCAGACTACAAAGGTAAACTTTAACTTTTGACAGTGCTTGAAGGCCTTCCCGTGATTTTAAATTCATTGTTCAGTTGTCAATAGACCTCAGTTTATGGGCTACGAAGTTAGTATGCTATAGCATGTTTTGAATCGCCCTTTATAGTTACCTGTTGCTAAGCATTTGACTGTGGATTTATGCATTATTTTTTGTTCACAGCCTTGACACGTGAGGAGCGACAGGAGCGAGACTTGGAGCAGATGGCCTCCATCAAGAAGAGGCGCCGAGACTCTGATGATGATGATGGAGCTGGCAGCAGCAAACACAAAGACATCATGAGCGGGGGGAACGATGAGAAGTAACAAAAATTAATTTAATTTAATACTTTCAATGTTTAACCCTCCCCTTACTGTGCTAAAAACATTTGAGAACTCCAATGATATATATTTTCTACACCATATAAAAATGTCATTTAAAAACCGGAAAAATGTGAATATTCCTAAATATTGTTTTAACCACTTCATCGCACACATGTTTGTAGAAAAATAAAAACACTACTTTTTTACGACTAAATTATTTTAATATTTTTAACTTACATTATTGGTGAGTTGCAATCGATTGAACTAAAATTTTCATGAAAAAAAAAACACTTTTTTTCACTAGGACTGCCACAAAATAGATTATAGATAAATTACTCGATAATTTAACCGCCCTAGCTGCAGGTATATTTCTAAGATATATTACATAACTGTCTCCTACATCGTATGTACCTCCAACGCACCACGTTTGTTGGAAATATTTAAGAAATATATACTATATAATTGATAATTGTTTTCGAAAAAAATAAAATTTATTCAGTGCCCTTGATACCATCTCATGAATATCTTCCAAATTATCGAAAAATATCGTTCCTTTTTGGTTTGTTAATATTTTTAAATATTCATAGATGTCGTTGTGAGAAAATCGGAATTAATTTTGAAATACATCTTTCGAATATTGCGAAGCGCCCACAGGTTCGCTTACGGCGATCGTCGGGTTAATTGCCTTTGGTTAAAGTTGAAATGTAACAATTTTTGTAATGTAAGCATCTGAAAAAGAGAAAAAACATTGTAACAATTAGGTTAAGGCAATCAAGAAGAAAGAGATAAATAAAAAAAAACAATGTTATTTTTCCAGAGCATTGAGGCCAGGTGATAAAGGCTGGGTGGCCCGGGCTAGAGTGCCGATGCCGTCCAGTAAGGACTACGTAGTAAGGCCCAAGTCTACCTGTGATATAGACATGTCCAGGGTGAGTACAATTTCCTTAAAATATTCTTCTACTCTATAACCACTACTTGACTGAAATAAATATTGGAAAGGAATGTTGATCCTTTGAACAAATTGATATACACATTCAAATCTACAGCAAATATCATATTCAATCACGTTTTTGTTGTCAATATCATAGAAAAATAAACGGGAAACGCTGGGATTCGACCTGTAAACTTTGCACTTTTCTTCTATTCTATACACTCGTCGGCGGGTATATGTCAATGGTCAAAGCGTTTACTTTGCAAGCCAAAGGTCGTGGGTTCGATCCCCGACGGAGATAAAAAAAAATTAGATTTTTAATTGATTTCTGAGCTCTAAAATACCCCCCGGTTGGTGTGAATTTGATTCCTCACCTGTAAAATGCCAGTCATAGCCTATTAATCAAAATTGGTGGTAGACGAAAGTCGTCCCGTGAAGACCACCCATTCATAGTAAATTCCTGTAATAATAAGGATGATGCGTGAATCTCGGTGGTGTAGTCTATGACGTTGGCGGATCAACACTCCACATGCAGCGATTAGCCATATGCAGCTTGGTAAGCGTCATAGAATTCCACAGACGAGACTTCAGAATTACTATCACCATCTGTCGGTATTCTCCTGTATGTGTTTGGCTTGGCGGCAGATTTTTTTGACTCGAGCATTCAAAAGCTCGTATACCGCATGCAAAAATGCATTGACCTCAGTGGCGACTAAGTAGAAAAATAGGTAAAAGTCTGAACTTTTCAAAAATGTACGCATTCATGGAATCAAACATGTCATACACTGTGAAAAATCACTGGGAACTTTATTTTACGGATAACCCTCGTATACATGAGGCCTTTCGGCTATTATTTAACCAAAACAGTATGTAACATGTCTTGAACTGTTGATTTCAGGTTTCGGCTAAAAAGAAAATGACAAGATACGAGAAGCACATGAAGAGGTTTATCGATCAGAAGAGACTCAAGTCCTCCAGACGAGCCGTGGAGATCTCCATCGAGGGGCGGAGGATGGCGCTCTAACCAAGGAACACGTTTCTAGCATCTCTTATTGTTACATATGCGGTGGGAGGACTTGTTCATGTAAATATATTTTTAAATAAGATTTATGTGCACAGGATAATCAAGGAAGATAGGCACCTAATAAGAACCATCTCAGAGAGGCGAGCCCGATGGATTGGTCACGTCATGCGCCATGATGGTCTTCTTCACGATATTGTGGAGGGGATGGTAGAGTGTAGAAACTGTAGAGGGCGCCTGAGTATTTGCAGCAAGCATTCGAGGACATGAATTGTAGCGTTTATGCTGAGCTGAAAAGGGTTGCGGAGGACCGAGAGGAATGGATATCGAGATGCAAGATTCTGTTGCTGCAAACCAATCCACCGGATTGATACTACGAAGAAGAATGTGCACATCCCAGGTGAAGTCCTAGGCATCTGCATCACTTACAGAATTCGGAGAGAGGTAATTCATAATGTCATGCCTATTAATTCTATCTTAATGTCAAATTGTATTAGCCCAATATCTGGTAACATTGATGGACCGTGTGCTGCCCAGCATTAGGTCCCAATCATCAACATTCTTGGATTATCAATCTCGAATAATGTCAAATATTACGAGTCAATTAAGTATAAAGCCGGTCTCGCTTCCAAAAAACTAGGTGTGTTATATAGATCACTGAGGTATTTCAACGATAAACAACTTCTTCTATATAAAGGACAAATACGACCTATCCTTGAATACGGCAATCACCTTTGGATTGGAGACCCAAAATAACTTCTGAACTTAATTGACTCAGTTCAAAGAAGAGCAATTCGTTTGATAAACAATGACATTCTTACGTCTAACCTGCAATCAATGGAACACAGGCATACGATTGGTTCACTAAGTCTTTTCTACCGTTATTACCACGGTCGCTCCTCTTTGGAACCTCAACAACTAATTCCTCCTGCATCCACTCAAAACCGACAAACTCGTCTTACACTTGCCGAACATCCATACACAGTTAATGTGTGTCGACCAAGAACTGGCAGTTTCCAATATTACTTCTTTAATGCCACACGTATGCTTTGGAATGCTTTTCCAGCGTCTGTGTTTCCTCCTTCCTACAATCTGGATTTCTTCAAGAAACAGATAAATATACACTTGCAATCTCCCCGACCCACACACAAACACCAACACAACACACGTTTCCCGCATGCAGTGTTCAGCCTCCCTGGCTGAGCGTCATAGAGTGCACTGGTCTTGACCGGCTGTGCTCTCTAGATGCGCTTACATAAAATAAAATAAATACTCAGACATATAGGTGTGTCCAAGTGACATACACAGACATAAACATAGTGACAAGTTGCAGTGCATGTCCACAAAAAAAACGGACATATAACAATGAGTAAAACTAAAACTAAGGAAGCGTACGTGCATGTACAAGTCCTCCCACCATAAAAATTTATTTAAGACTTATAATTTTATAATTATAACTGTATTTAATATGTTTAGGACGTCGAATTAGTATATTATATATTATTTTATATTATAAATAAATTAAAAGTATTTAAAACGATATTTTATGCTCGCATTGAAATTGTTTTTAAAATCCTTACATGTCGGAGTGGGAATCAAACAATTATTCCAGACAATATGATTTGTTTTTAATGCACAAATAATTTTTATAATATTTATTTTAATTTTATATCATTGTATTATTCTTTATTGTATCTGCTCTTGATTTGGTGCATATTTGTTATTTTTTATTTGCTAACCTTCTAGCGGCGCGCTGACTAGTTTCCCTTGGCACTTGTCTTCTTCGAGTCAGCGACGTCAAATTATTTCTGCCCAGTATCTGGCAACATCAATAGCCCGTGTGTTGCCTAGCATTAGGTCTTCAGGTGTGCAGCTTGTTGGGCACATGGAGCAGGATCTTAGGTGTGAGACGGTCTGCAGGTCTCCACAGTCGCATAATAGTGGCTATCCCAGCCGAAGAATTCCCCACCGCTTGATGTTGTCCTTTGTTCTACCAACTCCGGTTCTTAAACTGTTCAGGGATTTCCAGGTCCGCCAGTCAAGGTTTTTGCCAGTTGGGAGGCTTTCCTTTAGAGTTGATGTTGATACAACATTGGGAATAACTGTTTTAGTTCAGGAAATATGCACCAATTAGGCAGCAGATATAGAAAATACATTAACATTTTAAAATCATTGATTCTTCCAATTTAAAAACATAATCCACTTAAGGAATAATGATTTTACGATCAAAATTATTTTCGATGTACATTTTTTTTATTTTATAAAATAACATTTGTTGTTAGTGAAACAAGGACGAACAAGAAATTACACGAAAATATAGTTTTTTTTAAACTTACTGTCATAGCATATCAATTAACCCTTTCGCATCGGTAGCCGATATATGCCGTCTAAGATTCCCCTACCGTTGACATCGGTAGCCGTGATATATCGTTTTGCTACTTTCTTAGAATGGATTTTTATGCATCATCTGATAGCTAAAAGGATACAAGAACCAATGTGATAAATGAAAATAGACCAGATAAGTTTTGTAAACATTTATGCTTCAAATACTAATTTTATAACTGACAGTTTTATTTGTATTCCTCCGAGCCGTAATGAAAGGGAAAACTATCATTCAAAAATTATATATTTTCATAACATGGCAGAATTTTCACATGCAGCATTCAAACGTATTGAAATGGCAAGCATCATATAATCCACACGTAAAAATATTTTATTAATTAGGTAGAATTTTTCTGCACTTTTATATATGAAAAAAAATACAAATCGATTGTAATTATTTAGGTTATGTCATTGTTCCACTACCAAATGTTTCCAATTTCAAATGTTTTGTGGTCCAGAGAAAATTGAAAGATTTTTTATAATGTAAGTAGCTTGTTATATTTTAATTTTACTGAATAAAGAAAACCTAAGTCATGGTTAAAAATAATATAGGTTTTTTATTCATTTTATTTTTTACTGTCGCAATCACGTTTACAAAGAAAAAACAAATTAAATTAACCCTTTGGTTACTAAGCATCGAATATTCGACGGTCGATTCTCGTGCGAAAAAGACGAAGTGTCGAATATTCGACGATCATGTAATTTTTTTTTAAGGTTTATATATCAACCACCTATGGTTTTTTTTTGGTATTCCATAAAAAAGGTTTGATATTTGAATAATAAAATTAGTTTGAAACATGTCATACGTATTCATACTTTAAGCTTTTAAAATGTGTTGTTAGAAAGTCATCATAAATAAGTAATGCATCAATTGGATCCTTTGGTTACTAAGCGACTCATCTAAACACAAGTTGCCAGTAATAAACATTTATTATTTACATCATATATGATCTCAAAATCTTAATTTTAGTTTGGATATTTAATTTTTTGATGTTTATATATTTTTATTGGCAAATATAATTATTATTGATTAAATTTTTATATGCTCAAACTGAAGTATGAACTGTCTGGAATGAATATTATTTTTATTTTTACAATCTAGCGTAAAAAAGATAAAACTTATGTTAAATTTTTAAAGTACTAAAAATGCTCTAAAATCGCTTCGTTTTTTCGCAAGTTCGCTAAGAAAATTCTTAGTAACCAAAGGGTTAAACGCCTTAGTTTTTCCTCTGCCTTCCGCATCCAGGCATACATTTTGTATGGAGCGACTTTTTAGATTTATGCTGGTTCCAGAAGATGGTGATGCATTATCATTTTGCACACAATGCCATCTCTGTTATTTAAACTTAATTAAAAACTGAATTTAATTCAGCTAAAATAAGTGAACACAGCATTTATTGTGTCTCAGGCAATATGAAGTTTGTCAGGTCAGCTAGTTAGGGAATGAAATAAAACAATGTTCAGCGTTGTTACTTTATTTTTTCAACTCATTTGGCATATTTTTCAATGTTTTATATCTATTAATATGTATATAGTTATTATATACTTACATAGCACATTTAAAACACTTTACAATTATAATCCGTTGCTCCTCTAAGTATTTATATCTACAAAAATTGCTCAAAACACCATCTTCGCTTACATATTAAACAGGGCTTTACTCCTTTCTTTATATACTTTATAATGTATTATACAGACAGATCACAAGGATTAATATACATATATATTTATTCGAGACAAGCAAAATAAATAATATAATATAAATCGTAAACATTCAGCTGTCACTTTTATAATTTTAGAGTTTATCTTGTGTTATATTAGTTTTAGATTCTAAACACACAATGCGATATTTCTGTTAATTCGGATCAAATATAACATCCAAACCATATGTTTTACACAATGAAAAAAGATGAATAAATAATTTTACAAATTATTATTATGTTTTAGAATATATTTAGATATTCTATTACTTGATAATTATCAATATTTTTAATATATTGATACACACTTACAAATCTACATCAAATATCATATTTTATGACACTCGTCAATTTCGGAGAAAAAGAAACGGCAGACGCTGGGATTCAAACCGCGAACTATGCACCTTAATTCTATTATATAAACAAACCGATAAACCAAGACTAATTCATCCACCTAATAACTTTTGAATTTTTGACGTATTTATATTATTGACGCATTTGTATTATTACAGATGTCGCTTTTTTGTTTTTTGAAGTTTCTTTTACTCCAAAATTAATGAGAGAAACATCATAAAATATTATATTTGGTGTAGATTTGTATGTGTGTATCATTTATATATTTTTGGAATCGTAAAAATAAAATATAAATTTATTTTTAGGCAAAAGAGTTCCGGCTTATTAGCAAAGAATAAGTTAAACCCAATTTTACTCAAGAAAAATTATCATGATCTATTTAACTAAATAAATTTTGATTAGAATTCAGGTTAATATAAAAGTTATATACATAGAAGCATTGAATGTAGGTACAAGCGTTTAGTTATTTCCGGCAAAACTGTGAAATATTAAACTCTAATATATATCAATTATTTAGGTAAATACTCGAGTATCATACTATATTTTCTTGAGTAATATCTTCCATATTCTCTTCTTGGCTGTGTCATCATAAATTGCTGCCATTATGAATGAGTTAGATATTAATGTTTATATTTAAAACTACATTTTCAAGAAACGGTTCAAATGAAATGAACAATTTGCTTTTTAATTATCAAGTTATATTGGTATATAGGAATATATCACCAAGAATTAAAAGTAAATTACGTATAACCTAAAAAAAATACAAATGTTTTTAATAAGGTTTTTTTTTCTTTCTAAAATCAAATACGCTGTAATTGATATATTTTTAAAATTCAATTTGAAGTATATTTTAGCCTTCTTTTAATACAAATTAAGTAACTTTCATTTAGAATTAAGAGAATGGATTTCTGCACTAATATGATGTAGAAAAAGCTTACAAAAATGTTTAACTTAGAAAAAATTACATATTTTTTCAATAAAGTATTGCATTGTGTGTTGTGATCTATTAAAACATTTCCTTTGCAATAGATTTATATAGAGTTATGTTTCATATATTTTTTACTATCCATTAATAAATATTAAAATTTATTTTTTCAAATATAAATCGCAGTCGATTGGTCAAGAATTAAAATTGTTTGTGAGTACAAAAGCTCGTTATTTTAATTATAGAATTATGTTGCATATGAAAATGACTCCCAGGTAAAAAATATTATTCAAAAAATGTATTTCTCCTTTTGAAAATGCCTTTTTAAGGTTTTCTTCTCAGGAGATATAAAGATTCATTTTTCTTAAATAAAAATAGTATTAGAAAAATGAACCATAGGTATTTTCATTATATTTTGACAGTAACAAATTTGAATATAAGAATAAAAAAAAACAAAGGAATGAGAGGCTTTGAATATTTTTTGCCAAAGGAATGTTTTTTGAATATATTTTCTTCTTCTTTGAATAAATTGTAGCATAAATATGGTTATTACTAGCCACTCAAATAATATAAATAGAAATGTCACCTGAAGTAATTCACATTTAAAAAATGATTTTCCTGCGCAAATTTTAGATAAATATTGTCAAAATTTCTTCATTAATTTGTTGACAATGAAAAAATAATTAAATTGAGAATGGCTAGTTTTCACCATTGTTTACTCTAATCTCTCAAATAAATAATATTTGCCAATAAATTACATAGATTTTTTTTATATAAATATTTTTTTAAACTTAAGCAAATCTTTTCAATGAAGGTACATTAGCAGAAATTTTATAAAAATGTGTAAATCAAACAAAAAATTCAACAATTTATACAAAATTTTCCTATTTTTTTTAAAGATTCGTTAATGCACAATTGAAAAGAATAACGACACAATTCTAATAAATTTTAATTAATTTATAATAAAAAATGGGTTCTCGTAATTATGTTTTTTCTAAATAAAATGTACAAACTTTTAGTTTGTAAACTACTAAATAAAAAAGGTTGTCACGACTTATCGTTCTCAGACAATTCGTTCAACGACTTATCGGTAACGACGTGAAGCGCACTGGACGTCTGGTGCACGGTACATTTGTTACAAGGGACAACTGGTGTACTGGATGTCTCGCTAACCTAACCTAACCTAAGGAATTGTCCAGTGATCGTAGAGTCCAGAAATCCATTAGTCTCGTTAACGAAATAACTAAGGTTAGGTTAGGTTGGCAAGACATCCAGTGCACCAGTTGTCCCGTGCACCAGACGTCCATGTGCGCCCAGCGTCGTTACCGAGTTACTTGAATGCCTATTCAAAAAAAATCTAAGTTATACCATTAAAGTAAATAAATATAACATTGTAGATTAAATAAAAGGTTGCTTACATTAAAAAGTGTATTATTACTACATTCAAAATCCACTCTTTTTGAATTGTGTCATTAATCTTATCAATGTGTTGAATTAACTCAATTTAAATTTCAATAAATTTGTTTTACTCATCAATAGAAAAACAAAGGCTTTAAAATTTTATAATAACAATAAATTATTTTACTATTATCGTGCTTTACAATTGAGTTTGTTTTATTAATTTATGCGATTTTTTATTATTTTTTTTAAATTCTAAAATTGTTTAAGCAGGACAAAGGTATGTAATTTTTGGTACTTGGTAGGTAAAATTTTACTATTTACAAAGAAGACATAACATTTTAGGTATAATAATAACTGAATGCTAAAACTTTTGGCATGCGGCAGGAAAAATATTGTTATTAGAATAAATTTCACATGCCATTTTAAATAAATAGTAACAGCTTCAAATTTATTAAACATAATTTTGTAAATAGATTTATAAATATTTTTTAAAACATAGTATTTTATATTTCAGATTGTTGTGAGTTTACTAATTTTATGTTTTCGAGTTATAAAAATATTAAAAAAAGTTACGCTTTGAGTTAAAAATTGATT
The DNA here is from genome assembly GCA_022606575.1 of Glossosoma conforme. Taxonomy (NCBI): domain Eukaryota; kingdom Metazoa; phylum Arthropoda; class Insecta; order Trichoptera; family Glossosomatidae; genus Glossosoma; species Glossosoma conforme. The sequence continues at coordinate 11,691 of JAGTXR010000167.1, forward strand.
GTGTTTCGAATTTAATGATTAATATTGAATAAAATACATAAAGTTTCACCGTCATGGGTTCCTTTTTTTGTTATATATTTTTTTAATTATTTCTATGAGATTCATACACTTATTTATTATAGAGAAATAATCTAGTATTGACTGCTTCTTTAGTAGAGATATATATATATATATTTTAATTGATATGTAAACTCGCTTTAAAAAAATGACTTAGAAGAAAAGGCGTGGAAACTTAAAATTCACAAAAATAAATATTTTATTAACAAATTATTAATAACATTATAATCCAATTATTTATCTAATTCGCTTGCTTTAAATGAAATTTTTATATATCACTATTGTCGAAAATAAACTGTCATTCAAATAACACAAACGACAATATTCTTGTGGGAGTGAGTTCGTGTCAGGAGCTATCATCCATAGACAATTTGTTCACAGCTTATCGGTAATGACGTGGGGCCAACTGGAGTCTGGTGAATGGGAAATTTGACGCACGGGACAACTGGTGCACTGGCTGTCTCGCTTACCTAATCTAACCTAACCTAAGGATATGTCTAGTGATCATAGAGTCCAGAGATCCATAGGTTTAGTTAATGAAATAACTTAGGTTAGGTTAGGTAAGCGAGACTTCCAGTGGACTAGTTGCCCGTACACCAAATGTCGCGTGCCCCAGACGTTAGTTATTTTGTTAATGAGACCTATGGATCTCTGGATTTTACTGTCACTGGACAAATCCTTAGGTTAGGTTAGGATAGCAAGACATCCAGTGCACGAGTTGTCCCATGCGCCAAATATCTCGTGCACCAGACGTCCAGTGCGCTTCACGTAGTTACCGATGAATCGTTGAACGAATTGTCTAGGGACAAAATGCGGTGTAACCGAGTGCGTTATTATACACAAAAAAAAGTTAATTAAATATAAATAGGATAGAAAATTTATCATGGTTCGAAGCCAGGGTGAACTGTTATATTCGACTTAAACGATTTTTGAAAAATGGAATAAAATGTTGTTTTTGAAACATGATTTTTAAAAATTTCATTTAAAGCTCACGATTTGTTATGAAAAAAAAATGCATTAATATTATTATACATCATCGTGAGCTCATCCAAGTGTCGCTAGATCACTAAACGGTTTAAATATTACACTGAAAACGTAATTATATGAACATTAATTAAATACTGTTAGATATTATCGAATGGACCACGTTGATAAATCTATCAAATTATTCAAATGTCATGCAATGTGCAATAATCAATTGTCACTAATGACCAAGGCATATGATATTACTAAAATATACTCTTTACCTCTAGATATTTACAAATATACAAACAAACTTATCTTTGCTTGTCAAACTCCCTAGTATTTTCATTAACGTTTCTTCCTTTCAAAATCTTAAAAATTGACATAATCTAATAAATGTAACAAACGTCATAATAAATAATTATATTCGTGCGCACGAATATAATATACATATAATAATACCATTTTATTTAAAAAATAATATATAGAATGACAGAAAATGTAATGTAGGTATTGGTTTTCTTAGACAAAAAGAATAACCTCAAATTTTAATGTTAAGATTTAGATGTTAGGTAGTAAGAGTTTTAACGGTTTTTCAATGTAAATAATGATATATCAATTATGATTAAAGTATTATGGTCTTTATAAGAAGGTATGGATTAATGCCGGCGGGATGAAAAATAATTTTGTTTGAATATTTGTAAATCTGTAAAGGTGTGGTCTGGTCGCTGTTTACTATTTTCATTTTATTGTAGAGAATAAAAATAATGATGCCTTTTTTGTAAAATATAATACAAAATTAAATAATAAGTAGTATGATCACGTTTGATACCTCGAAGTTTATGTCAAATTGTGTATGTACCTATTTAATAATTGTATTTGTAGCCTGTGGGTATATTTTTATTGATAAAATTAATATTATTTAAATAGTTTTTGTTACCTACCATATTCGAATAACAGTTATTTTTAAATTGTGATAGGTACCTAAAGGTCTCATTTTTGTTTTCCTTTTTCCTTTATTTTTTTTCACAATTGATATAAACTAAAATGTATGATAAATATAATAGATTCTCAACATTCTTACATAGTTTTATGATATTTATTTACTTGCAGGTGTAAGGGGTAGGTTTTTAAAATGTTTTTATTATGTTTTATATTTGTTATGCTTGCTTGCATGTGAAAATTTGATTTTAATCTAATAAATTCCCACAGGTGAAGAAATTATTTGTTGTTATTTGTATATTAAACACCAAAAAATGTCACAAGATTTGTGAATATGTATGTTGCATTGTAAAACAAATAGTTAAGGATATGCTTAAGGGACTCATAGATGGGCAATACGAATTGCATCTTTCCGGGTGGAGCAAGAGAAACTTAGGTAAATCCACTAAATGGACTACAGGTATATATATTATATGGTATAAAGTTTCACGGTATTATTTAATTAAATTGCAATATTTATTTCCCGTTTACAAGCCCCATTAACTAGGATGTGATGTCTTTTCTTGCTTGTTGATTCAGTGGAGAGATGCGTATAGGTCATGTACCAACAAAATGATGGAATAGAACCAAGCCCCCTTTTAAATGCAGCTTTCTGTCAAAGCGTTTTTGTTATGTTGATAGACTCATACAGTTCTCAAATAATATTAAATTTATTTTTGCTTATAGTGAGTAATTGAGTGATGACATTTGTTCATCCTTGGTTCTAGTCCATTATTTTATAAGTCCATGATATAGGTAGTTGTTTCCAGGTTGTTTGTAGGTGCTTTCATTGTGATGGTCATCATCTGCAATTTTTCAATTAGGTTATATTATGTCCATAAAAAATGTTGCTTGGTTTTTAGAGCTGTAGTCATAATTCGTGAATTTCAGTTTTTTTGAGCATTGCTAAGTGGCTTATCCATGAAAATATACATCATTGAAGCATGGTGCATAAAATTTCATCCATTTCTTTATTTTATTAGTTTGAATAATTCAATTGACATTGCTTCGAAATTAGAAAGATCTCGAATTATAAGTATATCCATGTTTAACGTGTTGTTGTTTTATGCTGAAATTGAATGTTATAATCAGTGCTGGCCTTATCTATAGTAGGTATATATTAACTCAATGAAAACTTTACATAAGGACCAAATTAAATAGTTATCTTTTTCAATATGGCTACATAATTAGCTTTAAGTAATGTGGCTACATAATAAGCTTTTTAAATACTTAAAGTCTATTATACCTTTTTTCTATGGTCCCAATAATGGGTTGAGTTAATCTCAGAAGTATTCAATGTCCCAGGAAATATAAGTAACAATTATATTGATTGTAATATATATTTTTAATGTATAAAGAAATTCATGAATTTATAATTAGGGAATAAATTAAAAATAAATAAGGGGCTGGCTTCTTGAAGCCATTGATGAGAAAATACCATTGATTATCGTTTAATGGTATAAATTATATTTTTAATGTATAAAGAAATTCATGAATTTATAATTAGGGAATAAATTAAAAATAAATAAGAGGCTGGCTTCTTGAAGCCATTGATGAGAAAATACCATTGATTATCGTTTAATGGTATAAATTATATTTTGTAAACAACGAAACTTTTTTTTTCGCTACCAACGTCAAAATCTAGCGTTTGTGTTTTTTTTAAATGAATATATAAGAAAACGTGTTTTTTTGTTTAAATTCCAGCACTGATGTGATCAAATGTTATATAATAAATTAAATTAACCTTTTTAGATACAGTTACTTACTGTATACATTTATATTTCAATAAAAATAAATAATATAAATATCAATAGCTAATTTTAAATTAATAATGTATAAAAAAAAATACTAAAAAGGTTAACCAATCGTAATGTTTTGGGGTACATGTTTTGAGGTAGGTATTTAAATAGGGCTGCCAGATGTCACTGCATTAAAAAATAATTGAAGAGGTTCAAATGTACTTTTAAAAACATCATTTTAAAAAAAGGTTGAATCATTTAATAAGATTTATGAAAACAATGATACTTTTTGTTCATGAATATAATTATAGTATTTTTTGTTGTTGTTATAATAAAGCTACACAGCTTTGACCAACATAATGTTTTTTTTTTACAATATTGCCAATGTAAAAAATCTTTTTTTTTGTTCTTTTGATTCCCTTCTTCAATTATCATTAAAATAAGAACAATTTGATATGGTTTTTGATATGCTGACATCTGAAAACCCTATGTAAAAATGAAAGTATCAGTTTGTATAGTGTTACTATGTATTTTATTAATAATTGGATTATAATGATTGATAATATGTTTGGGTGTGGTCATCATACACTCATGGAACGTTCCTAACATTACTAACAAGTTTGCTTTACACGAATCTTCGCAAATATTAATTTCACATTTATTATTAATATTATTTAATTGAAAGTTTTCACCTAAAAGTACTTTATATGAATAGGTATCGAGTACAACAGAAATTGGAATGTAGACATTATTATAATTGTAATGTTGTCATTGGCAAAAATTGTAAAAAGTAGGGTTTTATTTTTTAAGTTTTAGTATTTCTCTGTTGGTGTTTACATGGAGTTGAAAATAATATTTGATAATATGTTACCACACAAATAAAGATCATTATTTAATTTAAACTATTCTGAGCTGAGTCATGTTATATATTTGACGGAATCTTCAAATAACCCACGTGCTCTGTTTTTATGGTGGAGTTTTTTTTTGCAAAAAAAGAATGACGATTATAGTTTAATTTATAAGCCAAGTAATGTAAATGTATCTCAGTTTCTAATGGGAAACCAATAAGAATGTAATATTGCAATAATAATCGCTAATTACCACGTAAATAAAATCCATTTCAGGTAGAAATTGTTTTGATTGTTTTGAATTTCAAGTTTGGTAACTCCCTTTTACCTGAGTAATTTTTTTATTTCAATTCAGGAGACCTGAAAAACAAAGAGAACATTTTTTCTCTTTCAAAGAGTATTGTCAATCAGTAAGAATAGTAGAAATGAGTTCAGTTAATATATATTTATAAAATAGCTAGATAAATATATATTTTTAAACGATTTTTTTTCCTTTTACATATGTGAAGCAATAATATTTTTAGTGATGTTTTATTAGCCTATAAATACCTGTCATTTTTTTATTTAATGTTCGATTATGGAATTATTTCACATTTGAATTTAAATTTCCTTTGGGTGTGACTCAGCAAAATAGACAAATGATCTTTATTTGTGTTTTAATACTGTTGTTATATTGTTATATATATTGATAATAATGTTACATAGTGGTATGTAATAATACGGAATACATATATGTTCTATACATTCATAGTTATCTTTTGATCGGCTTTCTAAGATTATTTACGGATCAAAATTTGACTGGAAAATGAAAACACGAATAGACACACGCACACATTGAAAGCAGCATCTTACTTACTTTAGATATACACAACAAGACTAACACTAATGCATAACAGATGTTCATCGAAATATAAAATATAGGAGAAGATCTATTAAGGTACAGAGCACAAAAATAAATTATTCAGTATTCATAAATGTAAATGTACAAGTCAATGTTTTTTTTTTGAGGTGTGGTATATTTTTATGTAAGGATTGTTTGATTATCGAATTGCCAGCTACAAAATATAAACATCCAGGTTTTAAATAGGTATTTTGTCATTTGAAATGCATATATTTTTAATTTGACATGTACTTAAATTTCATAAAAATCCTAGAAATGAGTGATCAGTTGATTACACACAGATTTCATAACAATGTAGTAATGTTTTCATGACAGCTAAATAGAATTTTCCCAATATCTGGCAACATCAATAGCATTTTATACCTAGCATAAATTCATGTAGAGAACAACTAGTCAATTGAATTTTATATTAACACGTCATTTTTAAAACTTTCATCACAATTTAAAAACTGGATGTTTTAATTTTGAATAACTCAATTGCGGTGCATTGAGATATATGGAGGTTTTTATTTTGATCTGTAAAAATGTTAAAATTAATGGTATTTAAAAATATTGGAAATTCACCAGTTTAAAAAAAACATACAAAAGCACCATTTTCAAACATGTTTTAAAGCAAACCGTTAAATGAAAAATATTTACGAAAGGAAATTTCGAAAAGAGAACCACAGAAAATATTGTTTTTTTTTTCACATAGTAATCTAAATCTTATAAGAGGATCTAAAAATAGTAACATTTTTAGAAGAATAGTAAGAAATTATACACTTCTTTAACTTATACATTGCAACACCCTAGTTTAGTAATAGTAAATACAACATCTAGTTTCTATTTTTATTATTTTTATAAAGTTTTATTTTGTATGAAGCCCAACTAACGATTGTGAATGTCATCTGTCTTTTTCAAAATTGTGTGAAAAATTCGATTGATTTGAATTTTTAAAAATTGAATTCGAATGAAATAAAAATTATCTAATATTCCAATAGGTGTTTGATAAATTTCTTAATTCATTTAATGTATAATACTTATTTATATATTTTTTACTGTTATAATAATAAAGATCTGTGTATTTTTTGAAAATATAATATTACAGTCAGTGTTTAGTCAACGTTGTTATTTTTAATTGAACTGCCTTATAGGACTAAATGGTCCAAACCTCATGAGAATCACTCTGACTTTACATTATGGAAATGTTTTAGAATGCTTAACTGTATTTTATTCGATATATTTACGAGTATATGGGATTTAAAAAAATATTGAGGTACTAATGTAATGATGTGACATTGATGGAATTTTTTTATATTTTGAAGGTTAGGTTTTGGATTTTCTTACGTTAATATTTCGTCATTGAACTTTTTGATTATTATTAAAAAGAAAAGAATAAATTAAATACATATGGAGTGAATAGCTGTGCATTGTTTTACTTCAAAATTGAATTTTTCACACAATTTTTCTCTATCTTCACATTACTATGTTATGTTTCCATTGAGTGCTAATAATCAAGTGAGACCGTTCCATTTGAAACATTACGCCGTATCTATTGTTCTAGACAGTCATGTCGGATGCAGGTTATGTTAGGTTTATCTGAACATCCATTCACACAAAAATACTTTGAAAACCGCTCTCTAATAAACTCCATCGAATGCAAAAAAAAACACAAAACGCAATTAGTATCCTATACAAGGTAACTCTACTCACGACTGCCTACGAGTAAACACAGAACACCACTAAGTTAGAGGCTAGAGTACCATTTAGTTTATATAATATTCAGATATAAGGTTCCTTAGATAGGTTTCTTGTTATTCTTTAGTTTTATATATGTATTATAATTGACTTTTTCTTCCACCTACAAGTTTGGTGTAAGCGACATCTTCTTACATCTCATGTTCTTGTTTTCTTCCCGTCCGTTTATCAAAACACTAATCAATATGTATCATATTATATGGCTAACATTAGGGATTGACATTTTTTATTATTGTAGCACAAAAATATTGTTTTTTTTTTAATTACAGATATAGATTTTTACATTTTCTTTGACAAACAAAAATAAACAATAAATGAAATAAAGAACACATATTTTGTACAGAAATGATCAAATAACAAAACATATGTCAAATTAAAATAGTATTCAAATTGTAAATCAGGCACAATTAATTTTTAGGTTAAGTTGGAAGAAATTTTATAACTGACAGCATTCATAGCGACACATTGCCAACTGCCGATTAATTTTATTTACTGGCAATTGATTTGACTTACTGCCAAAACCTTGTATTAGTTACTGAACAAAGCCAATAGAAATGACAATTTGTAATTTTTCTTTTCGGCGATTATTTTTAAATCTGTTGTAATTATAAATGAACACTAAAAGAGGTTTTTAATACAGGTAGCGACAAAAAAGCTGACGGTTTTAAATCAAAACAATGACGAAAACCGTCAGCTTTTTTTGGTCGCTCCCTGTACATAAAATTTCTATAAATACCAATCAAGTAAACAATATTTAATAGTAAAATTGACTGGAACATTTCACATGTTTTTTTACATAAATGCATGTACTTTTTTTAAGGTTATCTAGGATAATATTAACAACAGAACAAATTAAATGATTGGTTAATTTAAGTGACCTTAAAAATGTTTCCATTTGTCAAAGAAATCGTAAAATGAGGATGAAATGTAATCATATATATATATTAAAAAATGGTTTGGTGAAGATTTTTTTCAATGAACATTTTCGAATTATATAATAGACATTTTGTATAGTATTTTTTTTACAACAACTCCATCATTAATTATTTTTAACGATAAAATAAAAAAGAAATGGAAAACAAATCAACAGTTCGATAATTCAGCTCTTTATATTATTATGTTAGCAAAGATATGTTCTCATTGGATATTATTACATACTTAAATTATGATATATGCATATATCCGAATCTATGTTTGAAAGATTTGGAATAAAACAAATGAGACATGAAAACACTGACAAATAACAGTTGAAATTATTAAACGGTATAATTATAGTCTCTTCGGGGTTGATGACTTTGTGATGAGTTGGTGTCTTGAGGTAGTTCAGCCATCATCCTAACGTACCTCCACGAGCGTCATGATGAGTATGTTCTAAGGAGCATACCTTCACGAACGTCATGTCGGACTGTGGTTGTCCTAGCTATAATATATATATGTACCCATAATTATGAAAATGGTGTAAGTCAAGAGATTGAAAAAAATGAGTCATTCATTTATTTCAGTTCACATTGTTGTGAATTAATGTAATCTTCATCCAACATGAATTTAAAAAATCTAAATATATCATTTTATGCAACATGAAGTTGTCATTTTCGTTGGTTTTCAACCAACATCAAAACACAAACCTTTAAATATCTCAGAACCAATGAAACATGACTTACACCACTTTCATAATCATGGGCGCATATAATTTAATATGCCAAAAGCTGTGTATTTACCACTTTTTTGTAGATCAGAATATCATGACAGTTTAAAGAATAATCAAAAGAAAAACATAAATATAATCTGAAAAATAAATAAAACAAGAAATAACGGAAATGAAAAAACAAATAAAAATAATGTGAATTGTATTTATTTAAATAAAAAACACAATTTAAAATTATATTTAAAACTATGGACATTACAAAGTACTCACAAAGAAAAAAAATGTAAATTAAAACTAAAAACAAATTAAACAAATAGAAATTATTTAAATCCAAAATACCTCAAAAGACATGAATATTTCAAAAATATTATTTAAAAAAAATGTTTTACTTCAGTGTATCCAAGCTTTATAAAATTAATACTTACAAAATATATGTTTCTTTGTTCCTCATACACAAGGTTCAAATATAGCAAGGCTAGCGTTCAATAAAAAAACTAAAAATCCTTGAGTCAAAAAATATTAATTTAAAGCTCCGCTAGCAACTTGCCAAAACATTTGTTTGTAGCATCTTGATGTACGGCTGTGAGACATGGTGCTTATCTGAAAGTGATCAGAAAAGACTAGAGGCCTTTGAGATGTGGTCTTACAGAAGAATTCTCAGAGTTTCCGTGAGAGACCACGTCACAAACAAATAGGCTCTCAGCATAATCAAGGAAGATAGGCAACTAGTAAGAACCATCTCAGAGAGGCGATCGGTCACATCATGCGCCACGATGGTCTTTTTACGACATCGTGGAAGGGATGGTTGAGGGTAGAAACTGAAGCGCCCTAGACGAGAATATTTGCAGCAAGTGTTCGAGGACATGAATTGCAGCTCTTGTGCTGAGCTAAAGAGGGTTGCAGAGGATCAATAAGAGATCATGATGCAAGATTTTCTAATTAATATCTTAAGATTAACATTTGTGTTACGTTTTAGTATATTATCTTTACTAAACATAACAACTTGGATTTTTCAAGTGTCGCCACACTAGAAAATTGAAAATGGAAACGAGGGAAACGTTGGCGTTTCGTCTTGTTCGATTTTCGCTTAAAATTTAAAAACTAAAATAGATTCTAAAACAAATGGATGAATGCTAAGAAAACTTTGTCTTTTTATTATATTAATAATGATTTGCTAACTAACGTATACTTGCTTACTGCAACGTGTTCAATACAAAATTAATTCGGCGCAGTTATTAGTCTGACGAAGTCGTGCAAGTCTGTAGAAAAATTTAAAAAACATATTGCTGACAAAAAAAAAAAAATTTATTCAGATTTTCTACATTTTTGAGACAATTAAATAATAACAACGAGGAATATATATTTGGCTGGCGGGTATAGCTCAACGTTCAAAGCATTTGCTTGACAAGCCAAAGGTCGTGCGTTCGATCCCCGACGGAGATTAAAAAAAAACATTTTTAATTGATTTCTGAGCTCTAAAATACACCCGGTCGGCATGAATTTGATTCCTCAGCTATAAAATGGCAGTCATAGTCTATTAATTAAAATTGGTGGAAGACGAAATTTTGTCCCGTAAAGACCACCTATTCATAGTAAATTCCTGTAGTAATAACGATGATGCGTGAATGTCGGGCTACAGTCTATGACATTGGAAGATCAACACTCCACATGCAGTGCATATCCATATGTAGAATGGTAAGCGTCATAGAATTCCACAGATGAGACTTCAGAATTATTAATCTGAATAAAGCGCCTGATCGCTAATTGTAACAACATATGGTTACTGAAATTTAAGCAATATTATTTTCAATGGTTCAAAAATTTTTTTTTTCTATGTATGGTAAATCTCTCATTTTAAAAAAATAAGTATTTAATTTATTGTTCATGTTTTTGGGAATTTCATAAATTAATTTTGTATTGAACACGTTGCACAATGCAGAAAATGTTTTTTTACAATGTAAAACTAACCTTAAAAGCTGACGCTTTTTAAAAATTACAACTAAAAGAGAATGAAAATATAACAAAGAAAACAAACGAAAAAGAATAATTCAAATTTTTGTCAAAGCGAAAAAAAAAATAAAATTCGAAAGAGTTCAAATGATATCAACATAACCATAAAAAATACCAACTGTCACAATATTTGAAATTACAAAATTGTGTAAAAGAGAAATGTTTCCGTTGTACAATTTAAGACTGGCCATACTTATGTTCAGTTTTCAAATGTTTTGTTATTGTTAATATTTTTTCAAATTTATGATTTTGAAGCTTAACTCTATTGACACATACACGGAAACAATTTAGTTGAACACATTAACTGATCAATTTAGAAAATAATAGATTATTTTAATATTTATTCCATATTAAAAAATAAACTTATAATAAATTGACAAATCATTTTGAATTAAATACAAAAAAAAAACTATATTAATGGACGAAAGAAATATGAAAAAAAAAAGTGAAAACCTTACTTAATTTAAAAATATAGAAATGTTACAAAGTAAATTAATTGTTTTATAAACTTTTCTAATTTATTTTTAAGTTTATACTAATTTCTACTATGGCTTATGCTTAAAATTGACGTATTACATTAACAGTTGTATTTATTTTTTAAGCATTCCACTGAATTGTAGAATTTTATGACATTCTAGAATTTGTGAAATGTTTTACAAGTGAGAAAGTTACTCAAAATTGTACTGACAATACAATAAAAAAAAAAAACTGGAAAATTACGACAAAATGTGTAAAAAAACTTAAATTTCTTTTCATGGAGCATTTTTATTATACAATATATACAAAAAAAAATGTTTATTTGCCATTGATAACTCTATTTTCATGCCCGCTTCCAATTTGCACCAAATGGCCAAATACGAGTATGTGGATATTAAATTTCTGCTAGATGTAACAATTTTTTTTAACATTAATTTTGCCGGCGGGTATAGCTCAATGGTCAAAGCGTTTGATTGACAAGCCAAAGGTCATGGGTTCGATCCCCGACAGCGATTAAAAACAAAAAAAGATTTTTAATTGATTTCTGAGCTCTAAAATACCCCGGTCGGTGTGAATTTGATTCCTCACCAATAAAATGCCAGTCATAGCCTATAAATCAAAATTGGTGGTAGACGAAAGTTATCCCATGAAAAACACCCATTCTTAATAAATTCCTGTAATAATAAGGATGATGTGTGAATGTCGGGCTGTAGTCTATGACGTTGGCGGATTGACATTCCACATGCAGCGCTTAACCATAAGAAAAATGGTAAGCGTCATAGGATCCACAGATGAAAATCTTCAGAATCACTATCATCATCTGTCAGTATTCTCCTGTATGTGAAAAAAAAAATGTTTTGCGTTTTTTAAGAGGGGCACTACAATTTAGATGTAACTTTATCATTTTTCGAAATATAAAATAATCGGTGTAAGAAATAGATAAAACGAAAATAATTACATAAACAGTAAGTGGAGAGAACAAAAAAAAAACAAATACTGGAAAAATTCCAAAATCCTTCAAACATTTCAAAAACAAACAGTTAGAGAACAGTCTTTAAGAATTCTCGTTTCACAGCTGAAAATTACAACTAAGAAGTGTCTTATAAGTTATATAATATATAATGTACACATATTGTATGCGTACACATATATATTTATATACATATACATATATATGTAAAGATAATTTTTCAAAATGTCGGCGGTGTTTTAAAAAACCGCGTCGATCAAAAAATTGGTCATTTATTTAAATTTTTTTTTGAATCATACTTTTTTAACGTCACGTGAAAGTATACACATCTATATACTTTTTAATACATAACCGTAAAACGTATCAGATACATGTAATATAATCATGTAAGTTATCTTATATTTTACACGCATTATCAATTTACATTTAATGACTTCTAAATGCAAACTAAATGTCATTAAAAGCAAGATTTTGATTTTAAAATTAGAGCGAAAATAGAAGCATTCTTCAAAATCCAATGTTTAGTAACCATACAGTGTTGGACCAGTGAAGAATTGAGATATTTTCTTTAACAGCTGTTTAGAATCATTGAAAATTGACTGCCATACAACATATACAGGGAGCGACAAAAAAAGATACTGTTTTTGTTGTTGTTTTGATTTAAAACCGTCAGCTTTTTTTGCCGCTCCCTGTTTAATATGTTTTTTAACAATTCATTCAACAAGAGAATGGTAAAATGTTATTAAACCCTTTAGATGCCATGACCCTGAATAGATCTATGCAACGCCTCGTGGATTATGGAAGATTTGAACCCCTAAATGGTGTCCAATTTTAACCATTTTTTTTTCTTGGGCAGACGATAGATGTCGCTATAGATACAAGCTATAACATTGACTGAAAATATACAGTTTTATAACACACCGGTGTGCTCACGGCACTGGCGGGCTTCCCGCAGTGGACCCATATTTGGACTCATGGCTTCCATACGGTTAAATTATTATCGTTTGAACTAAATTTTAAATATTAAATATGTAGAAGTCTATTGTTTCTAGTTTCAACACGGATCATGTTGAGTAACTGCAAATTACAAAAATTAGATCACAGTTTTACGTATACACGAGAGAATGCTTGTAAGAGATGTACCGTTGAAGCGTACAGTGTACACGAAGCCACACTCTAATTTTTATAAGTAATAATGTGGTTGGCTGGGTTTTGTGATGGTGCTCATTTTAAAAGAATAATCGATTTCATTGCTTTTGGTGACATTTCTTCTGCGTTTGATGTTGATCTGTATCATTTCATTGAAATGTGTGCAATGAAAAATAATTATAAAACGTAATTATTATTTAAGAATAGACTTTTTTGTCGCTCGATGAATAGAATTTTTAATTTTGTGCCAAAATTACAAAATTTGGTTTCATGAAAAATAACTGGAATATTCCAACACATTTTAAAAAAAAATATTATTTAATTGCACAGTACGCGAAAAAGACACCGCACTACAAGAGCGTGCTATACAATACAGAAAATTCTCGCTCAATTTGCAAGGATGCCGCAGTAATTTATGCTTTTTTGCCGGCGGGTATAGCTCTTAGTAGTTTAAAGAGTCTTGGCAAACCGAAGGTCGAGGGTTCGATGCCCGACGGAGTTTAAAAAAAAACTATTTCTGAGCTCTAAAATACCTCCGGTTGGTGTGTATTTGATCCCTCGCCCATATAATGCCAGTCATATCTTTTCAATCAAAATTGGTGGTAGACGAAAGTCGTCCCGTGAAGGCAACCCATTCGTAGTAAATTCATGTAATAATGTGAATGTAGGGTTGTAGTCTATGACGTTGGAAGATCAACACTGCACATGCAGCCCTTAGGCATATGTGGAATGATAAGCGTCATAGAATCCAAAGATAATAATTCAGAATCACTATCAACATCTATCGGTATTCTCTTGTATAGGGTCCGCCATCTAACGTTTTTTTTTTCAACTAGTGCTTATTTCGTGAATGGTAACACTTAGCTCATGTCTGATTTGACAGATAATTAGTTTTATTCTTCCGCTGAACGAATATGGTTGTGTATACGCTCGAACAACGCTGGGAAATATTGCGACATTACTTTAAAAATCAGGCCATTTTTCTTCGAAAATGAGCAAGGAGTGGCCGTTACAGTCAATGGCGATCGTTATCGGGCCATTTTTGTGCACAAAAATTGAAGAGGAGGATATTGGCAACATTTGGTTTCAACAGGACGGCACTTCGTGCCACACAGCCGAAGCTACACTCGATGTTTTTCGCCCCATTTTCAAAAAAAAAAAGTTATTTGGCGGACCCTTTATATATTTTAAAAAAATCTTGTTAACACTCATGGAATGAGACACTAAAAATGTGTTGGTAGATGTTTCACATACCCCGCTGCATGTTTTTAATTGATTTTTAATCATTAAATTGTTTTAATCAATTTAGAAACCAAATTATGTAATATAATTTTAATTTTCAAGAAATTGTCAAAAAATATTTTAATCAATTTTTATAAATCAAATTTATATTCCTATGAAAATTATTACACATTATTTATTATTTTACAATACAATTCAAGTTTTATTTATTTATCGTTTCAAATGAAGAACAGATTTAAATAACGAAAAATAAAGATAATAATTACAAGTAATTATATAAAAAAAAAAAATGATGAAAAATATGGAAACATTGATTTTCATCTTTTCGATAAAAAGATAAACCAATTTTTTAAAAGTACAAAACAATTATATTTTTAAATGTATTTTTTTTTTAATTAGAATACTTTTAATTTTATATAAAACCACTCATCCCCATCGCCACCATTTAATTCACGAAAATTAGATATATTAAATTAAATTTTATTATCAAAAAAATATCCCCCAAACAGAATGAAAGAGTTGTCTTTGAAATATTTTTTTTCCATCAATTGGGAAATTTTTCGATTGAAATTGTTTAAAAAAATTAAATATTTTAAAAGTTTTTGATTACATTTTTAATTATATTAAAATAATCATTACCTCTGCAGCTTTTTGCATTCATAGAATCCCATTATCTCTTTAAATTTTTTGGAGTACCACAAGGATCACGTCGTGTAACTTTTCCAAATAATGCATTATACTTTTAATCAGATTTTCTAGATGCATTACAATTTATTAAAATCTTTGATTTCATTATTTTCTATGATTCTTGACGCACACAATGTATTCGGCGCAACTGTGAGGCGCCGAGGAATGCCTTTGGAAGAGGCCAAAATAAAATAATTAAAAGTTGCGGCGATTTGAATAGTCTCCAGATTAGACAGAAATAATATTAAGAAATCTCTCTCTATCACATTGGCTAGCAAAGTGTAGCATATATGCTCCACAAATCACAGACTAAACAGCTGATAACTACATTATGCTGAAGTCTTTTTGATTGTTAAACATTTTGAATTAAACAGTCCTTTAGTACGATTAAATGAAAGATGTTTTAATGCATCTCAACGTGCATTTGCCGAATAAATTGCACATATTTGACAATTCTTTATGGAGAGATTTTGAATAAATTACTGTTTTTGAAGGTAATGCTACTATATACAGCAGTGTCGAGCATTGTTTTTAATTTTTGTATAAGCTAACGTAATCTAGCGCATAAACTGTTGTTTTATATTAATTTTCATTAAAAAATTAACAAATCAACAACATTATCATTTATTTTTAAGTGATTGAAGTAGTTTTGGACCACATTATGTTCATCTCGAGCAATAGGATGCGACCTTTTGTGAAGAAGTTTACTTAGGGTTCACCCAATATCGTCCAAAACATGTACATATCACTTATATTTATAATTATATTTAAAAATGAATTTATAGCGGCCATATTAACGTGACATTGCCGTTTTGGGATCAGAGGTAAAGCTTAATCAAGAAAGCTTCAAAGCTTTGAAATAATAAAGAACGTTGCTCGCTGAGACTATGGTGAGTGTTGCGATGGGATGCGACGATGGTGCGTGCTGGTTCAGTAATCGCTGGCGTGGTCGGTGTCGGGCTTGGGGCCGTTGGAGCTGTTGCTGGTCTGCTGGTGGGGCGGGTGAGGCGCGCCCTGGCCGGGGGAGCGCTGGCCCCCGGCGCCCCCGAGGGGACCGATGGCGCGCGCAGAGGAGAAACACAGCTTCATCAGGAACGGGAACTTGGCACCTGGAAATAACATCAATTAAAACAAGGTCGATGGGGAAGAAAAGTATTAGAATGGCGCCCAAGAACTGGCAAACGAAGCATTGGCCGACCCCCTGCAAGATGGCCTGACGACATAAGAAGAATAGCGGGAGTGACCTGGATGCGGAAGGCGGAGGATTGAAGAAGATGGAGACTCATTCGGGAGGTTTACGTTCAACAGTGGACGGATACAGGCTCAAGATGAAGAACAAGAGTCGGCGAAACAAATGACAACCTTGAGCGACAGGGAGAGTTACTGCTGTGTGACTGCTGTGTTACAGCTTTCTTAAATCCACACAACCTCTCAAATCTGGCCCTGAAACTGAGAGACTCTAGCTCTGGCAAAAAAATCGCAACATAAGATTTCATTACCCCAAAGGAAAGCCTCCCAACTGACAAGAACCTTCTCACTGGCGGACTTGAAAATGTCAACCTTTGTGCGATGGTGGAGACCTGCAGACCGCTGCACACCTATGATCCTGCTCCATGTGCCCAACAAGCTGCACATCCCAAGACCCAATTCTGGGTAACATACAGGCATTCAATGTTGCCAGATACTGGGCAGAAATACTTTGACGTCGCTGACACGAAGAAGACAAATAAAATATGTTATTTAAAAGAGGGATTGAAATCTTTTAATTATTTCTCGATTCTACTTCTTATAAGTATCTGGAACATAGTTGCAAGACATCCCTTTTCCCAAATATCCAACTGGATTATAAGGAACATGGTTCGCTAGCTAGTTGATGAAGAGGTTAAGTTTTTACATGAAACATATATTACCTGGATGCATGATGGTGGCGTGGTTGCACGCCATGATGGCGGTGACCGCCTGGGAGATGTTGGCAAACTCCATTAAACCTGATGACGATCTGTAAAAAATAAAATCAAAGCAATATAAAGACAGTGTCTATAATTCAAAACATAATTGAAAATATATCGCGTAATATGTCCCATCTAGTTCCGAATTTGTCTCTTAAGCGATGGATACGCTTCCTTACCTCATCTTTCTTACAAAGTCAAACTATCGTGTCTCCAATATTTTATATGTAATCATCTGTTCTCATAACCCAGTAAACCATTACATTGGCCTTTGGTAAGATACCAACAATCGCTACCGTGTTTTTTGCATGCGCCAAATGTTTAATTATTTGTGTGAGAGTTGGTAGATTGCAAGTGTATATCATTCTGTTCCTTGAAGAAATCCAAATTTGCCGGCGGGTATAGCTCAATGGTCAAAGCGTTTGCTTTGCAAGAAATACGCAAAAAAAAAACACCACGAAAATTCCACGTTAAAACATGTGAGCTAATTTCTTTCAGAAGAGAGGAAAAAAAATCTTTTTTGTGAGTTGCGCCGGCCGTAGTTTCCGCTTAATTATGTGTAAAACCATACGAGTCGATTTTTCGTACCACAGCAAACTCAAATTGTTCACCTTTAAACGCCCAGTGGTTTACTAACGGGACCGCAGATTTGCGTCGTTCAATGCCCTACGGTTCCAAACAGGAGTGCTTATGGTTCATTTCACAATCGAATTACATTAATTTGTAATAATAGTATTAAAGTAAGTTCATGGAAGAATCTATTGTGCGACGAAATATTACAAACATTGGCCTGCTAGGGCATTGAACGACGCAAATTTGCGGTCCCCGTATGGGACCACTGAGCGTTTAAGAGTTAAGGGTCCCGTAAACCAGCAGCAATCTTT
Source organism: Glossosoma conforme (assembly GCA_022606575.1). Taxonomy (NCBI): domain Eukaryota; kingdom Metazoa; phylum Arthropoda; class Insecta; order Trichoptera; family Glossosomatidae; genus Glossosoma; species Glossosoma conforme. The sequence continues at coordinate 29,930 of JAGTXR010000167.1, forward strand.
AAAAATTGATTTTTACGGGTCCAGTAACAGATTCAGAAAAACAGAAAAATCCAAGTCTTGTCGGTGACGTGTAAATAAATAATATAATTTTTGCCCATGCTCACGAAAACAATGTTTAGAGTTGGCACATTAACATATGGGATTCATAGTGAGTGTTTTACCTGTCGCTCTTGAGGGGGAACTTGGAGATCTGCGTGGGCGGCGTGACGCTGTAGTCGGAGAACACCTGCAGCAGCTGCTCCTCGGACACGTCGGGCGGAGTGTTGAAGAAGTGGATGATCTGGAAACGTAACCAACAAAACTTAAAATAAACTGACAACTACAAAATGCAAATCATTCCAGTAGATACCGAAACCAGGAATAAGCTAAAAAATCAGTTTCATACATAATGTATAAAAAAAATCATTAATATTTTTTCATGTGATTTTTCCTGATGTTTTAATATCTACTCTTCTATTCGGAATCAAGACGAATCCAACAAAAGAAAAATCATGAAAATCCGTTCAGCTGTTCTTGAGTTATAAATGGTGTAACTAACAAAACTTTCTTTTATATATATAGATATATAAAAGAAAGTTGGCATGTGACACAGAGAGATGAGGACCACATGGTGAAGAGAGCCCTCAACATACCCACGCTGAGAAGAGGGCCTGGAAGACCACAGGCAACCTGGACTGCAACTGTAAGCAAGGATCTAAAAACTCTCGGTTTGACCAAGAATGCAACGCAGGACAGACAGACATGGCGAATGTGCACAAGGAGAGCCGACCCCAGATGATGGGAAATGGCGAGGCTAAAGATATATATATATGATCAGCAGTGAATAAGTCTGTTCTGTCACGTCGCGAGGTGAAACGCACAGTAAGTATTGAGTGATAGTGACCTTAGAGGGCGGCTGTATCCTGTTCTTGTGTATGGAGGCAGGGGTGAGGAAGCGGTTGTTCTTGTTGCCCATGTACTCCTTGAAGGACGGGCTCTTGTCGGACAGCGGGTACGGGTTGATCACCTCTGACAGGAATGTCTGCTTGGAGAAACTGAAACAATATTTTTAATAAGTTGATATATACTTACAACAAATATCATGATAAATAACAGACTGTGGAATGTTCGTGTAGGATAAATAAAATGTTACGCCGATGAAGTTGAGTCATGCTATCCTGCTAGGCAGTCACGCCAGCGTGTTTGCGCTAAGCGTGATACACAGGTGTTTGACTTATATTGTATGTGTTGTTGGGGGATCCCCGTATGACATCAGCGTATGTTGTGTGTATTATACGAGCGCGATGAGGCTATGTTTAAATAAAAGTACCAAACTGCAAAAAAGCAACATAGAATTACGCATTTTTTAAATAATACTTTTATATATTTGAGTATATGCACAATATATAAATAAAAGGTATTTCATTATTATATGTATTTGAAGGATTTTTTGAAAAATGAAATAACAAGTCAATCCAAGCACAAAAATAACGGCAGAAGCGGGATGCGAACCGCGGACCTTGGAAACCAATATGCCCAGGTATTCATACCGCTCGGCGAACTGCGCCATTGCTATGCCTATGCGCGGTTTGCATCCCGCTTCTACCGTTATTTTTGTGCTTGGATTGACGCGTTGAAAAAAGAATTTTATGTATAGTATATGTATATTTAAGTAATAATAATATTGTAATATAGTCAATGATCTATAAAAGTAGATTGGAATATTGAAATAATAAAATAATATTCTAATAAAAATTTAAAAAATTCATGAAATAACAAGGTTTCACTGTATAGTATGTCAGACTACTGTAAATGAAATTTCACTTACGCCAAAGTCATGGTGTGTTCGTTAACGGTGACATTGTTTAGGTTCTGAACGCAGCGTTCGACAGACAGGGAGTCTCCCATCTGCACCATGGCCGTGCCTTCCTTGGTCTTTAGGAACTTCACCTGGAAAATCATAATAAAAACAATGATTAAAATCTTTTCCTTATTTATTAATCGCCTGTATTGAAGGAGAGTGAAGTCTCCTTCTGATTCTCATCGTTACCAAGTGAAGAGTTTACCTGCTTTCTATACATTGTACATTTGCGAATACTGCATAGGAATGATAAGAATACAGTAACTGGTACAAACTTTAATGAATGTGTCAATTAAATTTTGTCATCAGGCATCTCTCTGATTCCTCAATGATAATACTTTCTAAATATACATGACAGTGCTGTTTAGTCATGTAATTAACTAAAAAACTGCTAAATTGCCAGGTTTCCAAATGAAGACACTGCAATAGAGCCATGTATTTTACTAAAAACACTGCCATTGCACCACACTTCCAACTATTAACACAGGTTTTTAAATGAAAACACTGCTATATAGCCAGGTTTCCAAATAAAAACTGCTATACTAAAGTGTCCGCCAAATAACTGTTTTTTTTTTAAAACAGGGCACAAAACATCGAGTGTAGCTTCGGCTGTGTGGCACGTAGCGCCGTCCTGTTGAAACCAAATGTTGCCAATATCCTCCTCTTCAATTTTTGTGAACAAAAATTCGTTCAACATGGCCGCGCCGCATGGAAGCGCCATTGATGGCGCTTCACGCACACTTTCTGCCACAGCAGCAATATTCTGCACTGTTTTTGGCTTTTCACGCTTTGGTTTATCGATGAGGATGCCAGTTTCTTTCACTTTTTTCACATGATAACAAACATACGGAGCTGACGGTGATTCTCTTCTTCCAAAATCCGTACGCAATTTTCGCACACATTCTGCAACATTACCATGATTTTCAAAGTAATGTCGCAATATTTCCCAGCGTTGTTCAAGCGTATACACAACCATATTCGTTAAGCGGAAGAATAAAACTAATTATCTGTCAAATCAGACATGAGCTAAGTATTACCATTCACGAAATAAGCACTAGTTGAAAAAAAAAAAGTTAGATGGCGGACCCTATATATAGCCAGGTTAACAAATCAAAACACTGCTATAGAGCCAGGTTTCTAAATGAAAACACTGCTTTACCATATAGCCAGGTTTCCACATGAAAAAACTACTATATAGCGAGTTTTCCAAATGAAATTATTGCTATAAAACCAGGTTGTCAAATAAAGACACTGCTTTTGAGCCAAGTATTTAACTGAAAATAGTGTTATTCAGTTTTGTATAATGAATAATAATGTATAATAATATAATGTTTCCTCTGATGATACAACTATTGAACCACCCTACTGAAGACACTACTATAGACACTTGTAAGTTTGGTCTTACCCTCGCCACGTTCCCGTACAGGCAGACCAGGTTGAACAGCCGGTCCGTGTTGGCCGAGTGCGGGTCCAGGCCGTAGACCATCATGACACAGCCGTGGTGGTGGGGGGGCGGGGGCAGGGGCGCCGCGTGGTGCCCCCCGCCGCCCCCGCCGCCCTGGCTCATGTGCATGCCGCCGCCCTGCAACACAACAACAACCTCATTACTCACTGATTATAATCGCTGTTCTACCGCCGATCATCATTCAAAAACTACCTACGTAACTTTGCGAACCGCTGTCAAAACAGTTCTAGAACTTTCGAAATCTCAATATTTAAAGTCTTTCATTCAGCATTAAAACTGAAACAGTTACTGCGGCGTGGAGCAGCCCTGTCACACCTTATGGAGTGTGCGCTGTGTCCGAGTAGCTGCTCCCAGGAAGACCTGATGATGGCCGGGAGTAACGCCCACTTCTGGGCAGACAGGAGCTGACCCTGTTGCTTCCGACACGATTATATATAGCATAAAAAGGCCCAAATCAGATTATCATTAATTCTTCTGAAATATTATTGTAAATTCTATACTGTGTAAATATAACTTAAGCTTGCTTACCTGTTAATTTAATTCCTCAATATATTATTCAGTGCTATCATTTATTCACTTTTATGTTCGGAATGTTCGTATGTTCTAATAAATAATGTAATGTTCTTCCTTTACCGATCACTCCACAAACACGCACACCTTTAATCTTTCACAACCGTGATCACACACCCCCACACATTCCGACAAATTCATGACACGAATTTATATCGATACGATTCCAGAACCGAGGTCGCGGTCCCAAAATGACGGCATCAGCTTAAACGGTGATGCCGGAATACCAAGGTTCCGGCACTGAGGATCAGTCCAAAGACCGGAGTTGAGTTGGTACTAATTTATTTGATACGAGACCCCTTTTTACACCCTAGCTTACAACATGAGTAAGCATTTATAAAAGTAATATTAATACATTGAATGTCATACACCGCACATTCCTCGATACCGTTTTTGGACCTTTATCCCTTCAATCCACATAGAGTGGCAGATTATTGGGATGGTCAATGCTCCGTATCGATGCGTAAGCATTCTTTATTAATATTAATACACAGAAATTCATACACCGCAAATTCCTCGATACTTGGTGTTTTGGACCTTGATCCCCTCAATTTACATAAGAGTGGCAAAATGTCCTGCGTCGTACCTGACTGTATCTAAGATAAAGAGTTTGATTATAACAATTACTTTAAAGACTTTTAGATGTTTAATACAACACAGTTATGTTCAAAATAACGTTTTGAACACATACCGAGGGGTAAATTGACTAATGCCACGTTACAATTACCCTTTTTTATTTAAATTAAAACAAAAATACAAGAATTCAACTTAAAACTATGACACATGCTAATTACAACGGCCAGGAGAAGCAGTCTTAACCCTTTGATTAGTGAGTTAATTTTGTTGCATACATAACGTAAGAGTGAGTTGAGAATCCTCTTCCTATTCCGAATCTTCTTCCGAAGAATCATTCATATGAAACACCAAATCATCGAGATCTTCTATAACCTCCTCATCCTCACTTTCCACAAATATATTCATAATGTATATTTATTTATTTATTTATATACAGAATCGAAATTCCAATTTTTACAAATATTTAGAAACATAGAGTATACATAAATATACAATAAATAGAGAAAATAATAAAAATAAAAATAACACAAAAGAATAAGAAGATGACACGTGTCAAAGATCACAGAGATCAAGGAGAACAATACCATCGACAAAAGAGGAAAAGGATGTAAGAAAAGGTTCGAGGTGTGCTGGTAGGCCATTTAGGAGCGACATTGCCGTTGTAGCAAATTGAGTGCTTGAAGCTCCACAAGCATCGACTGGGATCAAAAACAATGGATGGCTACGAGCACGGGTGTACCTATCTGGAACATAGAAGTTAAAACATTCAAGAATCTCAGGGTTGTAAATTGAACCGCGAAGAAGAAGGAATGAATGTTTGAGTGCAGCAAATAAATAATATATAAATAATGCATATTTTAGGGACCAATAAAATCAATCGATTTGAATAGCGCCATCTAATTCCGAAGAGAGCGCGGGCAGACTGACAATACATACAACTGTTTGGTGAGGATTACAACAATAAAGATCTACATATGTATTGAAGTCAAAACACCGTTGTTTAAATCTTTTTTTCTGCAACGTTTAATTATTTTTATTTATTTAAAAATATATGATAAAATTCTAATGATTTTCACTTCTTTGAAATTGAAATCGTGGGATTTAAAATAATCCGCCAGGGTGTGTGAACGTACCGGTGCGTTCATACCGCTCAAAAGGTTAACTACTAAGCTACGTCGTGGGCCATGTTCCTGCGTATATTATAGAACATTAGCATGGTTTTCTCACCTGATGGTGCGGCATCCCACGGTGTCCTCCACGAGGGTCCTTGATGAGACCTGGTCCTTGGTTCATGCCTCCCCCGCTGTATTGGTCCATATCTGAAAGATACACCACGTGAAAGTTAAAAAAAGTTCAAAAATACAAATAAAGTGAGGTTATTATATCCACTTCTTTAGCGATATAGCGATAATTTTTTTAATTCCAAAAACACCAGTCTGTAGTTTATAATTCAAATTATTTTGAACCAATCTGTATAAAAACGAGTTCAACAATACAAATAACGTGAGGTTATGTTAATGTCTACTTCTATAGAGATATTGAAAGAATTTGTTTAATATGAATGCCGAACTGTATTTTTAAGTTTTATTTTTTAATAATTTTCTTTTAGCATTACTGCGTAATATTATTCTTAGAATTAGACAGCTATTAAAAATTACGAAAATATTAATGCAATATACTCAAAATTGTTAATTTTAATTATAATTATTAATTTACCTTGAAATTTAATAAAATAAGGTTACATTTACTTATTATATAATTAACTTTGATAGTAATCGAAATTGTGTGAGTTTTAAAAACAAAGAGGGCTATCTCCGTAAAATAAGTTTCCCAGTGATTTTTCACAGTGTAAAACATGTTTGACTTCATGAATGCGTACATTTTTGGAAAGTTCAGACTTATATCTATTTTTTTACACAGTCGCCACTGAGTTCAATGCATTCTTGCATGCGGTATACGAGCTTTTGAATGCCCGAGTCAAAAAAATCTGCCGCCAAGCCACGCAGATACCTGAGAGCCGCTTCTTCCAGCTCTTCTCTGTCGTAGCGCCATGGGAACTTTATTTTACGGATAACCCTTGTATATTAAGAAATTATAGCATGTTTTTGGAATATTTAGCTGAATCAATTAGTATTTCACATTTTTCCCAAATAACTAATTCCCTGTATTTCTATCAGAAATTTTAAATATTTACATGTATTTTGTCATTTTTTAACCTTTTGAATGCAGCGCCTTTTTGGCAGATTTCTTAATCAATTTTGAGCAAATATCTAAACTGTAATATACTTCCTAGTAAACAAATAAGTCAGAAGATTCTTACATTTTTTTATTGGAATCCTATGTGTATTTTTTATTCACTTAAATCAGTTAATTTTGAACATTACAACAGTAGAATAAATCTGTAATACGAGGCAACAAATTCCACGCAAAGCTCATGACCGCTATAGACGTCATACGCGGTGAATGGGTTAAGAGCCCAGACTCTAGGAGATATAATTTATTTAGTTAAATAGTCAGGGATCATGCTATCTTGAGTATAGTGAGAAGTGGTAGAGGATAGGTTTAAATGCTCCGCTTATGTTTTAACTTGCTCTCAGCGACTCTACCAAGACATTTCTTCTAAGTGTTTTTTTTTTTTGTAAGTAACGTTTGTAAGAAATATTCAATATTTGTGTTTAAAAATAAATATTAAAAGTAATTGTAATTCAATTAAAAAATACAATTTTTCAAATAATAATGATTCTAAATTATATGCAGGGAGCGGCAAAAAGAACAGACGGTTTTCTGTAATCTCAAGTAAAAAAACCGTCAGATCTTTTTGCCGCTCACCGAAATATGAAAAATGAAAGAATAAATGTATTGATTGAAATAATAGAGGCTACAATTATTTTTAAAAATTCGAAAAAAAAAATGTTTTCATTTGTTTTGATATTTGGTTGGTCTATGGAGAAATTAATACTAGTTGTTGTGTGGCTTCAAATTATTATAAGAAGATTTAAAAAAAATAAACAGAAAAAAACAATTCATAATTTAAAAAAATATTTAAATATTCAGCATTGTACAAAAACCAACTATATAATATTTAAAAAAAATGGGTAAATCGGGTTAGTTGTAAAATATTTGTTGAAGTAAATTAACCTTTCCCCTGCCAGACCAATTGTGCAAGAAAGACCCCCATAGGCCAGCCGTTTTCAATGTCAGAAAAGTCATTTTAAAAAATCAACAAGTGCTTAATATAACGTTATTTAATGTAAGCTTACAAAATTTGGATGTTTTTCCCCTTTTCCATTAGAATAGACACACTTAATTGATAAATTATGTTGTGATAATTTATACGAGCAGGGTTGTCACAAATTGTGTAGTTTAATAATGATCTGGCGAGTTAACTCGTCCGTGGCCTGGCGGGACCTAACGAGTTTGGCGAGTTAACTCGTCCGTGGCAGGGAAAGGGTTAATTTAAGTTGTAAGTGGTCGATTTAACGTCCCTAACATTAAATTTAGCTAAAAAATCATGTAACATGAATGAAATACAAATAATTAGGGTAATGGTAAACTTTGAATTAATGTTTTTTTTTGATGTGGAGTATATTCTGTTAATTGGTTAATAAAGGATGAAATAATGTCAAATAAATTAAATTTGAAATAGGCTAGCTTTAATCTTAAAAAGGCACTTGTAAAATAGTTAAAAAATAGAAAAATTAAAAAATTAATGTTGAAAGGTCAAAATTGGGTGGTACAGTGTTGTCACGCAAATTACAAGGTATTTAAATAACCTAAATCGGTAAATTAATTTAGAAAGGTCGAAATTGGGTGGTAAAGTGTTAAATGTGTGTAAAAAATAATTCACGCAAATTACAAGGTATTTAAATGAACTAAATTGGCAAATTTATGTTAAGAGTTGCCAGATACGGTTAAAATGTTTAATGGGTAAAAGAAATTATATAGATTGGATCAAAATACTCAAAAAATATAGAAACATTAATTAATAATGGAACGAAAATATGGAGAGCGACAAATTATATAAATAAATAAATTAAATGGTAAATAATGTAAAAAATAATAGATAATAACAATGATATATTAAGGGTAACGAGTAAACAAAGAGAAAATAGGTGGATTTAACACGTTTCACGCCACGTAGGTCACCGGTGACCTACGCTGTTGTTGAAAAGGGCGCCCTGTAGGTTACCGGTGACCTATGTTTTTTTTCTTCGAACAAACAGTCTCTGTACGCCAGCGGTTACATTTCAATGTAATTTTAACATTGAATGTGACCTATATGGCGCCTCTGAGTCGAATGCTTTAAAAACATCACGTGGCGTTAAACGTGTTAAATGTGAAATAAGATAATATGGAAAGCTTTAAATAATTAATAAAACACATGGTAATTAATAGACAAAATTAAAGACAATAACAATAGTAAATTAAGGATTGAAACAATGGTAAAAGGGTGGGTTAAATGAAATGTGAAATTAGTTAAATGAAATAAAAAAATATATAATAAAGTAAGCGATAACTAATGGATGAAAGCAACAGTAAATAAGAGACAATAAGAATGGTAAATTTGGGATCAAAACAACTTCGAATGGGTGGATAAAAATATACAATAGGGTAGGTTTAAAATAAAGGCGGGTTGAAAATATGGGGTGGGTTGAAAAAATGGATTGGATTGAAAATATGGAGTGGGTTAAAAATATGTAGTGGATTGTAAAATGAAGGGGTTGGTTGAAAAAAAAGGGGGTGGGTTACAAAAATCGAGATGGGTTGAAAGAATGAACGGGGTGGGTTGAAAATATGAGGTGGGTTGAAAAAATTGATTGGGTTCAAAATATGTAGTGGGTTGAAAATATGGGGAGAGTTTGAAATATGGTGTGGGTTGAAAATATGGGGTGGGTTGACAAAAACGGGGTGGGTTGAAAATATAGGGCGGGTTAAAAATATGAGGTGGGTTGAAAAATGGATTGGGTTCAAAATATGGAGTAGGTTAAAATATGGGGAGTGTTTAAATTATGGAGTGGGTTGAAAATATGGGGTGGGTTAAAAAACGGGTGGGTTGAAAAAAACAGGGTGGGTTGAAAATATGGGGCGGGTTGAAAATATGGGGTGGGTTGAAATAATGATAAAGGGGTGATAAGTCGTCAGACGGTGTCTCACCGTGGCTCTGCGCTCTGCCCTCCTCGGCCGCCGCCCCGCCCGCCGCCTCGCCCCCGCCCTCTGCCACACACCACAACCACGTCACCACAACCACAACAAGCGAGCCACCGACCACGGCAACACCCATCACGACCGATCACGACCGATCGCACAAGAGACATTTGAAAAAAATCCAACGGCTGCCACTATCCGCTAAGCTTTTGCCCGATTGCTTGACGAGCTTCTATAAATAACCACGTTTGGCGGCAAATTCAAAATAATAATACATATAAAATATAAATACTTAAATATAAAATGTTTGCCTGTCAATTATATAAAATAGCGACTGAATAATTTGATGAAGCGGTTGCGATTATTGAAGACCTTATATTTTAATATGTATATTATTATTTTAAAATCACATGTATGTAGAATAACTTCTTAGGTTTTCACGGCCAGATTTGATATTGTGGCTTTTGGTTAAGCCGTGTGTGGCGAATTTCTTCTACTCAATACTGAAGAAGACTCCTGCAATGGCGGTCGAAATATTGGATAAAAAGAAATTCGCCACACGCGCCTAAACCCAAAAGCCACAATATCGTATGTAGAAGTTCACCAAGCAATCAGGCAAAAAGTGACCGAGTAATGGCAGCCAACCTCAACGACAAAAATCAACTGTAGAAAAAAAATGTTATCCGATAGAATACTTTTATGTTTACAAACCCTGATATTTTCAAGACATCCTGACTTTGTCTTTGAAAGTCAGACCCGACTTAAGACCCTACGGCGCCCTAGGGCAAAAAAAATCTAGCGCCCTGTTATTTTTTTTCTTGCGTGAAAGAGTAAAATCTTCAGAAAAAAAGCAATGGTTCGCTGTTGAAAAAAAGCCTTGACAAACTAATTTTATGCTAGATAAATATTAAAAATAAAAAGGGCACAATAAGAAAAATGTAAGCAAGTTAGGTCGCTCTTTGCGCCCCAGCTCATTCGGCGCCCTAGGCCGCCGACCCATTGCGCCACCCCCTAGAACCGGCACTGTTGACAGTCTTATAAAGCTTCTGTGTCCAATAATCAAAAGATCGATCGTTTATAAGAGCGGCATCCAGAGGGCGGGTAATTTTCTGTTATGTGCCCGTAATTATTAAATTATAGCGTAAATGAAGTAGTTGAAAAAAAAAAAACATTAATTTCAGTTCGCATTGTTGTGAATTAATACAATTCGTTCAAAGACTCATCGGTAACTACGTGGGTCGCACTGGACGTCTGGTGCACGGGACATTTGACGCACGGGACAACTGGTTCTCGCTAACCTAACATAACCTAACCTAAGTTATTTCGTTAACGAGACATATGGAGCTATGCAGTCTACGATCATTAGACAAATCCTTAGGTTAGGTTAGGTTAGCGAGACAGCCAGTGCACCAGTTATCGTCCCGTGCGCCCCACGTAGTTACCGATGAGTCGCTGAACGAATTGTCTGTGAACTATAAGTCGTGACACCATGGCAAAGTTTTAAGCGTGAATGACTTGAAAATTTTACGGTATAAGTAAATCATCTGTCTATCTATCGGACGAAGATTTTTTTTCTACGATTATTTTACTTCGATAAGGACGTTTTTTTTTTCAAATATCTCTCGTACATTAAATACCACGAACAAAAAATATTTGATAAGTGCTCGTAAACCAGAACATTGGCGCATATTCAAAGTGCTCGTATCATACTGACGTATCTTCAGCCGAATTTTTACCGATAAAAAAAAAACCCTAAAATTGTTGGATATACAAGTATAATACTTGTATTTACTTAGTAAAATGTAGATATATTTTTTAACCTTGTTTTGACATGCATCACACACAGTACGTGTTTAAAAGCGAAGAACTTTTCTTAACCCTATCGCATCGGTTGTCGGCATTGTATGGCGTCAAAGATTCCCCGACCGTTGACATCGGTTGACGTGAGTTTTGCTACTTTCACTACTCATTGTGACATCTACGGTAGGAAATTTGAAGTGCAGTCATTCCCTTTATCAACGTACATGTATTCTTTACAGGACCGGTGACCTGCGTGGCGTTAAACGTGTTTAGAGGAAAACACTTATTTTACGTGATTTAATTTCAGTAAAAATAAAGGCTGAAAAATAGTCAGTACATTACCGTGAAACCATATTTTTTCGAACCCGTAATATTGATAATAAGAAAACATTTTTTTCAAATTTCAAAATTTGAATTTAAAAAAAATTCGAAAATTACTTTAACATGATTCAAATAATTTATTTCGCTAGTAAAGAAGGCAATGGCAAACCTCTATACTACTCTCCCAAAAAGATAAAGCATAGTTAAAAAAAAAAAAACTTAACAAATTATAGTATTCAAATAAATTATTATGAATAACTTCTTAGGTTTTCACGGCCAGATTTGATATTGTGGCTCTTGGGTTTAGCCGAGTGTGGCGAATTTCTTCTTTCCAATATTTCGAACGCCATTGCAGGGGTCTTCTTCAGAGTTGAGTTGAGTTCAACTGAGTCATCAACCATGAAGAAGACCGCTGCAATGGCGGTCGAAATATTCCAAAGAAGAGATTTGCCACACACGGCTAAGCCCAAAAGCCACAATATGAAATTATTTAAATTTTACCGGATTATTAAAAATAAATTAACAATTTATTAAATGCGTGTTAATGTTAAAAAAAAATCAAACAAATTACAACACATTGTTAGTTTTAAATTAAAATTACGTAAGTATTAAAATAAATGAAAATCCAAAAAGCAAATATTTAAATTAAGCGAAAAACAAACAAGCTATTATTTAAAATTAATTATTTAAATAATAAAAACACGAAAAGGGGGGTTGTTTAATAATAGAAAAAAATGCTTAAGTTATGATTATAAAATTGGTGTGATTTAGTGTCGGGGAAAACAATGCGAAGAAAACAATGGCGAATAAAGAAAATTAACAAGGTGATTTATGTGTAAAGTTTTGTTGTAACCGCTCCAAGAACCGCGTACGGGAATGCCGTTTTGATGGCAAGAAAAAATGTTAAATAAAGTTTTTTATGTAAGCACGTACAGGATAATACCGACAGATGGTGATATTAATTCTGAAGTCTCATCTGTGGAATTCTATGACGCTTGCCATGCTGCATATGGCTAAGCGCTGCACGTGGAGTGTGTTGATCCGCCAACTTTATAGACTAGAGCTCGAAATTCACGCATCATCTTTATAATCACAGGAATTCACTGTGAATGGGTGGTGTTTACGTGACGACTTTCGTCTACCACCTATTTTAATTAATAGGCTATGACTGGCATTTTACAGGTGAGGGATCAAATTCACACCAACCATAGTATTAAAGAGCATAGAAATCGATTAAGCAACTTATTTATAAAATATTCTAGGGTCTAACGCACGAATTTCGTTTTGGAAAGCAAACGATTTAACCACTAAGCTATACCCGCCGGCTAATTAATAAAGTTTTGTATTACGTACTGACATCAGCATGACGTGGACCTTGCTGACTGGTACCGAAAACCTCGAAATACAATCGTTCGTCTCTTATTTCTGTTCGCTTGTCATATATATTTATGTGTCCGCAATTTGGGACTAATTATATAGATCGCCGCTAGTAGCGCTGGGCGAGAGCCATAACGAGCGCGGCAGTCGTGCCCCAGCCGTTGGCGAGAGCATATTGCATCGTGGCTCGGTTTATGCTGCTACTAGGTCGAGCCAGAGTTTGTCAATTTTTAACGTAAATATATGTCAATGTGCCTCTGAAAAAGTCTATGTTATCAATCTGCTCCTTATCCTGCCATCACGCGAAGGAATAACACCTTTTGAAAGAGAGGAGGATGTTAGTACTAAAATTAGTACGTTCATTTACGTGATAAAGAGTTGAATTAACATAAGAAAATATTCGAGATGATTTCAAGTAATTGCCTATTAGAATGGGATGAATATTCAATATTAATTATAGTATTTTATTGGAATAAGATTAAGATGGATAATACGATAATTGAGAATTAGCAAAACAATGGAATGGAAATGAGCGCGGAATGAATGGAATCCCTCTGTGCAGAAATAATATCGCAATTTCCACTGAAATAATAATTCCAAATTATAATGTTTTAACGTGAATATTGTACGTTGCAGCGCTTCTAAACGCGAAGAGCTTAGAAGGCAATTTTTCGTTCCTATAACGCAAGGAAGATAGGCACCTAATAAGAACCATCTCAGAGAGGCGATCGGTCACATCATGCACCACGATGGTCTTCTTCACGACATTGTGTAGGGGATGGTTGAGGGTAGAAACTGTAGAGGGCGCGCTAGACGGGAGTATTTGCGGCAAGTGTTCGAGGTCATGAGTTGTAGCTCTTATGCTGAGCTGAAGAGGGTTGCGGAGGACCGAGAGGAATGTGGAGATCGAGATGCATGATTCTGTTGGTGCAAACCAATTGTAAAGTTTATAGATAAAATATATGTGCTTTGAAAAAGTCTAAGTGTTGTTCATCTGCTTCCACATCCTGCCACCACGCAATTCAATGAGTAATTTAGAGAGGAGGATGTTTATATTGACATCAGCATGATTTAGCCCTTGCTGACTGGTACCGAAAACCTCGATATACAATCTTTCGTATCTTTTCTGTTCGCTTGCCACACATTTATGTGTCCGCCATATTGGGACTAGTTATATAGACCGCCGCTTACGGCGCTGGTGACCGACCACGGGCCGCATGGGTCAGTGGGAGGCTGACAGCCGAGAAGGTCGCATTACGGCCGGCGGCATGTCATACTTGAGAGCGGGTTTATTATTTGGGCTCCCCATGAGTATAAATATGGCCTCATGTTAGAGAGAGTTCAGAAAAATTTTTTGAGGTTTCTTTACATAAGGATGTATGGATATTATCCGTGGCTGTACCCATCTAACTTTTTACGGGGCATGTTGGGATACAATGAGTTGAGAACTAGAAGAGATGTGTGCTTGAGTATGCAATTCTTTCGCCTAGTGCGCGGCGTGTTCAGAAATCCTGATATTTTGTATGAAATTGGTTTGTTTGTCCCTGACAATTATTTAAGGATAAGAAGGCACAGATTGTTTGTTCTTCCTAGAGGTAATACTAACCTGCCAGGGACTATGCCTCTCGGGAGAGTGATCAGACTGTTCAACGATATCGCCTCGAATATTGATATATTCCACTTGAGAGAAGCCCAGTTTCGACATGAGCTCCACGAATTTATTTATCAAAGTAATTTCGTGGAGTCTTCTGTTTAGCGGGCTCCGGGACTTTTTAAATGATTCTATTATTATTGTGTTATTTATAAATTGTTATTTTATCCTGTTTTGGAAATGAATCAAATATTGTTATTTGTAATGTTTCTAAAAGAAAATAAATTGAAATTGAAAAATTGAAATTGAATTCCGCCTGGCCGGAAGCTTGTAAAGTTTTAACGTAAATATATGTCAATGTGCTTCTGAAAAAGTCCTTATCATGCCCTCACGCGACGTAGTAACACCCTTTTAAAAGAGAGGAGGATGCTAACATTACAAACACAAATATGTACCGATCAAGATATATTTTCTAGATAATACTCGTAGCTTTTTTTTAAATTTAGATTTTTCCCGCGATATTTGAGAACCACTGAGCGTGTTTCTAGTTTGGGTATTGTAGCGTGAATTGTGGACGCTGCGCGATAATCGCTAATTATTTGAAAATTCAAATTGTGGAAATTGTCAACATTATTAAAAGGATTTTGTCAAATTTGACTCTCGCAAAGTTATGCTGATTTGAGGCAAATTAGACAAGCTCTAATGATAACAATTTGTGCGCGCCATACGACGAGGGGCATTCAATAATCACAGAGGTAATTATTATTTTTAAATATTTTGAATGCTTTTAACATTATTTTTTAGTAAACTTCATCAAAAACATTAACGGTGCCGTCCAAAAATTGAATAAAAGCAAAATTGCACAAAAAATGATGAATAAAGATATAAAGCGTGTTCATCATCAGCCTGTATCCGTCCTGTGTCCCTCCGCCTTCCGCGTCCAGGTCACTCCCGCTATTCTTCTCATGGCGTCAGTCCATCTTGCAGGGGGTTGGCCAATGCTTCGTTTGCCAGTTATTGGGCAGCATTTGGAAAACTTAAGTAAATTTTTAAAGCGAAAATTTCGCAATGTTTTAAAACTAAAGCGTTTAACCAATGTATCCTCCCTGTATTTATAGATAACTTATGACGCAGAGACGTGGAATCTAACAGCATGTCTTACACATAAAATAAAGGTCACCCAGCGTGCTATGGAGAGATCCATTGCTAGGAGTGTGGCTAAGAGATTGAATCCGAAACGAGGAAATACGCAGAAGAACTCAAGTAGTGGATGCTACCCAACGAATAGGCACAATCAAGTGGCAATTGTGACATATCTGTCGAAGAGACGACGGTCGATGGGGAAAAAGTATTAGACGGGCATCCAAGAACTGGTAAACGGAGCGTTGGCTGATACCTTGCAAGATGTACAGATGACATCAGACGAATAGCGAAAATAACTTGAATGCGTATATATCAGCTTGATATAGCCCTTGCAGGCTAGTGCCAAAAAGCCTCGATATAAAATCTTTCGTCTCTTTTTTGTTCGCTCGTCGGACACGCAAGTGTCGCCATATTGTTTGTTCGACAGGTTCTGTGGATCTCCACTGAAAGAATTTCGGCGCTGGGTGTCGTCGACCACGGGCGCTCGGTGGCCAGTCGCCAGTTGTGATCCGTCCAAGGCCTGAAAGCGTACGCTCCGCCTCGGACCGAAAGTTTGTAAGCCTGTCGAAAATATATGTCAATGTGCTTCTGAAAAAGTCTTTGTGTCGCTCATCTGCTTCTCATTCTTCCACTATGCGCCCTGATATCCATCCTGGCGACGTGAAGTCGTTTTTTCCGAGTAACGGGGTTGTTAAATAATAGTAATATGTGTCATAGAATGCAAAAGTTAGATCTTATCCATTAACCCTTTCGTTACGGCTCGGTGGAATACAAATTATACTGTCAATACGGCGTGAATTTTTCAAACCATTTTTTCTGCTTAAAACTAGTATTTGAAGCATAAATATACTTATCTGACCTGTTTTCATATGACACATTGGTTCTTGTATCCTTTAGCTATAAGATGATGCATAAAAAACTATTATATTTAACAAAAGTTCATTATGTAACTCCATACATGTGGTGGCATAGACACACGTGGTTTACAGAAAAATCGCTCCTGTGACAAAACCTAACGATATTTATTTACATGCTTTACAGAATCGTGTAAAAAATGCACGTAGGTTGATAAAGGGAATGACTGCAGTTTCAATATCCTACCGTAGATGTCACAATGAGTACTGAAAGTAGAAAAACGATATATCACGTCAACCGATGTCAACGGTCGGGAAATCTTTGACGGCATATGCTGACAACCGATGCGAAAGGGTTAACATCTTCCGGTATTCTCCGGTATGTGTTTACGTTGCAAGATAAATAATTGTTGCACTATTCATTTTGATACCCCTCGTTCTGTAATAATTTTCTCCATACAAAGCGCGGCTTAGTACTGTAATAATAGACGCATTAAATATTAAGCACTGGGAATGATATTATTTCTTTGAATACCGCTGCTTAGTAGGGAGCCCTGGTGGATGCAGCTATTATGCTATGCTCTCGCTAAGTGCCACAGATGTAATTACCATGGCAATACTAGAATACAATAGGTACCAAGGAACAAACACGTTGAATAGCCATAGTTAAATAATCATCAAATTTAACATCGATTAGTGAATGTTGCTTAAATGTAACATTACTATCTTAAGTGGAACCCCGTTATCTCGTTCTCGCTTTTCTCATTTTTTCGCATAAATTGTTTAACCCTTTCGTTACGGCTTGGTCGAATACAAATTATACTGTCAATGCGGCGTGAATTTTTCAAATCATTTTTTTGCTTAAAACTAATTATTGAAGCATAAATGTACTTATCTGACCTATTTTCATACATCACATTGGTTATTGTATCCTTTAGCTATCAGATGATGCGTAAAAAACTATATATTTAACAAGCGTTCATCATGTAACTCCATACACGTGGTGGCATTGACACATGTGGTTTACAGAAAAATCGCTCATGTGACGAAACCTTACGATATTTATTTTCATGCTTTACAGATTCTTATAAATAACACATGTAAGTTGATAAAGGGAATGACTGCACTTCCAATTTCCGTAGATGTCACAATGAGTACTGAAAGTAGCAAAACGATATATCACGTCAACCGATGTCAACGGTCGGGAAATCTTTGACGGCATATGCTGACAACCGATGCGAAAGGGATAAGAAACAATGTTAAATAATCCCGCATTAACTGTTTCATTCAAACATTTTCCTCGATCTATCATCTATAAATATGAATAATAATTTGGTATAAGGGATGATAAGAAACGTAAAGTAGAGTAAAACTAAAATTAAAAGAATATTATTCTACAGGCGAAATTAAAATTAAAAAAGCCTATTAAAATAAGTAACTATAATAAAGTAAATGTATGTAATCAATTATGAATGATTGGAACGTAATTTAAAATTATTAAGACCTAAGTAAATTTTAAATAATTGTGTATGGAACGTGTACAGAATGTTACAAAAATATAGCAAATTAAAAAGAAATTTAGTTAAACAATAATAAATAATATGATAGTTTGGAACGTACAATTTTTGTTTGGTACGTGTGTTTTTTTAGAATGTGGTACGTAATAAATGGACAACAAACGGGTGTTTACAAAGAAAAATCAATTAAATGAAATAAGTACGTATGTTCGATTGGAAAGTTTTGTATGTAGATTGTTGGTCAAGGTGGTGTGGAACGTACTATGTTTGTTTGGTACGTGTGTTTTATAGAAGGTGGTACGTAATAAATGGACAACAAACATGGTGTTTACAAAAGAAAATCAATTAAAAGAAATTAGTACGTATGTTTGATTGGAACGTTTTGTATGTAGATTGTTGGTCAAGGTGGTGTGGAACGTACATTTAATTAATTAAAATAAAGACATTTAATTTATTATTATAAGTAATAATGTTCAAATGGAACGTGTTTATGTAAATATTATTAGATGAAGTTGTGGAACGTATACAACTACATGATAATTCGATTAGTTAAGATGTGTAGTTACGACTATCTGGAACGAAAAGATAATAATCTACATGATGGTTACAAAAGTATCATTATAATACAGGGTGATTCGCCTTTAAACGCCCAGAGGTCCCATACGGGACCGCAGATTTGCGTCGTTCAATGCCCTAGCAGACCAATGTTTGTAATGTTTCGTCGCACAATAGATTCTTCCATGAAATTACTTTAATACTATTGTTACAAATTAATGTAATCCTATTGTGAAATGAACCATAAGCACTCCTGTATGGGACCGTAGGGCATTGAAGGACGCAAATCTGCGCTCTTTTAAAGAGACCACTGGGCGTTTACAGGTTAGTTACAATGGAAATGTGTTTTTTTGGAACAGAAATATAAGGTGTGGAACGTTTAAAACTATGTGAATATTGTAGTTAAGCTTTGTGGAAGGTAAGTATAGGAATGTGTGGAACGTGTAAAACTACATCAGCATTTTTTTAGTTAAGCTTTATAGTTGTTAGTTGACAGTATGGAACGTGTACTTGCTAAATAAATAATCTACAAAATGGTTACAAAAGTGTGACAAAATGTGTAATAACTATGGTGAGTTGATTTTGTGGAACGTAAGTATAGGAAAGTGTGGAACGTGTACAACTTTATGAGCATGTCAAAGCTGATTTTGTATTTATGACAGTATGAAACGCATAAATGTTAATAAACAAACTACACGGTGATTACGAGAGTGTGAAACATGATGATTAGAAACTGTGGTATGTTGATTTTATGGAACGTATACAGCTACATGAGCATTTTTTAGTTAAGCTTTGTAGTTATGACAATATGGAACGTATTGTTTTTCACAAATAAACTATAGGGTGGTTATAGAAGAGTGACACATGATGATTAGTGAAAATGATAAGTTGACTATGTGGAACGTCCGCAACTACATGAGCATTTTTTTAGTTAAGCTTTGTACTTATGACAATATGGAACGTAAAAATGTTAACAAATAAACTACAGGGTGGTTACAGAAGTGTGACACATGATGATAAGTAATAATGATATCTTGATTTTGTGGAAGGTATGCAACTACAAGAGCATTTTTTAGTTAAGCTTTGTAGTTATGACAGTGTGGAGCCTGAAAATGTTAATACACAATCTACAGGGTGGTTACAAACGCGTGGAAAATGATAATTAGTAACAATGGTAAGTTGTTTATGTGGAACGTAAGTATAGGAAGGTGTGGAACGTACCTCTGTAGAAGCGTTCCGGCGGGCGGCGGCGTTCGTCGTCACCTGGGGGGGAAACAAGACGATACAGACAAAAGGCAGGGATGACGTGGGTGGATATACACAGGATGTGTATAAAGTCAACATAAAACATTCACGATGCTAAATGTGTAATTGTGTACTTCGGTGTTCCTTTCGTGTAAAAAATATAGTGTAGCTAAAGACATAAATCAGAACATTCATGGTCAGACTTATAACAGTTTAGTTTTAAGGAAATTATGAGCATATATGTGGGGCAGTCAAACCGCACGATTTTAAGCAGCTCGTATAGTGGAGAATAACGTGGTGTAAGTTAGTATTGAATATACGTTCGACGCACTTAAAAGTTTAGTAGCCATGCAGGTTTTGACTGTTTGAGTTTTAGCTGGTATCAGCTGTTTAGAAGAGTGCCGCTTCATTGCCTCACCCTTACATCGTGTTTTGGAAACATTCTTTATTATAACAGGAGTTATCAATCCCATGCCATTTATTTAAGCAAATATACATATTGTTTTTTGTAACAATTTTATAAGACGAGTAATTTTTTCGAAATGTATCGTGCAACGAAAAAAAAAACATAAAAATATACAAGTTATTTATATATTATATGGTCGTGCATTAAAATGAATCATAAATTATTATGGAATCGTGGCTTTTGGGTTGCTCGTGCACCAGTATCACTACTATACACTAAATGTTAATAGAAAAAAATCGTGTAAACATTTAGACCGATTAATTCCATTTTTGACACCCAAGAGTCAAGATTTATTTAACTTAAAACTAGAAACATAATAATAGAATGAAATTTAAAACAGATATTTAAAAAATAAAACAATTATTTAAATAATTAAAAAAATATATATTTTTTAATTTTGTCTTATAATACGTTAAATGTGTAGAATATATAAAAATATGTTATTTAATTAGTAATTGTATGTTTAGTTTGTGTTGTGTTTTTTTTTTTTTTTTTTAATAAAGGCTACCAGGACACCTAAATCCTTTTCCTCTTTCGTCGATGGTATTGTTCTCCTAGATTCTTAGACATTGACATGTGTCATCTTCATCTTCTTTTATGTTATTTTTATCTGTTTATGATCTTTTGTATGGATGTATTGTATATTCTATGCTCTGTTACTTTTTTCTTGGAACTTCTGCTCTGAAATAAATAAATAAGCAGCAATGGTTTTATATATCCTTTACTGCAGTGCCGGCTCCTACGGCGCCCTAGGGCATTTTTTTCTGGCGCCCCTAGGTCATTCAACGCCCTAGGCCACCGACCCACAGTGCCACCCCCTAAAACCGGCACTGCTTTACTATACCATTTACATTTCTATAGATATATTTCAACTATAGCGTTTACGGCACTTTTTTTATATAACAGTTCATTTTATAGAATACTTTTTAGCTTGAATTAAATTATAAATAAGTGGTCTAGGCCTCAAGAGTGTCGAGCTAATTTTGAGTAACAATTCATTCAAAACTTATTAAAGACTTGATTTCTACGCCCGACCGGTATGACATTTCGGCGGCCGGGCGCCAGTCAATTGACAACTGCGGAACACTGTGACATACTGCGCCGCCAATGATCAAGGCAAAAACGCAAATTAAAGATGACAGTTGCACCAACATGAAATGGAGCAACTGTCATAACAAATAAAATGATGAATGCAAGCGCCTGCGTAATATTATATAATTCAAACTGACATTTTTAGATGTGCATGTCAGGCGAGCGAACATAAGTAAGAGACAAAAGATCGTTCTTCGAGGCTTTATGGCATCAGCCTAAAAGAGCTATATCAAGCTGATATCAATACCAATACTCCCTTATAAGTTGATTATCTCTACTAAGTAATAAAATACATCTGACGAAGAGACACGTCATACAAATGGGCGTGTTCTCTTCACGCTCAACTAAAATGGTGGTAAGGAAACATGCCTTTATCCACACGGTCATAAAAATAAATAGAGATATTCGGGGAGAGACATGCGCTGGGGATGGTCGCAAGATGGCGCTTCTTAGAGAACAATAGAAAGATAGATCGAGAGAACAATGGGTTATGCAGAACCATCGAGAAAGAGGCGATAAAACATTGTATACCAAAATAATATGCAAAAAGTTTTTTTATGTAAACACTATTTTTTTTACCATTTCTGCTCCATATTTGGAGCACACGGACACCGCAAATTGCCGTTTCAGAGTTCTGCAATCTCATATTATGCCGGCGGGTATGGCTCAATGGTCAAAGCGTTTGCTTTGCAAGTCAAAGGTCGTGGGTTCGATCCACGAAAGATATTAAAAAAAAAATATTTTTTAATCAATTTCTGATCTATCTCCCGGTTGGTGTGAATTTGATCCCTCACCCGTGAAATGCCAGTCAGAGCCTATTAATTAAAATTGGTGGTAGACGAAAGTCGTCCCGTGAAGACCACCCATTCATAGTAAATTCCTGTAATAATAAAGGATGATGCGTGAATCTCGGGCTGTAGTCTATGACGTTGGCGGATCAACACTCCACATGCAGCGCTTAGCCATATGCAGCATGGTAAGCGTCATAGAATTCCACAGATGAGACTTCAGAATTACTATCACTATCTGTCGGTATTCTCCTGTATGTGTTTACATAAAATAAAAATAAAAATAAAAACGATACAACATGTTACAGTGGGGAAACCGAAATCTTATATTGGAAAAAAAACGCGAATTGTGCTTCTAAAGTTTTTGCTTTGCGACCTGTTCCTTCCTCAACGCGTCCTGAAAACGCGGCCTTTTGTCGCCTTTTTAAAAATCAGGGATTTTAATAGATACTGACATCCTCCTCTCTTTCAAAAGGTGATATTCAGTCGCGTGAGGGCATGATGAGGAGCAGGTTAGCAAAACAAATACTTTTTCTGAAGCACAATGACATATATTTACGATAAACTTTACAAACTTCCGGCCCAGGCAGAATAATATGGCGGGCCGGCCATAATGCGCCCTTCTGACGGTCGACACGCAACTAACTGCCGTGGTCGGTCACACAGCGCCGCCAGTCGCGATCTATGTAACTAGTCCAAAATGCCAATATGGCAACACATACATGTACGACAAGCGAACAGAAATAAAAGACGAAAGATTGTATATCGAGGTTTTCGGTAACAGTCAGCAAGGGCTATATCATGCTGATGTCAACAGATATCAATTATTTTAAATGGTTGTGCACCACTGCAAATGTGGGAAATATCTTCTTTCTATGGTGAAGCATACACAAAGATACAAACGAAAAAGAGTAAAAAATTTAAGTGTGTGATAAAACAACAAATGCCAAACCATTACAGATATCGTTGTTCGTAATATTGTTCATAATATTACTTGTTTCTTTGAAATGTATGAGTACATTTTTAATGTACCCTAACTAAAGTACACTTGAGAAACTAAAGGAAGTTCACATTTTCACACAATAAACTTTAATTATTACATTATATTTAAAAAAAAAAACCTTTCGACTGCGGCGCTTTTATGTGATTTCTTAACACTTTCATTACGGCTAGGTTTGAATACAAATTATAATGTCAATTATGAAACAAGTATTTGAAGCATAAATGTAGTTATCTGGTCCATTTTCGTATATCACATTGGTTCTTGAATCCTTTAGCTATCATATGATGCATAAAAACTATTCTAAGAAAGTAGCAAAACGATACATCACGTCAAACAATGTCGGGGTATCTTATGACGGCATATGCCGACAACCGATGCGAAAGCACAAATTCACAACATTCAGTTATGTCCACTGTGATTTTTGTGACAGATTATACTCATTTAATGTAGTTTTAAACCCTGTGGCGCACCCTTCCAGACCTCACAGCACATTCTCTGGGACTGTCAGTTCCTCTTGTTAGAAAGAGGAGTCGTTTTCGATGCAGTTCGAGGTAATCTCCTCGGCCCTATCGGGGATGCAGACTTTGTGGCCACTAAAAAAATCCACGCATTTAACATTTTCGCTAGTATTTTCGGGTAAAACAGTAATTTCCGGATGTTCCAAATATGGAGTGGATATGGTGAAAAAAATATTTGTAAATTTTTTAAAAGGAGATCGAAAGACTAGCCCCAAGCTATCAAGACCATTTACCATTTGGTTTTAAGGGGCGGCTCAACACAATAGAGTAAGGGGCGCCAAAATCCACTGAAACTACTTGTGTGAATAAAAAAATCGTCGGTAAGTATGCATTGTAAACATTATATGAAATTTTCTTGTGTAAGTCTAGTCCGAATAAATTTGAATAATTAAAATGGGTCATCAAAAATAATTAAACTCGAATTAAAAAATGTAAATTAAGGTCTAAAATAAATATTAAAAAATTTAAGTTAAAATGTTAAAAAAATATACAAACGTAAATAAATTTAAAGTTAGAAAGATAACCGGCATTACTAGTGATTTATTATATTTTAGTCTAGACACTTAAGGCCAGAGATTCCCAAATATTACAAAATAAATAATTATTCACAACCCTGGGATTCTTGACTTCTATGTTCCAGATAGGTAAACCCGTGCTCGTAGCCATCCATTGTTTTTGATCCCAGTCGATGCTTGTGGAGCTTCAAGCACTCAATTTGCTACAACGGCAATGTCGCTCCTGAATGGCCTACCAGCACACCTCGATCCTTTTCTTACATCCTTTTCCTCTTTTGTCGATGGTATTGTTCTACTTGATCTCTGTGATCTTTGACACGTGTCATCTTCTTATTCTTTTGTGTCATTTTTATTTTTATTATTTTCTCTGTCTCTAAATATTTGTAAAAAAAAATGGAATTTCGATTCTGTATATAAATAAATAAATAAATAAATAAATAAATAATCAATTTCACAACAAAATAACATAATATTACTCATAGGTCTATAGTCAAATGGTCCAGACCTCGCTCCGTCGAGCTATGCACAAGATTTTTTATTTTTTTACGTAAACACATACAGGACAATACCGACAGATGGTAAAAGTAACTTTGATGTCTCATCTGTGGAATTCAATGACGCTTACCATGGTGCATATGGCTAAGCGCTGTATGTGGAGTGTTGATTCGACAACATCTAAGGATACAGCCCGAGATTCATGCATCGTCCTTTATTATAACAGGAATTTACTATAAATGGGTGGTCTTCACGAGACGACTTTCGCCTACCACCAATCTTAATTAATAGGCTATGACTGGCATTTTACAGGTGACGGATCAAATTCACAACAACCAGGGGTGTTTTAGAGCTCAGAAATCGATTAAAAATCTTTTTTTTTAAATCTCCTTCGGGGATCGAACCCACGACCTTTGGCTTGCAAAGCAAACGCTTTGACCATTGAGCAATGACCGCCGGCAAAAATGACGTGTCTTCAAATCTTTTGGATCTCGTCGATAACCGTATTTGTTCTAAAGTAGACTTTTGGGTGCAGATGTCATGGGAAAAAACATCGACAATAGCAAATGGGAGAATTAAGTGGCGGATATTTGTGGCAGTCGTATGTTCCAGGCATCGGCCATACTAAGCTGATCTCTATGACTGGCATTTTACGGGTGAGGTATCAAATTCACACCAACCTGGTATTTTAGAGCTCAGAAATCGATTAAAAAAACTTTGTTTTTAATCTCCGTCGGGGATCGAACCCACGACCTTTGATTCGCAAAGCAAACGCTTTCACCATTGAGCTATACCCGCCGGCAACGACAAAGATGACGTCTCTTCAAGTCTTTTAGATCACATCGATAACCATATTTGTTCTACCCTTCTTCTGTTTAACCCGATTCGCCGAATTTCGTCAGTATTCAAATTAAATTATTAAATAAAAAGTCTCACACTTTGAGAGCATCTGGTCCAGACATATTTATATGTATGTTAAAAATTCGCGCGTATTATTTTAAGCAATACAATGGAAAATATCAACGCTTCCAAACATTTATTTTTACGCGGGACCGGAACGACGGCGATCGTAAAGTATGCAACGAGACTTGAGCCGTTCTGTCACCAGGGGCGCAAGCGTGTAAAAATATGTTTAATGATGTATAACAAGCGGAGAAAACAAAGCAAATTACTAAAGGTAGAGAACATTAAAAAATGGCCAGAAATAATATTATTTATTGTTTGAAATGAAATGGAACAATTTGGCAGAGAACAATAACATAATATTTTCATTTTAACCCTCGCCTTACTATGTTAAAAACTTCCGCGCGTTCCGATGGTGTGTACTCGTTACACATTCTGATTTAAAGTGAATAAAATGAGTAGAAATTCGAAAAAATTAAAATATTCAAAGATATCGCTTAATTTTATAATAGTTGATGTCAACAAGCAGTAATAATTGACATTTAATAGCTAAAAACATGAAAAACATCAGACGAAGACCTCAAACGGCCAGACGCACCTTAGCGCGTGAACTTCCGAGAGCTACTAACACTACTTAGCCTGTCGATATATCGATGAGCCGACGCGCATCGATATCATTTCGAACTAGCCGACCAACTGAGGTTTCCCGTCTCGCTCACTCATATTAGTACGTCAGCGAGAGTGAGGAGTATAGATGCCGACGTATCTGAATATTTTTTTATTTTATTTTTGCACACGCTTTTGTATGACTCCGACAGGTCGAATGAATACATGACAGTTGACGCGTCTTGAGTGTAGTGGTGAATTTATTCCGGATTTTAGAAAAAAATTTCCTGCTCCTGATGAGTGCCTATTATTATATATATTTTTTTTCAATACGTAAATGTATTAAGGAGGAATACCTAAAATCTGAACCCTATGTGTATTATATTTACAGAGATATTTAAGTTATTACAAGCAATGTGTAGTCGATAGACATCACCGGGGAGGAGAGGTTAAATGTGCGAGTTGGATAATATTTTAAATATTAACCCTCTAGAGACGAGCGCGACCGTATGGTCACAGTGAACACTATTGTCTATTTATCCCCACCCTGGTCCCTTTTCTACCTGAACATTGTATCTATCGCTCAGTTTCGGTTAAGAAGTGTCTCCACCACAGTTATTCTGCAGCCGCGGCAACAGTTACCAACCACCCTTGTGAGATATTTTATTTCGGGTTGAATTTTTTTTCTACAAAATGCATATACTTCAAAAGAGTAAATACATTTTTAAATATTTTTAAAAATGATTTACGTAATAATTACTAATTCATTTTGTACTAACAATATGTTGATCTAAGAAGGTAATATCATAAATATTTTCGGTTTAGAATCCATACAAAAGATTTTTACAAGAGAGCATCGTGTATTTTTTTTTTAATTATACTATTAAACTAATCGCCGCAAAGAAGAATAATGGGAACGATACATGCGGTGTATACTTGCGATAAAAATCATTTACGTGTAAGAGTTTTTTTTTCATACTAAAAAAATACACGACTGAATCCACAGGGTTCCATGTGCTGCACAGTGATGTCATACGTTGTCTCTCGCGATGATTGACCGCCTTGTGGTTGCAAGGCATCTCTTCCTCGGAAGACTGAATGTCATAATGGAAGATGAGCGACATCAAAGAAAAACCAAACTTCACACAACATCAACATCATACGTGCGTGGAACTATTTATGTACACTGTGGAACGTTAGAATATTTTGGTACAGCAACGCCGATATTTCAATATTTAAGATTGACATCAGCATGATATAGCCCTTGCTGAATGGTACCGAAAACCTCGATGCACAATCTTTCGTCTTTTAATTTTGTTCGCTAGTCAGACATGCATGTATCGGCATATTGGCATTTAGGACAAGTCCGGTCATCGATTCGCGAATTGGTTGAAAAGCAGATTCGCTTGGTGAAAATCCTCCCTGTTCCGTCCTGTTTTTGGAAACCCGGATGGGGAGCCGTTACTCTCTGCACGCAAAGAGCTACTTGTTAGAGAGTGGCTTCCTGTGATTCTAGGTGCATCAGTTAGATGTCAAATAGACCTCAGTCTAAGGCTGCGAAGTTAGTATACTACAGCAAGTCTCGAATAGCCGTCATTGGTTACACGATGCTAACCGCGAAATGCGTGGGAATGGATGACGATTTAGCCGTGATTGTCTAATGAAAAATGATTCTACGTTGTGTAAAGCGAATTATCATCAGAATCATCATTACAACATCCACTCCCACTAACTGGAGCATATGGCATTCATTAAATGGCGCCTCAAAGCTTTATTAGTCGCTATTGTATTCGCCTCATCCCAAGTCAGCTCTGCCTCCAGCAACTCTGGGGATATAACGATGAATTTTATATATAAATCTTGACGGCCTTCTTGGACTAACTTTTTGCTGCTAACCGGACACGGATTCTTCCGGAGCTACCTTGACAGGTTTGGACAGTTGAATCCCACATCCCAGGCAGAGTGCCCATGTGACGGCAGCTCTCCGCAGGACGCAACTCACGTTCTGTGGAAATGTCCGCTGCACCACTCTGTGAGGATTGCGCTCTTTGAAGTGGTCCGACCGGCATCAGCTCCAGAGAATACCAGGACTTAGTTGCCTACAAACGAAATTACGCTACTTTTGAGCGCTTCTGCGCGTCCGTCTGCAAGAGTGCAGACGCAAGTAATGACTCCTAACTGATGTCTGCTATCTGCAGAATCCATTTCCCAACCTCAAAATTTCCTTATCCATTCCCACGTATTTCGTGATTAGCAACGTGTTACCAAAAAAGGCAATTCGAGACTAGCTGTAGTATACTAATTTCGCAGCCTTAGACTGATGTCTATTTGACATCTAACTGATGCACCTAGAATCACGGGATACAAGAACCAATGTGATTTACGAAAATAGGTCAGATAAGTACATTTATGCTTTAAATACTAGTTTTAAGCAATAAATAATGGTTTACAAAAATCTCGCCGTATAGACAGTTTAATTTGTATTCCACCGAGCCGCAACGAAAGGGTTAAGTTGGTTAACTTAAGCCAAGGAATGTCTCTGCATACGGTTGTCAGGATGCTGAGCTAGATTGGTTTGTAGAATAAATTGTTATTAATACGAATCTTGAGTAGGCCGCGAGGTAAATGAATTATTACTCTCGTTACTTGGCAAGCGACCAAACATACTGCTGAGTGCACCTGCAGATCACCTGACCTACAGAATGCGGATGAATCATCACACGAGATTGTGCTCTTCAGAATGTATGCTCCATCAACATTCTCGGGGCGGCAAAAGTCAAATCAAAGCGGAGGCATCCTTCCGAAGCAGACTCGAGACCCACCCTTTTACTCAGAGAGGCAAAGAAGCGCTTTTGGAATGACCATTCGGTCATAAAAAAGCGCTAAACAAATACTGATATCATAATAATATAATAAATATTATGAGTCGATTATGTGGAGCGACCAATATAGAGATTTTTTAAAAATTGTTTCAATCATTAGTATTGTAAAACACCCACCCTACAGCCCGGACTAAGTGACTAACATCTCTTCCCTGATATGAAGAAACACCTGGGTGGAACGCATTTCGGCGATACAGAAGAGCTGGAAGAAGCGGCTCTCAGGTATCTCCGCGGCTTGGCGGCAGATTTTTTTACTCGGGCATTCAAAAGCTCGTATACCGCATGCAAAAATGCATTGACCTCAGTGGCGACTATGTAGAAAAATAAGTAAAATCTTTAACTTTCTAAAAATGTACGCATTCATGGAATTAAACATGTTTTTAAAAATATGCAAAAAAAAAACGCCGAAGCAATATTCCGAAGTCTTTCAAATGGATGTGGATCGGAGCAAGTGACTGTTTAAAAATCGAAAGAAGAAAAAATCCAGAAAATATGCGATTTTTAAACTCAATTAAAGTTATAAAGAAAGTAATCTCTCTAAAGTAGGAATCGATAAATAAAATGTCTCCTAGAGTGGTTGACCTCTTTAACTGGAACATATAGTCTTTAAGAACTGCCGCCACAAACCTGCCAGCCACTATTATCCTCGCCTCATCCTATATCAGCTCCGCCGAGTTCATTCTATGTGCAATTCCCGACGGCTTTGCAAGACGACACGAGTCCAACGGCTTGAAGAATAGACAGCTATAGTTTATGCTCTCCTGCGGCAAAGTATGTAGTAGTATTGTACAAGTATGTCCCATCTTCGCTTCTTGATCGACCGTATGGAAGGTTGCTTTGTCCGCTATCTCACATCGCCTTTTCAAACAAAATCAAACCATCGTACACCCAGTGCAATGGTCTCACTTTGCGATGATCGCATTATCCACTGACAATAGCATGTTATAGCCCTTGCTGACTGGTACCGAAAAACTCGATGTACAATACAATCTTTCGCCTATTATTTCTGTTCGCTTGTCGACATGCATGTGACGCCATATTGGCATTTTGGGACTAGTTACGTAGATCGCCACTTGGGGCGCGGTGCGACTGCCCATCACGAGCGCGCGCCAGTCGTGTGCCGCCAGTCGGCGAGAGCATATTGTATTGTGGCTCGGCCTAATGCTGTGACTAGGTTGAGCCTTAAGTTTGTAAAGTTTATCGTAAATATATATCAATGTGCTTCTGAAAAAGTATTTGTTTTGCTGACCTGCTCCTCACCATGCCCTCACGCGACTGAATAACAACCTTTTGAAAGAGAGGAGGATGTTACCACAAATATTTTATTTTCGTAAATAAGCATTATATTATTCAAAAAAGTTTAAATTTATATCAAAATTGCTTAATTGTCTTGAAACACTTTAAAGAACTGCATTCATAAATATGCGTTCACAAATCAATGCAAAAAATAGTTCACTGCCAATTTTTTTGCATGCCATAATAATAATAACTGACACACTGACAGTGATTAGTCCGATGCTAAAAAAAAACTGAGAATATTTTTACAGTGTGAGGAATTTGCTACACTATGAATGCATTCTTTGTGTCAAGGAAAATAACGTATTTTTAAAAAGATAAAAAAAAAACTCGATTGCACAATTCTTGGTACGAAATAACATTCAGTGACGGAGAGACGCTGTCGTTGATGAATTTTTAAATCTAAAAAATATAATATTTAAAGAAAAAAATATTTGGAGTCAACATCTTGGGTTAGGTTAGGTTCTGTTATGTTTGAAGTATGCATTTCTTTCGCCTAGTGCGCGGCGTGTTCAGAAATCTTGATATTTTGTTAGAAATCGGTTTGTTTGTCCCTGACAATTATTCAAGGATAAGGAGGCACAGATTGTTTGTTCTTCCTAGCAGTAATAATAACCTGCCAGAGACTATGCTTCTTGGGAGAGGGATCAGACTGTTTAACCAAATCGCCTCGGATATTGATATATTTCACGTAAGGGAGGCCCAGTCTCGACATGAGCTCCACGAATTTATTTATCAAAGTAATTTCGTGGAGTCTTCTGTTTAGCGAGCTTCGGGACTTTTTAAAATTATTGTTATTAATCATAAATACCTATATATATAAATTGTTTCTATTTCAGAATTGCATTAAATATTTGTAATGTTTCTGGAAGAAAAAAATAAATTAAATTGAAAAAAAAACGTACGTTTTTATAACCCGTTATTTTTTTTATATACTCGTAAACACGTACAGGAGAATACTGACAGATGGTTATCCCTAGGATGAAATCTCTTCTAAAGTTTCTGAGACGCTTATAACCATGTTACATATGGGCGAGCGCTGCATACGGAGAGTTTTTCAGCCAACGTCTCAGACTACAGCCCGATATTCACGCATCATCCATGTATTACAGAAATTTACTATAAATGAGTTATGTTCACGGGACGACTTTCGTCAACCAATTTTAATTAATATGCCATGACTGGCATTTTACGGGTGAGAGAATAAATTCATACCAACCGGAGGTATTCATAGAGCTTATAAATCGACTAAGAACTTTTTTTTTAAATCATCATCGGAGATCCAAACGACCTTCGGTTTGGTTAGCAATCTCTTTATTCACTAAGCTACCCGCAGGTATATTGGTTTTCATAATTTTCTTGGATGTTAAAGAGGCAGTCTACTATCATGAAAATGTTTGTGGGTTCGATCCCCTACAAAGCTTAAATTAGTAACGTTTTGCGGCTGAACACGTGGAGAAGCGCAACTGAGGGGAATACTTGGATTGCCCCGAAAGAGGATCTAGCCCCTGGACACGACTAGGGGTGTAATATATGTAGGTCCCTTAACAGACTTCGGACCGGAGTATGCAAGACGAGGACACAAAAGAAAGCCTGCCAGTTTTACAGCGGACCGACTGAATGCAACT
Organism: Glossosoma conforme; assembly: GCA_022606575.1. Taxonomy (NCBI): domain Eukaryota; kingdom Metazoa; phylum Arthropoda; class Insecta; order Trichoptera; family Glossosomatidae; genus Glossosoma; species Glossosoma conforme. The sequence continues at coordinate 62,121 of JAGTXR010000167.1, forward strand.
ACGGCGTGGAGCAGATCCTGTCACACCTTCTGGAGTGTGCGCTGTGTCCGAATAGATGCACCCAGGAAGACCTGATGATGGCCGGGAGTAACGCCATAAACGTCGCCCACTTCTGGGCAGACAGGATCTGACCCTGTTGTTTCCAACACGATGATAAAGGGTCCGCCAAATAACTTTTTTTTTAAAACAGGGCGCACAACATCGAGTGTAGCTTCGGCTGTGTGGCACGTAGCGCCGTCTTGTTGAAACGAAATGTTTTAGGTTCGCGTAAGGTAAAGCGACAAATTTAGAGCGTCTGTATTATCGCCATACTTTTATTACTGCTACGAATCATGTCATATCACAGATGAAGCTTGGAACAGCATGGAATCCTCAGAAACTGCTACCTCAAAGCTCTACCAGCCGTCTTGATATTCGCCTCCTCACATGTTAGCTCTGCGTCCTAGAACTCCGCCGAATGTATTCGAGTAAAGTTCGTATCTAATCGTTACTATATAATATATATAATCGTGTCGGAAACAAGAGGATCACATCCTGTCTGTCCAGAAGTGGGCGACGTCGATGGCGTTACTCCCGGCCATCATCAGGTCTTCCTGGGTGCAGCTACTCGGACACAGCGCACACTCCAGAAGGTGTGGCAGGGTCTGCTCCACGCCGCAGTCACATTCAGTCGGTCCGCTGTAAAAGTGCCAGGCTTTCATTTGTGTACTCGTCTTGCATATTCCGGCCTTGGTCATGTCCAGGGACTAGGTCCTCTTTTAGGGTAATCCATGCATTCCCTCAGTTGCGCCTCTCCACATGTTCAGCCGCAGGGTGGCTTCAGGTATCACCAGTTCCGTTGTCGACTGTAGGAAACTTTGTTACTGAGACGCTCGGTTTGATACATCACTGCATCAGGCTCTAGCAAAGTTTGCAAGTTGTTTAGCAAGTTATCTCGCAAGTCACCTGTGAGCGTTTCCTTCATACAAGTTAACTCTAACTCCTACCAGCAACAGACAACAACTCGCAGATGATGCAGCAAGATAGGATTAACTTCATCGCGAACTAAATGCCCGCGATAACCAAGAAGCCATAGCGAAACTACACATTATTGTCTTTGAGTTTGCAGTAAGTGACAAAACATGCGTTGAAGTTATGAGCAACATAATCCATAGCATTATGTAGAGCGAGTATACTAAGTTTAAACACGAGTATATTTATTTCAAAGAACCGAAGTTCCAAGGGACAAAATAATAAGAAACAGAGTATACGTTAATATACAATACAAACAAGAATAATAAAAAAATAAAAAGAACATAAAAGAAGAAGAAGATGACACGTGTCAAAGATCACAGAGATCTAGGAGAACAATACCATCGACAAACGAGGAAAAAGATGTAAGAAAAGGATCGAGGTGTGCTGGTAGGCCATTTAGGAGCACAGTTGCCGTTGTACTAAATTGAGTGATCGAAGCTCCACAAGTATCAACTGGGATCAAAAACAGTGGATGGCTACGAGCACGGGTGTACTTATCTGGAACGTACAAGTTAAAACATTCAAGAATCACAGGGTTGTGAATTGCACCGCGAAGAGTAAGGAATGAATGTTTGAGTGCAGCAATTTTCCTCCGGGACTCTTAATGAATGGAAAGAAAGCATCCCTAGAAGAAAAAGAGTTGGGTAATGTACGAAATCGATTGAATTGAATGGATGATTACCGTAAATATAAAAATACGCACGTCGGAGATATATTTTTTATGATTTTTTCGAGCATGATAATGTATTTGGATTTATTGGGCTTCCAAACTAAGCTCCCATATTCCAGAACAGATAGAACAAGTGAAGAGTAGAGGGATCGAAAAATTAGACATACATCTGTGGCCGAAAATGCACTCAGGAACATATAAATATGGTTACCCACATCCTCTAAGGCAGGAAAGCAAAAATATTCTAGGCACACTTTTTTAAGAAGATTGTTGATCAATCCGACGAATTCGAGATTTACACTTAATTGGTCATGTTGGGGGGCGCAACCCAACCAACGACACGTGAACATATTTTTTTTTAACGATTTGTTAATTGGATTTTAAGATCGAATGATTAGCCCGACGCTCTCGAGACCTGGACCATATGGTACTAAGAAGCGGCTCGACCAAAATAACAAGCACTTTTTTTTCAATCCCACCTAAAACATGATACTTTACTACTGATTCCTCCAAATGTCCGTCGGACAAATTATTTTCGCCAAAATATCATATTTCTAATACATAAATTAACCTAAATTTTGATATTGTGGCTTTTGGGTTTAGCCGTGTGTGGCAAAGTACTTATTTCCAATATTTCGACCGCCATTGCGGGGTCTTCTTCAAGGTCGATGACTTAGTTGGTGATAACACTGAAAAAGACCCCTGCAATGGCGGTCGAAATATTGGAAAGAAGTAATTCGCCACACACTATCAAATCTGGCCGTGAAAACCTAAGAAGTAACCTAATTTTTTATGTTTTTATTTTTATTTATTTCTAGTGTAATCATGTCGTGTGTAGTGTTTGGTTGTTGTGTGGTGTTGTGTGACTCGGATGTAGTTAATGGCACTACACTCACTGTATGGCTGCGGGCGTCCTCCGCTGAACTGTGGCGACTGCAGGAGAGGAGCAGACCTCTGCTGCTGCTGGGGAGACTCTTCTTCAACTATAAAGGAAACACGAACAACGTTAGCATTGAAAATGGCGATAGTGATCAATATGGCATTGATATATTCAAATCGCAATGCTATCATAAAATATCGTGGAAAAAATCAAACAACCTCGTAATTCAGAAGTTATGGGCTATTTACAAATGCCGGTCCGCAAGAGTTAAATGCCAACCTACAAGAGATAAATGCCGGTCGCCAAGAGTTAAATTCCGGTCTCCAAGAGTTATATGCTGGACTGCAAGAGTTATATGCCGGTCTGCAAGAGTTATATGCCGGTCCACAAGAGTTAAATGCCGGTATGCAAGAGATAAATGCCGGTCGAAAAGAGTTAAATTTTTGTCTGCAAGAGTTATATGCCGGTCCACAAGAGTTAAATGCCGACCTACAAGAGATAAATGCCGGCCTACAAGAGATAAATGACGGTCGGCAAGAGTTAAATTACGGCCTCCAAGAGTTATATGCCGGTCTGCAAGATTTAAATGCCGGTCAGAAAGAGTTTAATGCTGGTCTGCAATCGTAAATTACCGGTACGTAGAAATTCCGGTCTGCAAGAGTTGAATGCCGTTCGGCATGAGTTAAATGTCGGTTCGCAAGAGTAAATTGCCTATATGGAGCAGTTAAATGCCGGTTCCTAAAGGTTAAATGCCGGTTCCTAAGAGTTATATGCCGGTTCCTAAGATTTAAATGCCGGTTCCTGAGATTTAAATGAAAATTTTGATTAATAGGCTATGACTGGCATTTTACGGGTGATGGATCAAATTCACACCAACCGGCGGTATTTTAGAGCCCAGGAGTCGATTAAAAATATATATTGTGATCTTTGACACGTGTCATCTTCTTATTCTTTTGTGTTATTTTTATTTTTTATTATTTTCTCTATTTATTGTATTTTTATGTATAATCTATGTTTCTAAATATTTGTAAAAAAAAATTGGAATTAGAATTCTGTTTATAAATATTTTTTTTTTTTTTTAATCTCGGTCGGGGATCGAATCCACGACTTTTGGCTTGCAAAGCGAACGCTTTAACCATCGAGCTATACTCGCCGGCTGTAAAAATTAATAAAATTAAAACATAGTGAAATAATTGAATTAATTGTAATAAACAGTAATAATAAAGTTGTATACAATAAGTTGAAATAATAAGTAATGTAGGGAACAATACGAAGAATTGCGTTTTCTAGAGAGTTCAGATTTATATGAAAAACTTTTGTTGGAAGCGTTTGGAAGGGAAATCCTTTCGCCCGTTTATTTCCATTATCAAAGCTGAGGATGTAAATATTTGCGGATTGAGAAATACACTCCGACTCAAGTATTTCGATACAATTTAGAGTACAACAACCGCCATACTAAAGTTGTTCAAAAGTAAATTAGATTTCAAGAAAAAATAAAAATATCCTGTATTTTTTGTTCAGTTAATTATTCAAGGTTTGACAGTAATTTAAATAATTTATTTTATGTAAGCACATACACAAGAATACCGACAGATGGTGATAGTGATTCTATAATACGAACTGTGGAATTGTATGACACTTATCATGGTGTATATGGCTATACGCTGCATGCGGAGTGTTGATCCGTCAACGTCGTAAGCTACAGCCCGAGATTCACGCATCATTCTTATTATTACAGGAATTTACTGTGAATGGGTGGTGTTTACGGCACGATTTTCGTCAACCACCAGTTTTAATTAATAGGCTATGACTGAAATTTTACGGGTGAGGGATCAAATTCACACAAACTGGGAGTATTTTAGAGGAAATCGATTAAAAATTTTTTTTTTTACTTAATCTCCTTAGGGGATCGAATCCACGAGCTTTGGCTTGCAAAGCAAACGCTTTGATCATTGAGATATAATCGGTTGTGATAGGCCCGAAAGTTTGTCAAGTTTATCGAGAATATATATGTGCTTCTGAAAAAGTCTGTGTGTTGCTCATCTGCTCCTCATTCCGCCACCACGCGATCCGATAACAATCCTGGCGACGTGAAGTAGTCTCATTCCGTAAAATGGATGTAAATATGTACATATTTTTAATCTAAATTAAAAAATAAATGAGAAAATCGGGGGTAGACTGTATTTCTCTTTTTAGTGAATTCGGGTGAGAAATTTTAAAGTTGATTACAGAAGTTTTAGAATATAAAATATCAGCGTCTCTGATTCGAAAAGTCTCGAGTCCTTTGGGGAAACGGTGCCACTTGCGTCGTTGCGACTCCGGGACGCGGATCTCGGTATCTATAATTGGATCTCATGGGGAGGCTTATCGAGGGGTTTGTCGAATAAACGAATCGGCCGGGAAATGGCAAATTAATAAAAATCATCACCAAAAATAATAAATTACATTTTTATGTTGGGAGGGGCTTGTTAAAAGAGTCGACGATCAAATTAAACCATACATTATTTAATATTATGTAAGCACATAGAAAATAATGCCGTCAGACGGTGATGTAGAAGTCTCATCTGTGTAAGTCTCGTCAGTGCGCGGCGTGTTCAGAAATCCTGATATTTTGTTTGAAATTGGTTTGTTTGTCCCTGACAATTATTTAAGGATAAGGAGGCACAGATTGTTTGTTCTTCCTAGAGGTAATACTAACCTGCCAGGGACTATGCCTCTCGGGAGAGTGATCAGACTGTTCAACGATATCGCCTCGAATATTGATATATTCCACTTGAGAGAAGCCCAGTTTCGACATGAGCTCCACGAATTTATTTGTCAAAGTAATTTCGTGGAGTCTTCTGTTTAGCGGGCTCCGGGACTTTTTAAGTGATTCTATTATTATTGTGTTATTTATAAATTGTTATTTTATACTGTTTTAGAAATGAATTAAATATTGTTATTTGTAATGTTTGTAAAAGAAAATAAATTGAAATTGAAAAAATTATATGACGCTTGCCATTTTTTAGTATGAAAATGTGCTCTATGTGGATTGTTTATCAGGCAACGTCAAATATTCCAGGCATTCACGGATTCATCCATTTTTATGTGGATTCATCATGAATGGGCTGTGTTCACGAGACGATTTTTGTCTACCACGAATTTAAATTAATAGGCTATGACTGGTATTTAACGGGTGAGGAATCAAATTTACACCAACCGGGGGTTTTTATAGAGTATAGAAACATTTTTTTATATTCCCTTTATATTCTAGTTCAATCTCCGTTGGAAATTGAACCCACGTCCATCTTGCAGGGGGTCGGCCAATGCTTCGTTTGCCGGTTCTTGGGCACCACACCGATACTTATCTTCCTTATCGACTGTCGTTTTTTTGACAGATTTGTCCTGCCCATTGCCACTTGAGTGTGCCTATTTTTTGTGTAGACTCCACTACATGAGATCTTCGGCGTCTAATAGTAACATAAATCAAAAAAATAGTGACAAAAATCTAAAAAAGTCTAACATTTTTATATATGCGTGTCAGGCGAGTGACAATAAATCGGGTATCGAGACTTCTCGGCACCAGCCTGCAAGTGCTATAACGAGCTTATATCAATACAATAACAATCGCAAATTAATATATATTTAATTCGATGTTAATTACTTGCAAGATTAGAGAATAATTGAATTGTCTTAGTTAGCGATGTAATTAGTCGGGCGTAATTGACGGCCTTCAAAGAATTGAGATTACGATTTAAACAAAAAAAAATAGAAAAGACTTTTCAAATTACATTTTTAGACCCACGATTACCTAAAGATAGTCTGCCACTCTCTCAATCTTTCTTTTTCTTAAGCTTTTCACACAAATTGAGAGATTTTAAATCACATTACGCTTCATTTAGTCCACGTCGATCTCCCTTACAAGCGAACTGATAAACTTGTTTTCTTTTCAAATATAATTTAAAAATAAATATTTAAACGTAATATATTTTTAACTAAATTTGATGTGAGTTTTATAATACAAGATTTGTATTAACTAACTCTGTACGATACTGTCGGAATGTGCAAGTGTTGCGGTCGTGGATTTCTGAGAAGGGGTTGTTATGCGTGTTAGGAAAAGATCACTGGAAATACACCGACATTCCGAACAGGAAAGAAAATAAATAAGAACACGGTATAATATATCGGGGAATTTAATGTCTACACACGTATAGGAGATTACCGACAAATCCGTACAGCCGCCGTCGGGTATAGCTCAATGGTCAAAGCGTTTGCTTTGCAAGTCAAAAGGTCGTGGGTTCGATCCCCGACGGAGATTTAAAAAAATGATTTTCAATCTATTTCTGAGCTCTTAAGTACCCCGATTGGTGTGAATTTGATCACTAAAATGCCAGTCATAGCCTATTAATAAAATTGGTGGTAGACGAAAGTCGTCCCGTGAAGACCACCCATTCATAGTAAATTCCTGTAATAATAAGGATGATGCGTGATCTCGGGCTGTAGTCTACGACGTTAGCAGATCAACACTTCACATGCAGCGCTTAGGCATATGCACTATGGTAAGTGTTATAGAATTCCACAGACGAGACTTATCTGTCGGTATTCGTTGGTATAGTGGTGGATAGATGACAGGGGGTATTTTAGAGCTCAGAAAGGGATTGAAAATCCTTTTTTTTTTTAATCTCCGTCGGGAATCGAACCCACGACCTTTGACTTGCAAAGCAAACGCTTTGACCATTGACCTATACCCGCCGGTCGAATGACATGAAGTGTTTATCAAATTCAAATAAACAAACTTGCGCATGCAAACGCCGTGTCTTATAATTACTTAAATCTAAAATTTAAGCATTTTTATATGTGTGTGTCAGACGAGTGAACAAAAATAAGAGGCAAAACATCGCTTATCGAGGCTTTTCGGCACAAGCCTAAGAGATACCCATTTTATTTCAATTAATATTTCATACAACCGGTAGTGTTCAAAACGATATTTTGAACATAACTGTGTTGTATTAAGCATCCAAAAGTCTTAGTAATTGTTATAATCAAACTCTTTATCTTAGATTCATACAGTCAGGCGCGACACAGAGCATTTTGCCAATCTATGTAAATTGAGGGGATCAAGGTACAAAACAATAAGTATCGAGGAATTTGCGGTGTACAAAATTCTATGTATTATTAATATTAATAAAGAATGCTTACGCATCGATTCGGAGCATTGACCATCCCAATAATATGCCACTATGTAATTTTAAGGTATCAAGGTCCAAAAACGGTATCGAGGAATGTGCAGTGTATGGACATTCAATGTATTAATATAACTTTTATAAATGCTTACTCATGATGTAAACTAGGGTATAAAAAATCTCGTATCAAATAAATTAGTATCAATTTAACTCTGGTTTTTAAATTTTTACTCAGTGCCGGAACCTTGGTATTCCGGCATCACCATTTAAGGACCGCGACCTCTGTTCCGGAACAGGTAGGCTAATAAAAATCAAAACTCAGTAGTTTAACAATGTGTAGTAAATTAATATAATTAAGGTGTTTATCTTTTTTAATTGATGTCAGGATCAGGTGTCGTATTAGTGTCTCGTCTGATGTCTCCAATAATCTGAAATCGACTCACCTTGAACACAGCTTGCAGTTGGAAATAGCTTTGGAAGACCATCCTCAACCGGCTTGGCAAACGATGGCAATACGGCGGCCATGGCTTCCGACCCTCACTCTCCCTCTCAACGCGCACCGCCCTGCACACAAAAGACAAACACACTCTAATTTATCGATGGAAGACCTTCCAAATGGGAAGAATCCAAAAATTTCCAAAAAAAAAAAAATTGCAGCAAGATACATTCGTTACAATTCTATCAATTCAAGAGAACGGCGTCTCGTTGTTTACAAAACATATTATTTATTGAACGTCGCTCAAATATGCAAGGCGAATTTCCATAGTTTAGTTCATTTTGAATATTTAGATACATACCATCATCGATTTTAAAAAGTTCTTCTAGATTTTTACTACCATCTCTAAAATTGTTTTAATCCACCGATTACGATATTCTATCCTACCGTTTATACGATTTTGATCTAAAATTAGAATTTTTATCAATACTTAATGTTTTAAAGGCGTATTTAAAAAAAAAAAAACGTTATTTTTTTGGTTGAAATTTGAAAAAAAAAAAAAAACAATGACGCGTTTACAAAGAGGCATATATTTTAAATATTAAATTATTCGTCAAATAATTTTATAAATACATATATTCACGAAGTATTACACTGAAGCGATGACTTAGTGAACCCTGAAGAAGACCCCCGCAACGGCGGTCGAAATATTGGAAAGAAGTAATTCGCCACACACTGCTAAACCCAAAAGCCACAATATCAAATCTGGCCGTACAAACCTAAGAAGTTATTTACTGTCTTATTTTCAGAACTGACTAATTCGAATTTACATTTTTTTCTTTTTCTATTACGAAAGTCTATTCTCTTAAAACATATATTATAAGAGTCTACACTAATTTTGTACCGGTGCTAATTTTTTTTATTTTTATAAACTGCGAATTTTGACCGGCGCGAAAAATACTTTGAAGTCTTTAACACATGAGGGATAGTAAGTCGCGAAAATTAATCACAACAAAATATAATAGCAAAGTTTCACACAAAAAAAAAAAAAACGTTTATAAATCCAAAATTAGAGACCCTTGGTCTAGTGGGAAACTCAAAATAAATGGGTCTCCTCAATAATTGATGACAGACAATATTTCCACTCGTTTCTCATATGCCAGAAAAGAATAGTGTTTTTTTTTTCATACAAAAACACATTCTAAAGAGAATGGCAAGAAAAACGTTGACGCTTGCCAAGAAGGCTAAACGATGCATGCGGGTGTTGATCCACTTTGATAATTGGTTAACTGTTTTCGAAACGCAGTAAACTGTTTAACTTATTTTAATTAGACGCGTATACAAAATGTGGATTTTATGACATTGTTATTTTCATATTTTTTGTTCTTAAAAGGTGTTTCAATCGTATCGAGAACATAGATTCTCTTATATTTCGTGGTTAGCAACGGGTTACGAAAGAATGCAATTCGAGATATAAGCTGTAGCATACTAACTTCGCAGCCTTAGACTGAGGTCTATTTGACATCTAACTGATCCAACTAAAATTACGAAAAGGCCTTCCAGCCACTCTATAACAAGTAGCTTTTTGCGTGTTCCCAGTAACGAGTCCCCATCTGGGTAACGGGAACATGTATAGAGCTTAGATTTAATTAAATATCTTTTAAATATACAAGCTTGGTCGGGTTTTGAATCGATGACGTCTGAATGACAAACAAATGCTTTTACCGCTAGACTATGACGCCTGACAAATCATTTTACTTGTTATATTATTTCGTTATCTATTGCAAGCTTGCATTATATTATAATGTCATAATCGGCTAATCATTATCATAAGTCTTTTAACGAAATTTCTAAATATGATTACATTCATTAGGTACCTCATTGTCGTTACATCTTATTAAAAAGGCTAAATACGTATAATGCTAATTACAATAATTGATTTTAATTTGATAAAAAAAAGAAGAAAAAAAAAACAGTTTCAATCGGAATTTAACCAAAGCACCTAAACATTAAAAAACTGACGTTTTAACTACTAAGTGAAGAGCAAAGTTGTATTAGGAGGGTAATCCGTAAAATAAGATTCCCAGTGATTTTTCACAGAGTAAAACATGTTTAATTCCATGAATGCGTACATTTTTGGAAAGTTCAAACTTTTACCTATTTTTCTACACAGTCGCCACTGAGATCAATGCATTTTTGCATGCGGTATACGAGCTTTTGAATGCCCGAGTCAAAAAAATCTGCCGCCAAGCCACGCAGATACCTGAGAAGCGCTTCTTCCAGTTCTTCTCTGTCGCCAAAATGTGTTCCACCCAGTTGTTTCTTCATGTCAGGTAAGAGATAGTAGTCACTTGGGGCTAAGTCCGGGCTGTAGGGTGGGTGTTTGACAATACCCCATCCAAATTTTGCGATGAGCTCGTTGGTGGCGTCTTCGGTCAACTTTCTTGGCACCCACCTCGTCCAAACCTTTTATATTACGGATAAGGGCCCTTTCCCAGGGACGTCCAGTTTTGCAGGATCACGTTTAGTAGTATACGTGCTACTGTGGTAACATTCACATGAGCATTTGGTTTGCAGGATACCGAAAACATTCGATCCGTTCGAAATGTGCTGTACGGTTTTGCAACTACAAACTGGACGAATAAATCCAATAAAAAACGGTATCCAGTTTAGTTACGTACATAGTTTAATGAAAGTGTTCCCACTAGCATCTTGTTTACCATCCATGAGATTACGAAATGTGCCTAATCTCGATCGTACTTTTAGGATCGGATGAACCCAAAATCTTCTTTTTTTGCATTGCATTCGGCGGCGGCAAAGTACCAGTATAATATCAGAAATGTATTCACGTCCATTGCGTCTGAATTTTCTTCTCCGACTACCAATGCTATGCCGTAAAAAACAGGATGCAAGCTTCTGTGTGTGAACACAGGTGTGATTTTTGCGGTATCCAATAAAAAACTGATCCTGCAAAACTGGACGTCCGTGGGAAACGGCCCTAACCCTCGTAGTTTAAAAAAATCCAAGAATTATTTATTATTATTATTATATCAGAATTTGTATAGCGTGTTTTAATAACCGAAAGGAAATTCCGGCAGCGCTTCTTTGCCTCTCTGAGTAGAAAGGTGGGTCTTGAGTCTGCTTCTGAAGGATGCCTCCGCTTTAAGTTATCTTATGCTTTCTAGCAGCGAGTTCTAGGCCATTGGTGCCGCGTCGTGTTTACTCAGTCATCACATCTATTGCTGCCAGCCTTGGTGGTTGCACATCACAAATGCAATAATAAAGGTATATTCACTCGAGAGGCGACCGTCGCCGTTGGGCGCCAGGTCGGTACTCGAATTATATATGAAAATCATTTTACTTAATTTGTTTCTCTACCAAAGAAAGAGTTATGCAAACATTTATGTAACTCTGAAACAATGCCTGAAAAATGATTTATTTTCTTTTTCAGAATAATATTGAACTCTTCAAAACAATATTATGTCAATAACAACTGTTTAGCTTGCAGTTATTTCTATTAACCATTGTTGTCAATATATCCTTGGGGTGAATGTAATTCTACAAAACATCTGTCCTTGACAGGGAATTACGTAACGTTTCACATTTCAGGAAAATTACTGCCGATTTTTTTTCAATAAAATATACTTATTCACCTTAAAGAGGGTAATAAGAGTTCAATAAAAATTGATATACTCGTACTTACAGGTTATATAGATCGGAAGCAGGTATAAAATTACTTATGGAACTCTTCTCAAGAAACTAAAGCATTATCGCTCATTATTTTACTATCCCTTTTGTTACGGCTCGGTGGAATACAAATTGTACTGTCAATACGGCGTGGGTTTTTAAAACCATTTTTTTTGTTTAAAACTAGTATTTGAAGCATAAATGTACTTATTTGAACTATTTTCATATATCACATTTGTTCTTCTATCCTTTAGCTATCAGATGATGCATAAAAAACTATTATATTTAACAAACGTTCATTATGTAACGCCATACATGTGGTGGCATTGACACGTGTGGTTCACAGAAAAATCGCTCCTGTGACGAAACCTAACGATATTTATTTACATGCTTTACTGATTCCTGTAAGTAATACTTGTAGGTTGATAAAGGGAATGACTGCACTTTCAATTTCCTACTGAAGATGTCACAATGAGTACTGAAAGTAGCAAAACGATATATCACGACAACCGATGTCAACGATCAGGGAATCTTTGACGGCATATGCCAACAACCGATGCGAAAGGGCTAAAAACATTTTTTTAAACAATTCTATGGAAAAGCGATAAAAAAAAAATCTACGACATACTTGTATTTACGAAGATGCGATGCTACCTCTCAGCGAGGTCATTTTCGAGTGACTTTAATTATAAAAATTACGTTAAAAAGTACCTGTCAGTTTAAAATAAACATAGTTACGAATAATTAGACAACATGTCTCTTTACCACGTGAATATAACGTAACTGATGTCAACAATAGACGCAGTAATGTATAAAAATATACGTCATACTATATGAAAATATATTTAAATTTCATTTACTTATATATTAAAAAATCTATTAAGCAGAGTATCTTTTTAAATAATAATCTGTTCTAAAGTATGGTTATTCGCCTTACAATTTTGCTTCAATGTTCGTGATTTTAACGCCTCCACAATCAAATATTCCAATACGAGATCGAAGTATGTATGGTAGTAGCAAATATAAGGAAATCCAAGGCAATGATAGTATGAATATATATAAAAATATTATAAACTACCCAGAGAGTTATTATTTCACACTCTTCCTTATTTGACTCACAATTACAGTTCATAAATACATTATGTATATTTCATAAAAAGAACTACTTTCTGTTTCAACAGTCCATACTTTAATTATTTATAAAAAAAAAAACACAAGGATCTGTGACGTGTTTGGATGATGGTGGTAATGTAACTGATAGTTTATGTCTTGTCCAACAATTTGCATCGATTTGAAATCAAACACGTTGTATGTTTTAACAATGTTCAATTCATTCACTTGTACTGTTCGATTGTGGTGTTCTGTGTCATCAGTGATATCTAAACTCATCATCGTGGCAGAATCTCTCATTTGTTAGTCTGTTAAAATGATTTCTGTGTCGAGTTTGGTATTGTCGTCGTGTTGAGAATTTTTATACATCGCCAATTCGTCAGATTTTAATGTTTTGTTCCATGTTGAATAACTGTAAATCAAATTATTTAAACAAATCTTCTGTTAGACTTATTGACAGCCATTTTGTGAAGCGTTTAATCTCATGACTGTGTTAAGTGTTCAATCGATAATCAGTTCACCTCAGTTGTAATGTTGTGACGTCAAAAATTGTACATTAGTAACTAATAATGCTGATTTGTAATCTTTACAATAATCAGTAACATAACTCGTGATCAAAGTAAATTTTTCTTATGTAAGTATGTTAATTGTCTTCTGTTTTAAGGATTATCCTATACTTGTTCAATTACGTAACTATAACGTATTTTGTGTTTTAATGTCATTAATCTTGTTGTACAACTGTTATTATCTCAGACATTAATATCCTCAATTCTGTATGAGAAAAATATTTTCATATTTTTTTGAAAATACGCATTTCAAACACTAAGAGTTTAAATATATACTCCATTGCAAAGTACTCATATTATGATGCTAATTTATTATCAGTAAGAGCGTCCATATGCTGATTGATCTTTGAAATACTATTGGTTAAAAGGGTTATCTTTTTTTTATCGGCTGGAGATTCGGCGCACGGGACACTCGCAAATCTAACCTAACCTAACCTAAGGATTTGTCCAGTAAACTTAGAATCCAGAGATCCACAGTTCTTTGTTAACGAAATAACTTAGGTCATATTAGGTTAGGTTGCACCAGTTGTTCCGTGCCTAACCTAACCTAATCTAACCTAAGGATTTGTCCAGTAAACTTAGAATCCAGAGATCCACAGTTCTCGTTAACGAAATGACTTAGGTCATATTAGGTTAGGTTGCACCAGTTGTTCCGTGCCTAACCTAACCTAACCTAACCTAATCTAACCTAAGGATTTGTCCAGTAAACTTAGAATCCAGAGATGCACAGTTCTCGTTAACGAAATGACTTAGGTCATATTAGGTTAGGTTGCACCAGTTGTTCCGTGCCTAACCTAACCTAACCTAACCTAACCCAATCTAACCTAAGGATTTGTCCAGTAAACTTAGAATCCAGAGATGCACAGTTCTCGTTAACGAAATGACTTAGGTCATATTAGGTTAGGTTGCACCAGTTGTTCCGTGCCTAACCTAACCTAACCTAGTCTAACCTAAGGATTTGTCCATTGAACTAAGAATCCAGAGATCAACAGTTCTCGTAAACGAAATAACTAAAGTCATATTAGGTTAGGTTGCACCAGTTGTTCCGCACCCCAGACGTCAGTGCGCCCCGCGTCGTTACCGCTGAATCGTTGAACGAATTGTCTGGGAACGAAATGCCGTGGAACCAATATTTATCCAGCAAATTAAATAACTGCGAGTTTTACTATCAATGAATTCTGTTTTTTTGTCGTGCTGTGGTAATGTTTGTCATGTCATTTGAGTGTCGGAATAGAACCTTCTCGAAACGTCGTTCTGATCACCGTGGGTCGTCACTTGTGGCGTATTCAATTAATACATGTGATTGGCTGTCAGTGTTCATGCACAATTAATGGTTTCTTGGTTATTATATTATGTACTATAATAATAATTATATACGAAAAAAAAATTAAGCATTTTGTTCCAGTACAACTCAAGCGCCGAACAAATACAAATGCTGTGTTAAAGATGTCTATAAAAATCGTGTAATTTTATTATAATTATAAATTAATTTTAATTAAAAAACAAATTAAACAAATTAAATAAACATTTAATCATAATTCACAGTGTTTTATTTCAAGTGATAGTACATGTTTCGGATCAATCCACGTCTATTTACTAATATGAACAAGCTCTTCAACAATATTCTATTATTTACAGTGCCGATTTTAGGAGGTGGCGAAGTGGGTCAGTGCCCCAGGGCGTCGAAAAAGCTAAGGGCGCCAAAGGCAACCAATCTCGAAATAGATTTTTTAAATATAAGCAACAGCAATTTTTTTTTCTTTTTTTAATTAATTCTTTCGACACATACATAAGTTATATAAACATGTGTGAATTTATGCGATTAAAAATACATGAATGTACTTTATTTGCCTATATAATCGACTTTTGTTGAAGAGTTTGCTCATTGTTAAAAATGGACGTCGATTGCACCAAAACATGTACAATCACTTAATGTAAAGTAAAATTAAATACTTGAAAATTTGTTAATTCAATTAAATTCGATTAAAATTAACTTACAAATACAATAATGCGGTTTCGCCAAGTATTGTCGGTTGATAACCTTATCGTGTAATTGTCTTAAACTGTAAATTGTCTATATATACGTGTATTTTTAAATATTTTTTATATAAATATATATATGTACTTGCTATCGTATTCCCTGAATCATAACGTATGAAAAAAAAAATGAATATTTCGAATATTTACGAGTATTAAAAGAACATCTTTTATATCGTGGTGATGGTATATATATAAATATTTGAGACTTTTTTTTTGTTGATTTTAATAATTGTTTTTTCATGTATTATATAATGCTTTAAATATACAACAGTATATATATTTAATTATTTTTTTCTATGTTGCATACATTTTTTTTTTAACAAGAGTGTGTTTGTCTTCTGATATATGTGCTTGAAGAAAGATTATATATATATATATTACTGATTAGAGGCGGTATATGAGAGATATATAGATATATATAGAGAGAGAAAAAGAGAGACAGAGTTATATTATTTTATATAAAGTTAATTTAAAAAAAAAAAAACTATTTTACTTAAAAAAGAAAACAACAATAAAAACTGCGATCCAAAAAAAAAAACTAAAAATCGGAATTGACATGCTTTCTTTTTCCAATTTTTCAAAAAATAAACTTTTTTGTTTGTTTTTTTTTTGGCACTAGACACGGGTTAACTGTCGCGTTTTTCGTTAAATTGAGATAAATATTTATATGTTTTTAATTTATTTTAAAAATGTAATTAAATATTATACAAATAACATTGAAATAACAAGATACGTACCCGAAGCTTGATGGTTTGTTGGTGGTGGTGTAGGTTTTCATATATTTTTCTGTGGAGAGATGTCAGTGTAGTAAGTGCTGCATTTGCATATATATGAAATAATATGTTGCATGGGAAAGGACATAATAAGGAAAGGATTAAATTTGGAATATTTTTTTTTTTAAAATACTAAAATAGTAATTTTGTACTGTGTTTTTTCATTCGATATTATATTATTATTCTGATCGGGATCGATACCAATCCAACAAATCAAAGCTGATGAAAATTGGCCCAGCCGTTCTCGATTTATAAATGGTGTAACTAACATGTACAAAAAAATGAGTGTAGCCATATTGGTTTTTTGACAAGTCCGGTCACGCGTGTGTCATTTGTATCGTACGTGGCTGTCTGTAATTGGTGCACCGTTACTTTTTTAGATCGCTACTTGCGGCGCTGGGCTGTCTCCCACCACGAGCGCTTAGTGGCCAGTAATCAGATGTCGACCGCGAGGAGTAGCGTGATGAGATTGGTCTGGCGCCTGAAAGCATGCAGCTCCGCCCGGACCGAAATTTTGTCAAGATTATTGAAAATATGTGCTTCTGAAAAAGTCTTTGTGTTGCTCATCTGCTCCTTATCTATCCACGACGTGTCCTAATAACGATCCAGGCGAAGTTAAATTGTCTTTTCTTAAGTAAACGGAATGTTAGTATATATATTATTTAATTTTAAATTTAAAAAAATATTCCTTTAAAAATGTTGGGTGAATGGATTGCGGTAAGGTCAGTGAGGAAAAACATTGGAAAATTTTATAGTCAATTT
Source organism: Glossosoma conforme (assembly GCA_022606575.1). Classification (NCBI taxonomy): domain Eukaryota; kingdom Metazoa; phylum Arthropoda; class Insecta; order Trichoptera; family Glossosomatidae; genus Glossosoma; species Glossosoma conforme. Next base: position 79,221 of record JAGTXR010000167.1, read on the forward strand.
TGAATGATACATAAATATTGTAATAATTTCATATAATTCAATTATTATTTATATATTTAATGTGAGTTTTTTGCTTGTTCAATAGTGTGTGTGTGAACTGTCTACCATATTTTCTATATTTCATTACAGTTAGCTACTTTAAAATACATGTTAAATTAACTGCTGTAAACTAATGCATTCAAAGACCAAAACATTTGCACACAAAAACATACCAAAATTATCTAAATTACAAATAAAAGAACAATTTATTAAACTAAGTACAGAACTTATAAAAATAAATATCATAAAGCATTACTCACACCAGCGATACGAATTGTAAGATTGTTTAAATTTGAATAGGAACAGAATTATACACGTGTAAAAATACCCCCTTTAGCGGCCCAAGAACTTCTTCAAGACCACGGAACTCCCTACCCTACAGCCCGGACTTAGCCCCAAGTGACTATCATCTCTTTCCTGACATGAAGAAAAACCTGGGTGGAACACATTTCGGCGACAGAGAAGAGATGGAAGAAGCGGTTCTCAGGTATCTGCGTGGCTTGGCGGCAGATTTCTTTGACTCGGGCATTCAATTCTCAAATACCGCATGCAAAAATGCATTGACCTGACTGGCGACTATGTAGAAAAATAAATTAAAGTCTGAAGTTTCTAAAAATGTGCGCATTCATGGAATTAAACATGTTTTACACTGTGAAAAATCACTTGGAAACTTTTTTTACGGATAGCCCTCGTACATGTAAAATACCCTCTTTTTGTGTGAAATTGATCCCTCACCCGTAAAATGCCAGTCATAGCATATTAATTAATATCGGTGGTAGACGAAAATCGTCCCGTAAACACCACGCATTCATAGTAAATTCATGTTGAAACTGTATGCGAAACTGGAGTCGTGGGTTCGATCCCCGACGAGATTAAGAAAAAAAAGTTTCTTATCGACTTTTGACCTATATAAATACCCATGGTTAGTGTGAATTTAAGTCCCTCGCTTGTAAATTGCCAGCCATAGCATATTAATCAAAATGGCTGCAGACGATAGTGGTCCCGTAAACTCAACCCATTCATAGTGAATTCATGTTAAAACTGGATGCCAAACCGGTGTCGTGGGTTACATGCCGAAAGAGATTAAAAAACATTTTTTTTATCGATTTTTAAGCTCTATAAATACTCCTGGTTAGTGTAAGTTTAATCCCTCGCTTGTAAAATGCCATCCTAGTCATTTTAATCAAAATGGTGGCAGACGAAAGTGGTCCCGTAAACTCAACCCAGTCATAGTGAATTTGTGTTAAAATGGATGATGCGTGAATGCTGGGTCTATAATGTTGGCGTGTCGACATTCCGCATTATTCTGTCCCTTTATTTATAAGTTGTCAAATTTTGCAATTCATATCGCTCGCATAAATAATCTTCAAATATTACATTACGTATTATAACATGTGTTAGTAAAAACAATACAATCAAAGCTGGTATTAGCAACAAAAAATTAATAAAAACAAACAGGGGGCCATCAAAATATTTTCTATTTTTCTATTAATAAAATGAAAAAGTCAATTTAAAATACCCAAAAACGCGAAGGACTATGGGCGTCTTAAAAATTAAAATTAATCTTTAGTGAAAAATGATTTACATCGAAATTTCATTCATATTTACAACATATATAATAAAAATTCGATATACAACGGACTAATTAGGGAGGGAGATGATATGTCCGTAAAAGCTGAAAGCTTATTACATAGATCTAAATGAATCCATTTACTAGTAGTATACAAGTTAAACTGCTAACGAGTTGCGCGAATCCCCAGCCAGCGTGGCAAACCCCAGTGTGCTGCTTTGAAACCTACGCGTTATTATATCAAGAGATCACATTGTTCCGGAACCGAGGTCGCGGTCCGGAAATTACGGCGTTAGCTTAAATGGTGATGCCGGAATATCAAGGATCCGGCACTCTATGTAATATCGCACCAGCTAGGTGCAGTCGTTGTTACATGCATAACGGGATTATGTCTCGAATTCTAGTGTTACGCGCAAGACGTAATTATCGTGAAAGCTAAGAATTGCTAACATGCGGCGACGATAGAATTTAAGAATTTATAATATTATCAAAGAAATCGACAGGCGTTTACAACTGGGATGGGCTGCATTTGGAAACCTAAAGTACATTTTTAAAGCGAAAATTCCGCAAACTTAGGCATTTAACCAATGCATCCTCCCTGTATTAACTTATGGCGCAGAGACATGGAATCTAAAAGCAAGTTTTACCCATAGAATAAAGGTCACCCAGCGTGCAATTTAGAGATCCATGCTCGGAGTGTCGCTAAAAGATAGAATCGGAAACGAGGATATCCGCAGAAGAACTCAAGTAGTGGATGCTGCCTAACGAATAGACACACTCAAGTGGCAATGGGCAGAACATATCTGTCGAAGAGACGACGGTCAATGAGGAAGAAAAGTATTGAGTGGCGCCCAAGAACTGGTAAACGAAGCATTGGCCAACCCCTGCAAGATGGACTGACGACATAAGAAGAATATCGGGAGTGGCCTGGATGCGTAACGCAGAGGCTCGAAGAGGATGGAGACTTATGCGGGAGGCTTACGTTCAACAGTGGACGGATACAGGCTGATGATGATTCTTATACACGTTAGAACTGATGAAGCCGTCATTGAGAATCGAAAAAACAGCAATCTTCCAGCAAGTGGTTAAGCATTGCTCAGTTTGATCCATGTTGGTCACGCACCATTTGATCCACAAGGACGAAATATTTATCAATTTAATAAAGGACTTCTTGCTGCAAATACGCCCTAGACGGGAGTATTTGCGCATTGTTCGAGGTCATGAGTTGTAGCTCTTATGCTGAGCTGAAGAGACCAGATTTTTAGTCCGTAATATCCGAAAGTTTATTAAATAGAGGTCCGATATATCGAGGTTTCACTGTACTGTACATGTACCATCGTATATTTTGCTTTACTCTAGTACAGTGGTTCTCAAACGGTGCACCGCGGTGCACTGGTGCACCTCGAGCTTGTTGCAGGTGCACCGCGAGAAAAATGAGTAAAAAAAAATCAAACGAAATCGTGAATCAGACCAAAATATTAATGACACAGAGAGTACAAGTGGAAGAAGTAGTGACGATGTTACTTGACATCATACGTCTCATCCAAAAGAAAATATATCCAGTAATATGAGTAAAATTAATCGACAGTATTCTGAAGAATATTTACGTTTCGGTTTTACTAGCATCAATGAGGAAGAATATCACATTACACTATGTGTGAAGAAATTATTTCCGCGATAATAGATCATTTAACTTTATTAGAACAAAATATCGCATATTGTTTTCCTTCTTTAAATATAGAAATTTATGACTGGATACGAAATTCATTTGCTACAATTGATACACCGTATTGTGGATTTTCATACGATTTCTGTCCAAGATGAACATCCAGTTCTTCACATGAAGACACTGAAAATTTTGCTACAATTTTCAACATCATATTTATGTTAGCTTGGTTTCTCAACAATAACTTATATAAAAAATATAAAACGACAAAGACTTACAAATTTAGACGATGAATTGAGGGTAGATATATCAAATATTCGAGCAAATATTTGATATATGCATAAACCAACAAGCTCAGGTATCCCATTGATTGATTTTGATTGATAATATAAATTAAATTTTATTAAGCATGGACGTCATTATGGTGGATAAGAGCCGGGAGAAATGACCCCTTTCTAGATTACATTCACCTTCAAATCTTAATACAAATAATTTTAATAAAACATGTATAAATATAAAAAATCTAAAGAAAAATTTACGAATGCGTAATTTAGTATGTAACTATTTTTTAAAATAAGTATGTAACAAAATGATTCCCATATATTTTTTTGACCTCTTGATTCTGGTGCACCGCCATTTTTTTCCACGATCAAAAGTGCACCGTGACTTCAAAAAGGGTGAGAAACACTGCTCTAGTATCTAGCGAGTGATACTGTTGGAGACAGCGTCAGTGTTTAGTCAGGCGAGCCTACAGTGGAACGCCTGGCGATACATCATGCCCCTTCAGTCATCCATCATATGGAGGAAACGAAGAGCTGATAGTCCATACGGAAGCCTATATCATGCAGGAGAGACCGTGGAGGCACGCGATATACGTGTGATATCACCAAACAACACTGGATACAAAATTACTACAGTGAAATCTCGTTATTTCGTTATTAAGAAAATTGATTGAAAAAATATTTTCGGGTGATTTTTTAAATCGGATTTTTTAGATCATTATCTCGATACTCTTTCGCCCTTGATCGTTTGATCGCAGATGGTGACCCATCAAGTTTTGATCCTGGCCCAATGGTGCTTAACTTCTGCGATCTAACGAGAACCGTTTTTACTATGTTGTTGTTTCTGAATAATGAAGTATTTTATTTTTTTGTATTGCGTTTCATTTTATTTGATTGATTTCCGTTGATTTGCCGGCGGGCATAGCTCAATGGTCAAAGTGTTTGCTTCTCAAATGACGTGGGTTCGATCCCCGACGTAGATTAAAGAAAAAAATTTTTTAATCGATTTCTGAGCTCTAAAATAACCCGCGTCGGTGTGAATTTGATCCCACACCCGTAAAATGTCAGTCATAGCCTATTAATTAAAATTGGTTGTAGACGAAAGTCGTCCCGTGAATAAAACCTATTCATAGTAAATTATTGTAATAATAAGAATGATGCGTGAAATTCGGGCTATAGTCTATGACGTTGGCAGATCAACACTCCACATGCAGCAATTAGCCATATGCACTATGGTAAGCGACATAGAATTCCACAGATAAGACTTCAGAATTACTATCACCATCTGTCGGTATTCTCCTGAATGTGTTTAGATTAAAAACAAGTAGATAAATATCGTTAAGCGTTTATTATAAAAATCGACAGTTTATTTGGTATTCTCTCCAACATGAAGCTTTATTTCAACTTATGCCCAAATAATAAACTAAATTCTTATGTATAAACTGAAAAGCATTATTTTCGGTATATTTTTAATTTTTGATCCCTCCCCTTACTGTGCTAAAAACATCCGAAAGCTCCGATGATATATATTTATTTTACACCATTTGAAAGTGTCAAATAAAGGAAACCCAGCGTGCAATGGAAAATCCATGCTCCGAGTTCACAGAAACCGGGGTATTTAAAGCTCAGAAAACGATTAAAAATATATTTTTAATCTCGACCTTTGGCTTGCAAAGCAAACGGTTTGACCATTGAGCTATACCCGCCGGTAAAGGCATCTTTCCGTGGTGAGTGATCCATGACATATAGGAATATCTTTAGTGTCCTCCGTCAGAGAGAAAGAGATCTTGGTATGGAGTTTGAGAGCAACGTTCCATGCGCACGTTGAAGCTGTGTGTGGTAAGGCACTTAAGATGCTTGGGAGCGGGTCTATCATTTGGGCATGAGTTGAAGTAAAGAGATATAATATCTGAATAAAAATCTATTGTCATTCTCATGCATTTACATAGAAAAATCGTATCACATCTAACCCTCGTTTGACCTGAATCTTACATCGTATACAACAATCAAATATGAAAAATAAATTAGATAAAAAAGTGGTTTCCAAATAATACAAGTCCTGTCAAAATTGTCAAAGAAGCCTCAATCGGATTAGGACTTATTGTGGAGTAAAGAGGGGGAGGGATATGAGCCATGTTTTGCATTTTTCCACAAATTGAAGAAACCCCAAATGGATCGTCCCGTGGGCATTGAAAAATGAGACATTCTATTATGCGGTACAAAAAGAACGGTTTACACGAGAAAAAAAATGTACAGCATCCTTATCTACAAGTATATACTAACATCATCCTTTCTTGAAAAAAATGTGTTATTCAGTGGCGTGAGGGCATGGCGAGGAGCAGGTTAATAACACACAGGCTTTTTCAGAAGCACATTGACATATATTTACGATAAACTTTACAAGCTTCCGGCCCAGTCGGAATGACATGCTCGCCGGCAGTACTGCGACCTTCTCGGCCGTCAGCACACGACTGCGACGCTCGTGATGAGCTCTCGCCCAGCACCACAAGCGGCGGTCTATATCACTAGTCCCAAATGCCAATATGACGACACATACATGTACGGCAAGCGAACAGAAATAAGAGACGAAAGATATTAAGAAATGGGTTGTGCCGCCCCTTAGGACGAAATAATCCAAGCATCGAGAACGTCTGCCTAATCAGCCAATCAGATAATGCATAAAAACTATTATATTTAACAAACGTTCATTATGTAACTCCATACATATGGTGGCATTGACACATGTGGTTTATAGAAAAATCGCTCCGGTGGCGAAACCTAACGATATTTATTTACATGATTTACAGATTCCTGTAAAGAATAAATGTACGTTGATAAAGGGAATGACTGCACTTACAATTTCCTACCGTAGATGTCACAGTGAGTACTGAAAGTAGCAAAACGATATATCACGTCAACATATGTCAACGGTCGGGGAATTTTTGACGGCATATGCCGACAACCGGTGCGAAAGAGTTAACCCTAGGTTTAATGCACATTATGAAATGCATTGCGAATGTAAATGTGAAAAATAAATTTTTGAAATTTCAATTTCACCCGCATTGCAAAATAATTCTAAAGAATTTAGAGAGTACTGTTTCGTTTATATTATTGTTTGTATTTTCAGAATTGCAAGTTTCATTTCAGAGCACGTATAAGAAATAAATATATATATATATATAGAATAACGTATCGTATGAAGCGGGCTTTGGGCGTCCAGGATGGCGAGTCCTTTGTGGATTCTTTAGTAAAGGGGAGCGAGAACAATCAAAAGAATAAGAAAATAATGGAATTAGAACACAGAGCCGGCATTATACGGTGACCCAGCGACGGCCAAGCGGCGTGACGCGGTACACCATTGTGTGCCGCGAGATATTTCGGGTGTACCGCGAAAGGAGTGAAATAAAAGTATCATATTTCAACTACATACTTTCTGTAATTTTCGATGCAATTCGAGGGAAATGCATTGGTCCTATCGAGCACACAGAAATTATAACCAATAAAAGAAAATTTATCCAGTGATCTAAATAAATAAAAAAGATCAATTGAGAGATCAGTCAATACTCTGCTTCTTCTTCGTGTCAGCGACGACAAATTATTTTTTCCCAGTATCTGGCAACATCGATAGCTCGTGTCTTGCCCAGCATTAGGTCCCGAGATGTGCAGCTTGTTGGGCACATGGAGCAGGGTCTTAGGTGTGAGGCGGTCTGCAGGTCACCACAGTCGCATAATGGTGTCTCTCCCTGCCAAAGCATTCTCCACTGCTCGAGGTTGTCCTTTGTTCTACCGACTCCGGTACTTAATCTGTTCAGGGATTTCCAGGTCCGCCAGTCAAGGTTCTTGCCAGTTGGGAGGCCTTCGTTTGGAGTAATGAAATCCTCTGGTGCGATTTGTTTCCAGAGCTGGAGTCTCTCATTTTCAGGGCAGGATGTGAGAGGTTGCGTGGATCTCAGAAAGCTGCTTCGCGACTTCTATCTTGGTGTTGGGGGTATCTGATTATACAAGCAGTGGGACGGTTGGTTGATTGCCTTACGCATTTCTTCGGCGAATATGACTTTGCGTCTTATGTTTGGTGGTGCGATGCTTCGATAAATCAGGACTATACAGGAGCTGTGTTTCCACCTATATTTAACTCAATCTCTTCAAGAAGCTTTCAATGATTAGGTAGGATTTTTTTTTTGTAGTAAGACAAAGTAAAAAAAGGTTTACAGAAACTGGCAACTGTTCCGTAATAAAGTTTCGAATTTAAAAATAATAATATGGCTTTAAAAAATGGCTTTCTGTATGGCTTTAATAAGGCTTTAAAAAAATGAGAAAATAATAATTATCTTTGCAGAGATGTTTTAATGCGAAAATAAGACTCATTTTTTTATGTCGTTAGAGAAAATCTAAGTACGCAAGTAGGAAATGGGGTAATTTGCACTTATATTAGTCTCGAAACGAAAAAATCTCCGAAGTTTTAAATTTAACGTTATTTAGTGTCGGTTTATCTGACGTAAGAAAAATTAGACTGTCGGTAACTAATAATATAAAAAGCTTGTGAATAAATGTTGACTGACTGAATAATACAAATAATGATATACATACTCTGAATATATACAACAGAGATATCTATCGTTATACGATGTTAACAATGGTATAAATACATCAACTTTCGCGTATCTACTGAGGCCGAGAATGGTCGAGTGGACTGCGCGGTGTGTAGAATACAGCAAAGGTGCAAGGCTCGTGGTTCGAATCCCGCGGCTGCCGATATTTTTCTGAATGAATTGATGCGTATAAAATTTGATGTATAATTGCATGTGTGTATTTAATTACTAACGTAAATTTATTTATTTTAGCAGAACCGTACTTCCACAAGACACATATGATAATAAAGAATATTATTGTTTACATAAACATACATTCAAAAAAGCAGAAAACAAATAAGAAGATGACACGTGTCAAAGATCATAGAGATCTAGAAGAACAATACCATCGACAAAAGAGGAAAAGGATGTAAGAAAAGGATTGAGGTGTGCTAGTAGGCCATTTAGGAGCGCCATTGCCGTTGTACTAAATTGAGTGCTCGAAGCTCCACAAGTATAAACTAGATTCAGAAATAATGGATGGCTACGAGCACGGGTGTACCTATCTGGAACGTAGAAGTTAAAACATTCAAGAATCCCAGAATTGTGAATTACAAAATATCTTATTACTCCTTGTTCTTTAACCTCGCCATTTTCCATCATCTGGGGTCGGCTTTCCTTATGCACATTCGCCATGTCTGCCTGTCCTGCGTTGCGTTCTCGGTCAAACCCAGGGTTTTCACATCCTTGTTTACAGTTGCAGTCCAGGTTGCCTGTGGTCTTCCAGGTCTTCTTCTCAGCGTGGGTTTGTTGAGGGATCTCTTCACCATGTGATCCTCATCTCTACGTGTCACATGCCCATACCATCTTAGGCGGTTTTCCCTTATCTTTTCAGAAATGAACCCCGAATATGCTCATTCCAAACTCTGTCCACTCTAGTCACAGAGCCCGCCCACCTCAGCATCTTCATCTCTGCCACATGAATCCTATCCAAGTCACGTTTCAGCGGGGTCCAACACTCCGATCCGTAGAGCATAGCTGGCCTTACAGCAGTTTTGTAGATTTTACCTTTGGTCCTAACTGGAATCTTGCTGTCACACAAAACTCCAGAGAGAGTATTGCTTCTAGTATTTTTTTTATTTTCAAATATGTTAAATAACCAAAAAGTAATAAACGTAGACTATTCTTCTCGTATGTCTCTCGTATATACTAGACATAAGTCGTTGCTCGAGTTTTCATTACTATCTGTCCACTGGAACAATTAGGTCCTTTACTGTATGTAATTAATAGACATTTCGCGTTATCTTCCAACGTTTGTATGTAGTCTGTTGGTGACTTGCTCACAGTACGAACTGTCGTCAACTCTGCTTAACTTTGTGAAGTTCGCTTTGTGGTAAAGAGGTCACTTAGCATCCCTCTGTCGTGTAATATTACATACAGTTCGAGAATAATGCCTCGAGTGTGGCCACACGTTTATGCATTGCCATCTATACATATTTTCGAGCGATTTTTCTGTAAACCACACGTGTCAATGCCACCACATGTATGCAGTTACATAATGAACGTTTGTTAAATATAATAGTTTTTTTATGCATCATCTGATGTGATATATGAAAATAGACCAGATAAGTACGTTTATACTTCAAATACTAGTTTTATAACTGACAGTATAATTTGTATTCAAACCGAGCCGTAATAAAAGGGTTAAAAGTAACATCTCAGTAGAGTGATTTCTCAAACGAAAGTAAGTGATTTGATAAATAGATAAAAGAGCTCCATAATCAGCCTGTATCCGTCCACTGCTGACAAGCCTCCCACAGGAGTCTCCATTCTCTTCGATCCTCTGCCTTCCGCATCCATGTCACTCACGCTATTCTTCTTATGCTGTCAATCCATCTTGCACAGGGTCGGCCAATCCTTCGTTTGCTACTTTTTGGGCGCCACTCCAATACTTTATTCCCTATCGACCGTCGTCTCTTCGACAAATATGTCCTGATCATTACTACTTGAGTGTGCCTATTCGTTAGGTAGCCTCTAAATCACATTTATTCTCATATCCTTTAGCTATCAGATAATGCAAAAAAACTATATATGAAAGTAGCAAAACGATATATCGCGTCAATCGATGTCAAACGGTCGAGGTATCTAATGACGGCATAAGTCGACAACCGATGCGAAAGGGTTAAAAACTTGTGCCTTTTTCGAATTTCCGCTTTTATCGTCTGTCTGAAACATATATTACGTGTATATAGTATTACTAGTATAGGGTCCGCCATCTAACGTTTTTTTTTCAACTAGTGCTTATTTCGTGAATGGTAACACTTAGCTCATGTCTGATTTGACAATTAATAAGTTTTATTCTTCTGCTAAACTAATATGGTTGTGTATACGCTTGAACAATGCTGGAAAATATTGCGACATTACTTTGAAAATCATGGTAATGTTGCAGAATGTGTGCGAAAATTGCGTACGGATTTTGGAAGAAGAGAATCACCGTCAGCTCCGTATGTTCGTTATCTTGTGAAAAAAGTGAAAGAAACTGGCATCCTCATCGATAAACCAAAGCGTGAAAAGCCAAAAACAGTGCGTACACCCGAGAATATTGCTGCTGTGGCAGAAAGTGTGCGTGAAGCGGCATCAATGGCGCTTCCATGCGGCGCGGCCATGTTGAACGAAATTTTGTTCGAAAAAATTGAAGAGGAGGATATTGGCAACATTTGATTTCAACAGGACGGCGCTATGTGCCACATAGCCGAAGCTACACTCGATGTTTTGCGCCCTGTTTTAAAAAAAAAAGTTATTTGGCGGACCCTTTATAAGAGGGCATACTAAAACATATTGTCTTGTATGTGTGATAAACAAACGCAGAAACGAGATTGCATGTGTTGGCTTGTCACGAAACGCGCGTAATCGCTTTCTTGTAATCCATGCACTAATGCTTTCTTGACTGTCCATCACACCGGTAATCGGATAGCAGCTTCCTGTTTGGCTAACGCAGCAATTACCGACGTCCAGCCCAGTGTCGAATTACTGCAACGGTACTAATTGCAGGGCACTATAAGAGTGCACAAACAAATACTGACGATTCGTCATCCTATCTGTTCCGGAATCGAGGTAGCGGTCCCGAAATTACAGCAACTGGTGATGCCGGAATACCAAGGTTCCGGCACTGGGAAGGACCTGGCACAAGTAGTATCCTCCTAATATAGGGCCCGCTCACACACACAGAGTAACGTCTCTCGTGTAATTGATGCGACATCTATGACAGCGAATCTAACGACGTATATGAGACATATAGGACAGACATGAATATACAAACGTACATAACAGAAAGTGTACGATTCCATTATCTATAAATTTTAAAGTATTGAAATGTATTCGATTAATCAATGTTTCGGAACCGAGGTCGCGGTCCCGAAATTACGGCATCAGCTAAATGGTGATGCCGGAATACCAAGGTTCCGGCACTGAGGATAAATCCAAAGACCAGAAGTTGAGTTGATACTAATTTATTAGATATGAGACCCCCTTTTATAATCGTTACATAGTTTACAACATGAGTAAGCATTTTAAAAAAGTAATATTAATACATTGAATATCGTACACCGCACATTCCTCGATACCGTTTTTGGACATTGATACCTTCGATCCACATAGAGTGGCAGATTATTGGGATGAGTCAATGCTCCGTATCGATGCGTAAGCATTCTTTCAACACTCCACATGCGGCGCTTTTCCACATGTAAAATGGTGAGCGTCATAGGATCCACAGATGGAATACTTCAGAATCACTATCAACATCGATATTCTCCTGTATGTGTAGTATACATAAACATAAAAAATAATTAAAGCTTTCTTACAAGATTACTACAAAACGAGCTAATATCCTTTTATTCGTTCTCGTAATACTTGAAAGCTTAACTTTGCAAAATTCGCTAATAGTCTCCGAATCCTTTGGGTATGCGCTCCTGCGGAATACGCAGACTAATTGCGCTGATGAATGTGCAATGCCCGGTTTTAAATCTACACGTTAATAAGCATTCATTTACCGGTCCCGTAGCATTCATTTAGCATTCGCTATAACGATTAGTAGAAGCATTTCCCCGTACAACGTAATCACACTAGGTCTCATACCTTTTGCACGGATAATTTGTACTGTAATTTATCACCGAATTAGTCCCAATGGGGAAAGACGTGAGTATGCATCATTATTAAGCTTTAATTTATTTATTATGTTAACTATTGGATTTTAATTTATGGATTATATGAAATTGCTATATATTACAATGCCGGTTATAGTGCTTTCATTGTATTTTTTACAAATATGTATTGAAAACTTCGCAAAAAAAAAAAAAAACGTTTTATCGGGATAATATAGGGTCCGCCATCTAACGTTTTTTTTTCAACTAGTGCTTATTTCGTGAATGGTAACACTTAGCTCATGTCTGATTTGACAGATAATTATTTTAATCCTTCCGCTGAACGAATATGGTTGTGTATACGCTTGAACAACGCTGGGAAATATTGCGACATTACTTTGAAAATCGGGCCATTTTTCTTCGAAAATGAGCAAGGAGTGGCCGTTACAGTCAATGGCGATCCTTATCGGGCCATTTTTGTTCACAAAAATTGAAGAGGAGGATATCGGCAACATTTGGTTTCAACGGGACGGCGCTACGTGCCACACGGCCGAAGCTACACTCGATGTTTTGCGCCCCATTTTCAAAAAAAAAAAGTTATTTGGCGGACCCTTTATTTGTTAGAAGACCATAATATTTAGACGATAAATCGAGGAAAATTATAAATTGGGAAAAAGTTTATGCGGGATTGTTAAACATTGTTTCTTATGGGTGTTTGCAGGGACCATTACAAATGACCGAATCATGCGGAAAAACGATGAAAGCGAGAACGAAATAATGCAAACTGACAATCCGAGACAAAGAAAGAAACGTGCGATTTAGAAGATCAAAAAGGCAGCATTGGAGAGAGATCACGTAAGGCCGGTGGGTATAGCCCAACGGTCAAAGGTTTGCTTTGCAAGTCAAACGTCGTGGGTTCGATTCCCGACCGAGATTAAAAACAAGGATTTCGAATCGATTTCCGAGCTCTAAAATACCCCCGGTTGGTGTGAATGTAAACCCTCACACGTAAGATGCCAGTCGTAGCCTATTGATTTAAAATTGGTGCTAAGCGAAAGTCGTCCCGTGAAGCCTACCCATTCATAGTCGCTAGGACCTAGCCCATGTACACGACCAGGGGTGGAATATATGGAGGTCCCTTAACAGACTTCGGACCGGAGTGTGCAAGACGAGACTACACAAATGAAAGCCTGTCAGTTTTACAGAGGACCGACTGAATGTGACTGCGGCGTGGAGCAGACCCTGTCACACCTTCTGGAGTGTGCGCTGTGTCCGAACAGCTGCACCCAGCAAGACTTGATGATGGCAGGGAGTAACTCCATCGACGTCGCCCACTTTTGGGCAGACAGGATCTGACCTTGTTGTTTCCGACACGATTATCTTCTTCGTAGTATCAATCCGGTGGATTGGTTTGCAGCAACAAAATCTAGCATCTCGATCTCCACTCCTCTCGATCCTCTGCAGTCCTCTTCAGCTCAGCATAAGAGCTACATCTCATGTCCTCGAACAGTTGCTGCAAATACTTCCGTGTAGGGCGTCCTCTACAGTTTATACCCACAACCATCCCTTCCACAATGTCGTGAAGAAGACCATCGTGGCGCATGATGTGACCGATCGCCTCTCTGAGATGCTTCTTACTAGGTGCCTATCCTCCTTGATTATGCTGAAAACCTAATTGTTCGTGACGTGGTCTCTCCAGGATATTCCGATAATTCTTCTGTATGACCACATCTCAAAGGCTTCTACTCTTTTTTTATCACTTTCAGATAAGCACCAATTATACTCTACATGCTCCAGTTAAGGGAGCGAATATGGAAATAATGATGATGATGACATCCACACACGCATAGATGTGGATACATTTTCATTATTTCAGAAACTGCAACGCACGAATAAATTATTAAATCCCTGAATTTCGAAACTGAAACCCGTCGCTTCATACGCCTCTCTAATAAATCACCCGCATGCATATTGAATATTGATTAGTCGTTACAGAGTATCGTCGTATATGTGCTGCGACAGGGTGCAGCCGTGGTATCGACAACAGCTGACTGGAAGCGGCCATATTGCTCGGCCTGGCAGGTCGCAGGGTTCAGTGGAATTAGTCTATTAATCAAAATGACATTTCAGTTTCCACGCTCGGGCGCCGAAGGGTTAACTATCGATACGTTCGAATGCATTGATTCAGTGCATCTCAACTTGATTTGCTAAAACACTACGTTATAAAGATTACGGCGGGTATAGCTCAATGGTCAAAGCGTTTGCTTTGCAAGCCAAAGGTCGTGGGTTCAATCCCCGACGGAGATTAAAAAAAAAAATTTAATTGATTTCTGAGCTCTAAAACAACCCTGGTCGGTGTGAATTTGATCCCTCACCCGTAAAATGCCAGTCATAGTCTATTAATTAAAATTGGTGGTAGACGAAAGTTAACACCTGAAGAACACCCATTCATAGCAAATTTCTGTAATAATAAGGATGGTGCAAGAATCTCGGGCTGAAGTCTATGACGTTGGCGGATCAACACTTTACATGCAGCGCTTAGCTGTATGCACTATGTTAATAAGCGTCATAGAATTCCACAGATGAGACTTTAGAATTACTATCACCATCTGTCGGTATTCTCCTGTATGTGTTTACATAAAAAAAAGAAGAAAAAACAATTATTCTTTTAATTATACAATCACCTGATAAGCTTCAATACATGCTCTACGACCTCAATGAAGCGTCGAACAAAATTGGTCTGAAAATGAACATGGATAAAAAAACTAAAGCCATGATAAATAGTCATATTTCCCAGACTTTTGACCCTAATTTCCATTGGAGTCTTTCTTCTTCTTCGTGTCAGCGACGTCAAATTATTTTTTCTCAGTATATAGCTCGTGAGTTGCCCAGCATTAGGTCCTGAGATGTGCAGCTTGATGGGCACATGGAGCAGGATCTTAGGTGTGAGGCGGTATACAGGTCTCCACAGTCGCACAATAGTGACACTCTTTGTCAAAGCATTCTCGCACAGCTCGAGGTTGTCTTTTGTTCTACCAACCCCGGTTCGTAATCTGTTCAGGGATTTCCAGGTCCGCCAGTCATGGTTCTTGCCAGTTGGGAGGCCTTCCTTTTGAGTAATGAAATACACTGATGCGACTTATTGGCAGAGCTGTAGTCTCTCATTTTCAGGGCCGGATGTGAGAGGTAATTGGAGGAAAACAAATAGATTTTGTAAATCGAATATATCTATCTCAGACAAGTAATCCAACTATGATAGAATAACTTCTCAAAAGAAATCGACACACGCATACACCTGGGGTGGGCAGCATTAATAGTGGTTGAAACCAACCTGAGTGAAGATATTGACATATTTAGTGTTATATTGCTTCAGATTCAGTGCTAGTGTTGACGAAGACGAAATTTTGGAAGTTTGATGTTGTGACAATAATGCCATGTTATTTGTGGGTCATCCATGATTTACTAATAACAGGGTTTTTGTTGTTATAAGTCAACTATTTGCATTGAGTCTCCTAACGCTTGTTCTGGGTGTGAGGTCATTGACACTAAATGTGTCAATAAATTTACAGGGCCACACTTTTATGTAAATACTTCAATAATGAATTAAGATGTAAAAATATTTTGTAATGTTATTGAAGGAAATAAATAAATAATTGTCAATAATTAAAAAAAGGAAAACTTAAGTATAATTTTAAAGCAAAAATTCCGCAGTCTTAAAACTAAGACATTTAACCAATCCATCGTCCCAGTATTAACTTATGGCAAAGAAACGTGGAATCTAACAGCAGGTCTTACACATGAAATAGAGGTCACACAAAGTGCCATGGAGAGATCCATGAGAAGAGTGTCTCTAAAAGATTCGAAGAATCAGAAACGAGGATATCCAAAGAAGAACTCAAGTAGTGGAGTCTATAACAAGAATAGGCACAATCAAGTGGCAATGTGACATATCTGTCGAAGAGAGGATGTTCGATGGGGAAGAGAAGTGACAGATTGGCGCCTAAGAACTAGCAAATTAAGCGTTGACCGACGCCCTGCAAGATGGGATGACGACATCAGAATAATAGCGGGGATGGCCTTTTTAAAAAATTCTAAATTGTCAACGAAATGAATGGATTCTGCGTCACCCATTTGAGAACCCCTGGCAGATATCCAGGTACCGTGGAAACTGCACGTCAGGTAAATAATTTTGCTCGATCACCGATTAATAAACTCGAATAAGCATTCGTTTGCAAGGAAAGATGATACGCCAACGTTACTATTTAACCTGAAGGATAACTATCATTGCAAATACCATACTATGTGACTACTCGGAACTATCTGCTGCTAAGGAATCCCTAGTGAAGAAGATGAACATGTCTCTTGAAAGGGTTTCACGATGGGGCGACCTCAACCTCGTCAGTTTCAACATTTCAAAAACCCAATCATGTACTTTCTCCACCAAGAAGACTGCTATGGATCCTGTATCTTTCAACGGTTGTTCTCTTCCGAAAGCAAGCTCCATCAACATGCTTGGATTATCAATATCGAATAATGTCAAATATTACGAGTCAATTAAGTGTAAAGCCGGTCTCGCTTCCAAAAACTAGGTGTATTATATAGATCACTGAGGTATTTCAACGATAAACAACTTCTTCTTCTATATAAAGGACAAATCCGACCTATCCTTGAATACGGCAGTCACCTTTGGATTGGAGCCCCAAAATACCTTCTAAACTTAATTGACTCAGTTCAAAGAAGAGCAATTCGTTTGATAAACAATGACACCCTTACGTCTAATCTACAATCAATGGAACACAGACGTAAGGTTGGTTCTCTTAGTCTTTTCTACCGTTATTACCACGGTCGCTGCTCTTCGGAACTTAAAGAACTAATTCCTCCTGCACCCACTCACAGCCGACAAACTCGTCTTACACTTGCCGAACATCCATACACGGTTAATATATGTCGACCAAGAACTGGCAGCTTCCAAAGTTCCTTCCTTAATGCCACCGGTAAGCTATGGAATGCTCTTCCAGCGTCTGTGTTTCCTCCTTCCTACAATCTGGATCTCTTCAAGAAACAGATAAATATACACTTGCAATCTCCCCAACCCACACACAAACACGAACACAACACACGTTTCCCGCATGCAGCGTCTAGCTTCCCTGGCTGAGCGTCATAGAGTGCACTGGTCTTGACCGGTTGTGCTCTCCTGCATGCGTTTACATAAAAAAAAATACTGGACGTTACCCGCCTCACACCCGCATCACACCGGAGGACAGTTAAGTCTCCTTGACGATGCGCTCATTAAGATTTTTTATTTTTTTTTATGTAAACACATACAGGAGAATACCGACAGATGGTGATAGTAATTCTGAAGTCTCATCTATGGAATTCTATGACGCTTACCATGGTGTATTTGGCTAAACGCTGCAAGTGGAGTGTTGATCCGCCAACGTCATAGACTACAGCTCGAGATTCACGCATCATCCTTTATTATTACAGGAATTTCGTCTACCCCCAATTATAATTAATAGGCTATGACTGACATTTTACGGGTAATGGATCAAATTCACACCAACCGGGGGTATTTTAGAACTCAGAAATCGATTAAAAATCCTTATTTTTAATCTCCGTCGGGGATCGAACCCACGACCTTTGGCTTGCAGAGCAAACGCTTTGATCATTGAGCTATGACTGCTGGTAAAATAAATACTACGAGTATATCCGCTTTCTTAAGGTACTGACATCCCCGTATACTTATAAAGGCAACTCCATGTCACCGGGATCGTCATCGGAACGCGCGGTGAATGGATGGAGAGCAGTCTCCAAATCAAATAACTTTTTGAGAAGCAATTTTTAATTTATTTTTACAATAAAAGATTGACAAACTTCGGTCATCTGCCCGAGACGGAAATTTCTGCTTCGGGTCTCGGAGAGATAACGACTTAGCTCCCGCAGTATGTGGCAGCCCAGCGTCGAAAATAAAACTGTGGCCATTTATGGAACTATGGCGCGCCAATGATAAAATTTGTCAAACAAACAAACAAAATGTAGACGCAGCGCCATTTTTTAGATTACTAACATTTTTATATATTTGTCAGACAAGCTAACAAAAAAAAGACGAAAGTTCATATGTTGAGACTTTTTGGCACCAGCCTGTATGGGTTATATTATTGGGTGATTTCTTAATTGGATAAATTATTATAAATGCAGCCCAGTGAAAACCTATGAAGTTATTTAGATATTATTTATCAAAGTTACAGAAGTTACAAAGTTACAGTCGTGATATATTATAATATGATAGCATTTGCTACGTGTAGTTTCAAGCAATACTAAGAAGAACCAGTTGAAGGCGACCACTGGCGTACGACAAGGCTACGTACTCGCACTTGCTCCGTTTCTCTTTACTATTGACTTCATTTTTCATAATTCAACACTTTAAATCGAAGATATGGAGGTCCCTTAACAGCCTTCGGACCGGAGTATGCAAGACGAGGACACAAATGAAAGCCTGGCAGTCTTACAGCGGACCGACCGAATGTGACTGCGGCGTGGAGCAGACCCTGTCGCACATTCTGTTATGTGCGCTGTGTCCGAGTAGCTGCACCCAGGAAGACCTGATGATGGCCGGGAGTAACGCCATAGACGTCGCCCACTTCTGGGCAGACAGGACCTGACCCTGTTGTTTCCGACACGATTATATATATCGAAGATAAGAAGCTGTGAACAACTCCTTAAAGTTATTTAAAGTCCCCATTTTGATAATTTAATGTAAAATAAATAAATATATTAAAATACACTAAAAGCGAACTTTGTTAATAAGACACATACAAAAATAATACAAGCATTCAAAAACATGCAAAAAATTATTAAATAAATATATTTTTTACTTATTTTTTTTAAACATTAAATGTACAATTTTATTGTTTTTTTTCATTGGCGTAACCATGCACGCCACTGTCTCATATTGGAAGAAAAGATTGCGACCCGTCGATAGTCTCGTTTATTGGGTTCTGTTTCGCGTCTCGTGGTAAAAAAAAACGTATAAAAATTATATAAATATATATATATATATAAAAAATAAAAAATTGGTCTACGTACACTTACTTGTGTAGTCCCAGCTGTCTTGGTCGTTCTTGAATACATTCAGTCTCTCGGGCTGAAAATAAATAAATAAAAGAATACATTAAATTGTCTAATAATGTTGCCTTATGTATTCCATATATATCGATAGAATCGCCGTCACCAGAGATCGCTTTAAGTACTATTGCACAGATCAAGGTGCGAGTCGAGCAGGCTCTATATAAGCAGACGATCAGACGGACCAGATCTCTTCTGCACGAATATCATGGATGGAACATCATGAACAGCTTATATTTCACAACCGTATGCACATTCGTCATTCCTTGTCTTAAGGTTACCAACTTAAGATCCGTATAAAGAGACGTTTCAGAAGGTAACCAACCCATAATAGCTACTTTCTTTTATAATGATTAAAGTGAGATAAAAGCATATTGATGTATGACTGTGAGACATGGAGCTTATCTGAAAGTGATAAAAAAGACTAGAGGCCTTTGAGATGTGGTCATACCGAAGAATTCTCGGAATTTCCTGGAGAGGCACGTCACGAACAATGAGGTTCTCAGCATAATCAAGGAAGATAGGCACCTAGTAAGAACCATCTCAGAGAGGCGATCGGTCACATCATGCGCCACGACGGTCTTCTTAACGACATTGTGGAAGGGATAGTTGAGGGTAGAAACTGTAGAGGGCGCCCAAGACGGGAGTATTTGCAGCAAGTGTTCGAGGACATGAGTTGTAGCTTTTATGCTG
Organism: Glossosoma conforme; assembly: GCA_022606575.1. Classification (NCBI taxonomy): domain Eukaryota; kingdom Metazoa; phylum Arthropoda; class Insecta; order Trichoptera; family Glossosomatidae; genus Glossosoma; species Glossosoma conforme. The sequence goes on from JAGTXR010000167.1 coordinate 99,302, forward strand.
AGCTGAAGAGGACTGCAGAGGATCGAGAGGTGTGGAGATCGAGATGCATTATCTTGTTGCTGGAAACCAATCCACCGGATTGATTCTACGAAAAAAAAAATTGAGAAATCCTCAGCCCTGGAGTCACCTCAAATCTTAAGAAATGTCTCTGCATATGAATGTCAGGTAATTTCCAAGAAAAACTCTACATTATGTATATCGTGGGAGACTCTTCTGAGCAATTGTGGGTACTGAACATAAGTTTTAAAGAGTAAGAATCTGCGACAGTTATTGGAACCGTAATCAGCATTAAAATGATATTGAGAAGGAAGATAGATTGTAAAATTCTGCACTTTCCAAATTAGATATCGCAGCAATCAAAAATTACTGCATAGAAGTAATCGAACTTTTAAAAAAAAATATCCTTACTATATCAGCTGCCAAAATATATAAAGATTACGCGGATAAGTAAGAAATTGGCTAAGAAAAATAAAATTAAAGTCCTCTCAAAAAAAAAATGAAATTATTTTTCCGAACAAAATAATACTTTGCTAAGTTTCTAGCTTGATAACGCTTAGGGTACTCATGGGAGTTTCTTAACACTGAATTTGCAAGTAAGTGAATTTTGGAAAACAAAGAGAACCGATGCCTCCCTCACCTATTTACCTGTTAATGCCAAGGCATGTGGAGGGGGTGCGATAAGAGATATCGCTTGATATTTCATATTGTGTTACACCCCACCTGTATAAAATTATAACAATAAGAAGCATATACAAGATACCCTTTCACTGCATAACATAATCGGGTATCTATTGTATTATCTAAATAAATCGATTACACTCTTTTGAGAATGCTAAGCTTTTGTCAGATATTTTTTAACACTAGTCCAGTCCGATTACACAATATGTGTGTGATCGACAGGCCGAACGTTAAAGGCGGGTCACAAAACTTGTGTGTGATCGTTCCGCCAACGCTTAGTGGCCGACTACACACAGCTTGTGATGTTTTTTCAAACGTTAGTGGCCGATCACACAACATATATAGATCTCAAACCTTTTCAGTGAGGGTCATATATATTTTTTTGAACACATGACGATAGATTTAGCAATTCTAAAAAAAAACAGTCGGCCTCCAGCGTAAGTTTAATCGCGTAACGCGCGGACTGGATAGTGTAAATGTAAACCACATATAGAAGAATACCGACGAAGGTAGTGAAAAAATCCGCATTTTGGATTTAATGAATATTGCAATTTTTTTAAAATAAGCTAAGTGCTGAATGAGAATTGTAGATTCACCAACGTCATAGAATGCAGACCGACATTCATGCATGATCCATTTTTATCAAGAATTCACTATTCTCGAGTGGTGTGGTGTTTACTAGACGACTTTCGTCTACCACCTACGTCCACATATAAGCGACGTTAAATATACTCAACCCAATACCTGGCAACGTCGATGGGGTAGTTTATGCTCTCCTGCGGCATCCTAAATACATGTCCAAACAAATACAACTTCGCCTCTTAATCGACTGTAGTAAAGAAAGTTCTCTCACCTTATCATTCCTCAAAAAGTCACACAGTATTCTACACAGGTATCTGCTGACGAAACCCGCTATATGGCTGCGTTGGCTCTCGGTGAGATGCTAAGATCTCCAGCCGTAAAAAAGAATGAGAATGATACAGGCGCAATAGATAAAAAAAAACCTATCCAGTCTATAATTTTGAAAAATTTCACATCAACTAAATCAAACTCCGAATACTGAATATTACGAATAGTATTCGTATCAGACTACTCGTTGTACAGCTCGAATACCTCGAATCTCGATTTCACTTTAAATATCTAATTTAGGAGTGATACACTACGTTAATCAACGCAAATAGAGAAGCTGATATCATATGTGAATTAGGTATGTAAATACACAAACATCAAATAACACGTTTGATGTGTTCACCAAACTAGATTCTAGATAAATGACGTGAGTGGATTGGAATGAAAATAATATACTCGTAAATATTCATATTTATGTTTTTTTTTTTTCAATGTTTTCAGCATTCACTTCGAGATCCATTATAAATAATAAATATTTATTTATTTACATTGTTTTTACATAGATCACGTAAGATATGGCTTCTGGTTAAGAACCTGCAGTTTCGACAGACTTGTAGCCTTCTTCAATCCATCACTGTCAAGAGACAATTGGGCTGCATAATACTTCATAAGTGGACGAACCCGGTCTCCTACGACAACTTCAATACATATCCCAAGCAGTTCCACCTACGCTTCTAATGACATTTAAATTATATAATTATTTCTTTAACTCATTATTTGATAAATGAATATTCGGGATAAATATAAATGTGCCCTTTTCGTTTAAATACAGAACTGAAAAAGTCCCAATTTAAAATGTAAATATTTTTTCAAAAACCATAAACCGTGAACAGCTCTCCCTCTCCCATAACATTGCCACATTAGAGATGTGAACATTCATTTGAATACGAACCGGTTAAATATATTTTTGAACCGGTTTACAAAATCATCAATACATTATATGTTCGCTACGCTAATTGTCTAGTTATTATTTTTTATATTTTTTTGTAAACACATACAGGAGAATACCGACAGATGGTGATAGTAATTCTGAAGTCTCATCTGTGGAATTCTATGACGCTTACCATGGTGTATATGGCTAAACGCTGCATGTGGAGTGTTGATCCGCCAACGTCATAGACTACAGCCCGAGATTCACGCATCATCCTTTATTATTACAGGAATTTACTATGAATGGGTGGTCTTCACGGGACGACTTTCGTCTACCACCAATTTTAATTAACAAGGCTATGACTGACATTTTACGGGTGATGGATCAAATTCACACCAACCGGGGTATTTTAGAGCTCAGAAATCGATTAAAAATCCTTTTTTTTATCTCCGTCGGGGATTGAACCCACGACCTTTGGCTTGCAAAGCAAACGCTTTACCATTGAGCTATGACCGCCGGCAAAAGTTAGGGAAGCGGATAAGAAATATTATTAGTAATTGAATACACACACACACAATTCTACATCAATTTTTTACGCATCAATTCATTCTAAAAAAATATCGACAGACGCGGGATTCAAACCTCGAGCGTTGCACCCTTGCTGTCCTATACACCGCGTTGTCCACACGACCATTCTCCGCCTGGACAGATACGCGAAATTTGATGTATTTATACCATTGTTACCATCATATAACGATAGATGTCTTGTAGTATATATTCAGAGTATGTATATTATTATTATTAAATCAGTCAACATTTATTCACAAGCTTTTTTTTTATAATCCAGATTAGAAATAGTTCACGATTGCCAAGGGACGCGTGGTGGATGGACGAGGAGGAGGTCGTCGAAGCAAATACCTCGTCGAGAAACACATTGATATTTATTTTAGTTTAAAAAAGGATGTCAAAATTTGGTCCTGTGCCCGGGACACAAAAAATGGCGTTTAATCGACGGCGCCAGGGTAGAATGTGAAACGGCGGTAGTAACAGTCACTGCGCCGAACACTCATAGTGGCCATATGGCGAACTATGCCGTTTCACGTGACAAGTAGCGACTGTCAAAATAAACGAAATCGCGCATGAAAACTCTGCGTCGTATAACTACTTAAATCTAAGACATTTTTTTATGTGCGTGTCAGAAGAGCGAACAAAAATAAGAGACGAAAGATCGCATATCGAGGCTTTAAGGCACCAGCTTGAAAGTGGTATATCGAGTTGATATCAATATTTTTCATTTATATACATTAAAGTGGACTATTTATACAATAGATAGCACTTGCCAAGAATGTTAAGTGTATAGTATGCATTATTATTTGCAAGGTTATTCCAAAATTAAATAAATTGCAATAAATAACGAGCGTTAAACCTTTCATTAAGGCTCGATGGAATCCAAATTATACTGTCAATACGGCGTGAATTTTTCAAACCATTTTTTTGCTTAAGACTAGTATTTGAAGCATAAATGGACTTATCTGACCTATTTTCATACATCAAATTGGTTCTTCTATCCTTTAGCTATCAGATGATGCCTAAAAAACTATTATATTTAACAAACGTTCATTATGTCACTCCATACATGTGGTGGCGTTCACCCATGTGGTTTACAGAAAAATCGCTCCTGTGACGAAACCTTACGATATTTTTTTACATGCTTTACAGATTCCTGTAAAGAATACATGTAGTTTTATAAAGGGAATGACTGCACTTCCAATTTCCTACCGCAGACGTCACAATGAGGACTGAAAGTAACAAAACGATACATCACGTCAACCGATGTAAGCAGTTGAGGAATCTTTGACGGCATATGTGAAATGGTTAATGAAAAAATATATTTATATTGAAAAAATCTATACGTCTACATCACTGGTTCTAAAACCATCGGACCGGAAGCTGAGCAATAAACAAGGGCGCCACTGAAACATTCTGGGGACCAGTGGAGGTCATCCGTGAACATCCTAACTGCTCTTCACCCTCCTTTTCTTTCCGCTCTCTCTACATGTCTACTTTCTACCCTTTCTATTCTTTACACTCCAATATATTTGCCCTATACCCTTTTTCAGTATTGCAGGGATTAAATGTGAAGCGGATATAGTCTATACTCTATGCTTCTACATGTTTTAATCCGCACTAGGTAGCATAACTTCGAGAGGCTAATATTATCATTGAAAAATATTTAAAAAATGGTTCAATTTTCGTCGCACATATGCGTTTCATCATCATCAGCCTTTGATCTTTTAATCAGATCCGATCATCAAAACATAACCACACGGTTCAAATCAAGAAGAAGTTTCCTACGGTCGACAACGGAGGATGCATTGCAAAATTTTTGCATTGGTATTACTTATTATACTCGTAAAAATAGTACAATAAATACTTATTATACTATTACTTAAAATATACATATACTATACATAAAATTCTTTTTTCAACGCGTCAATCCAAGCACAAAAATAACGGCAGAAGCGGGATGCGAACCGCGGACCTTGGAAACCAACTATGCCTAGGTATTCATACCGCTCGGCGAACTGCGCCATTGCTATGCCTAGACCGACTCGCGTTGAAACTAGTATTTATATCATTGTTATCATCGTACGATAGATGTCGCTATAGTATATATTCAAAGTATGTATATATTTTTTTATTATTATTCAATCAGTCTTCATTTATTCACAAGCTTAATATTATTACTTTCCGACAGTCTATTTATTTTAGTAAGTACCACTCGGGTCTCGAACCAAACTATAGACTGAATGGATGAGAAACGACTACTTATAGTTCCGACTCGGACTTTATAACCAATCATTTACCTGTGTTACTGATGAATAATTTTACCTTCTTGATATTGTCTCAAGGAGACATTATTATATGAAATTTTTATTATTATTTTGTTATATTGTTATTTTTGTGCTTGGATTGACGCGTTGAAAAAAGAATTTTATGTATAGTATATGTATATTTTAAGTAATAATAATATTGTAATATAGTCAATGATCTATAAAAGTAGATTAGAATATTGAAATAATAAAATTATATTCTAATAAAAATTAAAAAATTCGTACTTATTATACTCTTTTTATTTTTTTGAATAATGTTCTCCTGCGTGCGTTTACTTTAAAGGAAAACTTGCACCAAGTCTAAATATTTAAATTTGTATTTTTAAAAATTCGTAAATTTATTTAAAAAAAAAACACTATATATTATAACGATTACTTTATGGATATGTCATTTTGTATTTCGAATGCTCAACATTAGTTTCTTGGGGCATAAAATTTTGGCAAGCTTGTGTGCCCAATTCCCAAATATGGCAAGGGGTCAAGTCTTTCCAAGCGAATATGGTCGCCATACATTTATTACTACGATATATCGTTATTATTCAACATAATTTAACAGATTTTTCGCAATGCAGCGATCCTCAACATTTGGCTCGTGTAGTACGTTCTTCTTCGTAGTATCAATCCGGTGCATTGGTTTGCAGCAACACAATTTTACATCTCGATCTCCATTCTTCTAGATCCTCTGCAATCCTCTTTAGCTCAGCATAAGAGCTACAACTCACGTTATACGCGACTACTGGGAGACGAAAGTCGTCCCGTGAAGACCACCCATTCATACTAAATTCCTGTAATAATAAGGACGACGCGTGAAAGTCGGGATGTAATCTATGACGTTGGCTAATCGATAATCCACATGCAGCGCTTAGCCATGTGCAGCATGGTAAGCTTCATAGAATTCCACAGATGAGACTTCAGAATCACTATCACTATCTGTCGGAATACTCCTGTATGTGTTAAAATAAAAATAAACTCAGATGCGGCCCAAAGACTTCTTCAAGACCACGGAAGTCATGGTGAGGAATACCTCGACTCCATCGTCACTGCAGACGAAACCAAAGAACAGTCTGAACAATGGAATCACTTAAAGTCGCCGACAGGTAACGGATCACCGAGCGCAGCTCACACCTGGCGGACGAAGCGAGGGGGAGATCCATCACGTGCGGTTGCAAGCCAAGACTGAGCTCCGCAGGCAGTTCGCTAGGGAAGATATTTGGAGTGGGGGAACTAAGGTACACTACAGAATTGCGGAATCCACCATAACAGCGTTTTTCAGGACTGTAGCGCCATGGGAAACATATAGAGATATTTTGACAAAAACATACATTAGTTGGCAAAGAAAAATCAAAAGGGTGTCTAAAAAAACATCACGTTCCCTACAAACAGAGATATATATCGGCTCTTGTGATGAGTGACCATAAAGTAAGCCGAGATTATCCACAGTATTGGTAAAGCCGAGGAACGTGGCGCTCGAGACTTAGCGAAAGAAAATCTGGTCACATCATGTGCTGTGGTGTAAAACGCTGCACGCAGAAAATATGCATTTATACCAAAAGTAATAAAAAAATCAAAGCAAGAGTGAGAATGTTCATTTCACGTACATGGCTTTTACAATTGAAATTCTAAATCTTGTATCTGAACTGGAGCATGTAAAGAAAAACCTCGTTATTTCATTTTGGAGGGACTAAAAAACCGATAAGTGCGGGAAACCAAAAAAAGCGAGAACCCTTCAAACATATTGTAAATAAATTGACGTCAGCATGATATAACCCTTGCTGACTGGTACCGAAAACCTCGATATAAAATCATTCGATTCTTATTTCTGTTCGCTTACCGTACACGCATGTGTCGCCATATTGGAATTTTGGACAAGTCCGGTCACGGGTGTAACGGTCGTTATATACATGTAATTCTGTAGATTCCGTAGATCGCCACTTGCAGCCCATCACGAGCGCGCTCAGTCGTGAGTCAGGTCCCGTTCGACCGAGGCGAAAGTAACGCCATGTTACGGTCGAGCGGAAACCAAGAATCGTAAATATATATGTCAATGTTCTTCGGAAAAAATATGTGTGTTGTTAATCTGCTCCTCATACTTTGAGATGTGAACATACAGAAGAATTTTTGGAATTTCCTGGAGAGACCACGTCACGAACAATGAGGTTCTCAGCATAATCAAGGAGGATAGGCACCTAGTAAGAACCATCTCAGAGAGGCGATCGGTTACATCATGCGCCACGATGGTTTTCTTCACGACATTGTGGAAGTGATGGTTGAGGGTACAAAACTGTAGAGGGCGCACTCGACGGCAATATTTGCAGCAAAAGTTCGAGGACATGAATTGTAGCTCTTATGCTGAGCTAAAGAAGGTTGCGGAAGATAGAGAAAATTGGAGATCGAGATGCGAGATTTTGTTGTTGCAAACCAATCCACCGGATTGATACTACGAAGAAGAAAAAAGAAGAAAATATATAATTGATAGTCTCTTATGCTTATCTCTTCCGTATTCTGTACAAGTCCTCTATCACAATTTTATTCAGTGTTTTAGATCGAGGACGTAGAAGTATCTCGATATCCTACATACAGTACGTGACTATCTCTTTGGCGCCTGATGAGAAAACAGTGCCTCAGGCTTCAAGAGCACACAAGGCGAGAGTATCACATGTGCCCTGCGACAAAACACTCTAAAGAAAATGTCACTAAAGCGAACTAAACAGGCATATATACGAGTATACTATTTCTTCTTTGAAAAAATTGTGAAAAAAAATCCCATTCATGATAATCGTCAGCCTGTGTCGGTGCACTATTTAAGCCGCATGAGTCTTGATATCAACTCTATATAGCGCTTGCAGGCCGGTGCCGAGAAGCCTCCATATACAATCATATTTTTTTGTTCGCTCGTCTGACACGCGCATATACTGATATCCTCCGTCTTTAAAAAGACGACAAGTCGCGGGTTCGTCAGGTGGCCGCGTGGTGGAAGGATGCAGGATCAGATTAACTGACTTTTGATTAATTGACTTTTAGTAAAATTCCAAAATAGCAGCAGTATAAATGTTTGTTAATAATTCAGGAAATGCACATGTATTTTCAGGTATACAAAGAAACACGAGGTTTTATTCGAGGCTATGAATGTGAATTTTCAATTATTTCCGTTTCTCATCAAGATAGTCTGTTTAATCACTGAGCAAAGTATATACTATTGACACCAGCATGATATAGCCTTTGCTAACTGGTACCGAAGACCTCGATACACAATCTTTCGTCTCTTATTTCTGTATGTGTTGCCATATTGTCATTTTAGACTAGTTAGATAGATCACCACTTGGGCGCTGGGCGTAAGCGTCAGCGCCGACGAGCGCGACGAGTTGTGTGCGGACGACCGAGAAAGTCGCATTATGGCCGGCCCGGCATGTTATTCCGCTAGGTCCGGAAGTTTTTAAAGTGATTGGAATATATATGTCCTCATACTGCCACCACAGGAAGATGTCAATATCAACTCGATATAGCGCTTGCAGGCCGGTGCCGAAAAACCTCAATATACGATCTTTTGTCACTTATTTTAGTTCGCTCGACTGACACGCGCAAATACAAAATGATTTCTAAGCTTAACATTTAAGTAGATATAAGACGCGGAGCTTGTATGCGCTATTTTTATTATTTGATTTTGACAGCCGCTACCTGTCACGTGAGAGTAGATAGTTCGCCAGATGGCCGATATGTGGCGACGTGAAGTCGTTCTTTTCCGTTAGTGAAAGGTGTGTTATTTATTTTGGTTAAATTCTTAATTAAATTGAATAAAGTAATAAATGAAATGAAATAAATTGAATTACTTAAAAAAAAACGAAAAAATCTTTACTTTTATACTGTAATTGTAAATGCGATCTAAAAACTAAAATATTCATGATAATACGTGTAATAAGAAGGCGGAGACCGTGTCTAGCTAAGGCCAGGCGTTCCACCCTTCACCCGCCTGACAAATCCTCGCCGTCGCCGGCCCCTAAAGCCTTCCCAACGGATAAGCTTCCATACAACACTTTACATATAAGGAGCAAGAGACGCTCTTTTTACAGTTTGTTACTACAAAACACTGAACGTATGCAAAAAAAAAAACCTTTTCTCGAGCATTTTATACTCTCATACATCACTTGCTTATAGAGCAGAGAAGTATTTTACACTTTTTCTTTTAGGAAAACCTAGCTAAACAAATATCACAACATTTCAAGGCTTCCGCCGCATTTCATTCCTGCGGCAACGACGTGGAGCGCACTGGACATCTGGTGAACTGGATGCCTCGCTAACCTAACGTAACCTAACCTATTTCGTTAACGAGATGTGTGGATCTCTGGACTCTATGATCACTGGAGAAATCTTTAGGTTAGGTTAGCGAGACAGCCAGTGCACCAGTTTTCCCGTGCGCCATATGTCCCGTGCACCAGACGTCCAATGCACCCATGAGTGGTTCAACAAATTTTGTGAGGACGATAGGTCGTGATACCCTTTTTAAGGGGTAATAATATTATAATACTTTATAAGCCGATGATGATTTTTTGCATTCTATGACGCTCAGCCAGGGAGGTTGGACGCTGCATGCAGGAAACGTGTGTTGTATTCGTGTTTGTGTGTGCGTTGGGGAGATTGCAAGTGTATATTTATCTGTTTCTTGAAGAGATCTAGATTGTATGAAGGAGGAAACACAGACGCTGGAACAGCATTCCAAAGCTAAACGGTGGCATTAAGGAAGGAACTTAGGAAACTACCAGTTCTTTGTCGACACACATTAACCGTGTATGAATGTTCGGCAAGTGTAAGACGTTTTTGTCGGTTGTGGGTGGGTGCAGGAGGAATTAGTTCTTTAAGTTCCGAAGAGCAGCGACTGTGGTAGTAACGGTAGAAAAGGTTAAGTGAACCAATCTTACGCTTGTGTTCCATTGATTGCAGGTTAGACGTATGAGTGTCATTGTTTATCAAACAAATTGACCTTCTTTGAACTGAGTCAATTAAGTTTAGAAGGTATTTTGTGTCTCCAATCCAAAGGTGACTGCCGTATTTAAGGATAGGTCGGATTTGTCCTTTATATAGAAGATGAAGTTGTTTATCGTTGAAATACCTCAGTGATCTATATATGATATACCTAGCTTTTAGGAAGCGTGACCGGCTTTATACTTAATTGAGTCGTAATATTTGACAATATTAGAGATTGATACTCCAAGCATGTTCATGGAGCTTGCTTTTGGAAGAGAACAACCGTTGAAAGATACAGGATCCATAGCAGTCTTCTTGGCGGAGAAAGTACATGATTGGGTTTTTGATAAAGTTTGGGATAAAGTACATGATTGATGAAAATAATATAAGTAACATGGTAACCGTCACGGAATATACAATATTCGCGTACAAATCCTCAAATATCGATTACAATCGAACGTAATTTTATTATTCCATTATTTTTAAATAAGTAATGTTCTGGAAGCAATAGAAGGAAGGTTGGTTGTTATTTGATGTCTCGAGATGGTCAGCCCTTCCGAGTAAGCCCAGTATGATTGTGAACTTAATATTTCACAGACATACGTAGGATAAACATTAAATATGTATCACGGAAACACGTATCGTGTGAAGCCTTCTCTGTACGGTGACATTTTCAGAAATTCGTTTTGATATTTTTAGAAATTAATTACTTTTATAAAATTTAAGGCTTTAGTACGAGTACAGTTGAATCTCGATATAACGGACTTGTATTTAACGTACTTCGGATATAACGGACAAAAATGCGGTCAAATGTACAAAAATCAAAGACATCGTGTTAAAACTCGCATTATACATGCTTAACTTTAAGTGTCGATTCATGTACTGGTTTTTTTTTATGTAAACGCATGCAGGAGAGCACACCCGGTCAATACCAGTGCGCTCTATAACGCTCAGCCAGGGAGGCTAGACGCTGCATGCGGGAAACGTGTGTTGTGTTCGTGTTTGTGTGTGGGTTGGGGAGATTGCAAGTGTATATTTATCTGTTTCTTGGAGAGATCCAGATTGTAGGAAGGAGGAAACACAGACGCTGGAAGAGCATTACATAGCTTACCGGTGGCATTAAGGAAGGAACATTGGAAGCTGCCAGTTCTTGGTCGACATAAATTAACCGTGTATGGATGTTCGGCAAGTGCAAGACGAGTTTGTCGGCTGTGAGTGGGTGCAGGAGGAATTAATGATTAATGCCGTCATATACGAGGATTATCCATGAAATAAGGTTCTCATGGCGCTACAGTCCTAAAAAGCGCTGTTATGGTGTATCCCGATTCTGTAGTGTACCTTGGTTCCCACACTCCAAATCCCTTCCCTAGCGAGCTGCCTGCTGAGCTTGAATGTCGCTTAGTCAGGACGACTGGACGTTGCATCCGGAAAACATAAGTTGTGTATGTGTAGGGAGTATTTTGATGTTTTCTTATGAAATCCCGATTGTATGAAGGGCGGAATTTCGAAAAAAAAAATTGGGAAATCCCAGTTCTTGACCGATATGATATATTAACCATATATGATTCAGCAAGTATAATAGAACGAGACTGTAAGATGTAGGTGGATACAGAAGGAAATTTTTGAGTTCAGAAAGAGAAATGTATGAAAACAATAGAAAAGACTGAGAGAACGAATCTTTTTTTTTACCGTATCCGCTCCATATTTGGAGCACATAGACACCGCAAATTTCCAATTCACAGTTCTGTACAGCTCAGATTGTCCATGCTTTGTCCCAGAACACATATATTCACGGAGATCGACGGGAACATGGATGGTTCGCAGGAGCCTCCAAGGCAAGATACCGCGAAGTTGCATAGACTGAGGCTGCAGTAGCTCAGATAAATATTTGGGTTCAACGATCAAGATTTTTATAGAGATCGTCCCAAGACCTGGATTTAATTGAATCGATTTCAGAAAATCAAAAGCTTGATCGGGTTGCGGACCGACGGTGTCTGAATGATCAGCAAACGCTTTAACCACTGGAATATGCCGCCAAGCATGTTTTTAGTTCTACAACAATACATTTCGAATAGCATATTCACATACCAAAACATTATGTTGCCGGTGTATAACGGGTGGTTTTGGTTATTGCCCAACGTGTCAGTGCATAATTCACTATTGCGTCTAATGCTCCCGCGCCAGCGTTTGCTACCGCTGTCAGCTTCGCGGTCCGCTGGGTTGATTTACGAGCTCCGGACAAATAGGCGAGACAAGGGGAGCATTGATTGAAATGTATTAATAATGCGGAGACCGCGAGAGAAGAACTGAGGAGGCATGCAGATCACGCTGCAGCGAGATGTGCAAAAGATTGCCCCACTAAATAAATACTAGATTGTTATGTATTTATATTGACTTATTTTTTATAGTTCAATATTATTAGCAATTAAATATACACATACAATTATACATCAAATTTTAATACTCATCAATTCAATCAGAAAAATATCGGCAGACGCGGGATTCGAACCACGAGCCATGGAACCAAGCCAACCTTTGCCCTGTTCTTTTACACCGCCCAGTCCACTGGACTATTTCTTCGCCTGAACGGACACGCGAAAGATGATGTATATATACCATTGTTACCATCGCATAACGATATATGTCTCTTGATTATATATTCAGAGTATGCATATTATTATTTTTTATTATTCAATCAGTCAACATTTATTCACAAGCTTTTTATATTATTATTAGTTTCCGACAGTCTATTTATTTATATATCAATTATAGTTCAATTTATGACAAACACTTATAAGCTTGTACATATTGACAACAGCATGTTATAGCTCTTGCTGACTGGTACCGAAAACCTCGATGTACAATCTTACGTCTCTTATTTTCGTTCGCTCATCGGACACGCATGTGTTGTCATTTTGTAATGCCGTTAAGAGGACTAGTTATATAGATCGTCACTTGCGGGGCTGGGTGACACCGACCAAGGAGCCTGATCTCCAGTCAGTTGTGTGCCGACTGCGACGAGGTCGTATTATGACCGGCCCGTCATTTTATTCCGCTAGGGCCGGAAGTTTGTAAAGTTTAACATGAAAATATAAGTGCTTCTAAAAAAATCTGTGAGTTGTTCTTCTGCTACTCATCCTGCGACCACGCAATTCAATAACAAACTAAGAGAGAAGGATGTTACTACGAAAAAGAAGAATAGTCATTCCTTGGTTTAAGGTAACCAACGAAAGACACGTATACAGAGACATTTCTTAAGGAAACCAATGTATAAAAGTAATTTTTCACTAGAATGATTAAAGTGAGGAAGCCTCAGTCATCAACTCACCTCAAATATTAAAAAACGTCTTTGCAAACGTGTGTTAAGTTGGTAACTTTAAGTCAAAGAATCTCTCTGCATACGGGTGTAATGTAACCTCATATTTAAATATATGTAGATAATACCAGCTGACCTGGGATACTTAATACTAAAATTAATTTGAATGGAGATGACGTTGTGAACCCAGTCAGTTGTATGCCGACGGCGGCGAGGTCGTATTGTGGTTGGCCCGGCCTGAATGCTGTGACTAGGTCCGGGCCAGAAGTTTGTAAAGTCATCGATAAATATATGTCAATGTGCTTCAAAAAAAGTATTTGTGTTGTTCTTCTGCTCTTCATCCAGCCACCACGCAATTCAATAACGAACTTAAGAGATGTCAATGCATATAAAACTAGTTAATACGGAGCGATTATCGATAAAACACACGTCTTATTAAATGAATGTGTTGTCACAGTGGAAGCGACAAACGAGCGACACGTTTAAGTCGCCGCTTGATGGGTTCACAGTCAATAACAGTCACATTTAAGCCTGTGAACAATTAGTCGCGAGTTCAAACCAAAATAAGCAAAAAGCTACACCACGTGTGTGTCTGATTTATCCCGACTGCCATGTGGTTACATTTAGAGAGACGATAATATTACTTGTAGACGAGTTTTCGCCCCTAATAATTGTCATGTTAAAATACTAGAGCGAGATTTATCAAAGAAAAAAAGTATTGGAATAAAAAAAAGGTAACCTTTTGAAGCGTTTATTTTTATTTTCATCTTAGTTATACTCTTAATGGTCAAAGCGTTTGCTTTGCAAGCTACAATATTGTGGGTTCGATCCCCGACGGAGATTGAAAAAAAAAATTAAACGATTTCTGAGCTCCAAAATACCCCCGGTTGGCGTGAACTTGATCCTTCACCCGTAAAATGCCAGTCATAGCCTATTAATTAAAATTGGTGGTTGACGAAAGTCGTCCCGTGAAGACCACCCATTAATAGAAAATTCTTTTAATAAAAAAGGATGATAGGTGAATCTCGGGCTGTAGTCTATGACGTTGGCGGATCAACACTCCACATGCAGCGCTCAGCCATATACATCATGGTAAGAGTAATAAAATTTCACAGATGAGACTTCAAAATTACTATCACAATCTGTCGGTATTCTCGTGTATGTGTTTACATAAGAAAAAACTCAAGAACATAAAAAATGACCACTGAGTAATTTATATTCATTTCTTTTGAGTTGTCTCTTGACAGTGATGGATTAAGGAAGGCAACAAGATAGTTGAAACTGCAGTCTCCTACACAGAGGCCATACGCAACGTGATCCATGTAAAAATAAGGTTAATAACTTAATATTTATTATTTATAATGCAAATCAAAACTGTAACTGAAAACATTGAAGAATATATATATATTTATTTTATTCGGAAATTTGTGTTTCACATAATAACGAAATAACTTTTGCATATAGTGAACGGATTACCGAGCGCAGCTCACGCCTGGCGGACTAAGCGAGGGGGAGATCCATCACGTACGGCTGACAAGCCAAGACTGAGCTCCGCAGGCAGCTCGCTAGGGAAGGGATTTGGAGTGGGGGAATCAAGGTATACTAGAAAATCTCGGATCCACCATAACAGGACTTCAGGACTGTAGCGCCATGGGAAACTTATATTACGGATAACCCTCGTAATAAACGAAATTAGACCCGTGAACGCTGCCCAATCATAGTGAATTCCTGTAATAATTGGATGATGCGTGAATGTTGGGCTATAATCTATAACGTTGGCGGATCAAAATTCCACATACAGCGCTTAGCCATATTTAATATAGTAAGCGTGTGAGAATCTATAAATAAGACTTAGCATTTCTGTCACCTTCTGTCCTTATTCACCTGTATTTACATAAAAAAAATATGCACTGTGTTTTGTGCGTTCACAGTAGTCGCGACAAACGACCGACACATAACAGTCTTGTAGCTGTCGATTCGCTCCCAATAAGTGTCGCTTAAACGTCGCGCGACTGGAGAGATATATGCATTACTTGCTGGCTTAGTGTCAAAACTGTCGGCAAGTGCGCGGCCGCAGTCGAAGCGATATAAACGCCGCGTTATGAACGGCTTTAGCTCCCAATAAATGTCGCCCGAATGGTCCCGGTCGCCATTAGTCGCGCGTCGCTCTGGAACCGGTCGCGATGAAAGGGTTAATGCAAACGTTTACGAATATAACCTAAGCATAACTAGCATGTAAGAAAATAACATTTGATCATTGTCAAAGTGACGATTTGTTACGATAGGTTCTCTCAAAGTAAATGACTTTCATACGTATTAAATCATGCTGAAAATTTAACGTTTGTTTTTGAGGGGTGTAGAATATATTTAAATATACTAATACTCTACGAGTATACAAAACTGGGAAATATGACTATTTAGCATGGCTTTAGTTTTATCATATTTGTTCCGGAACCGGGGGTCGCGGTCCCGAAATTACAGCGTCAGCTAACTGGTGATGCCGGAATACCAAGGTTCTGGCACTGAGGATAACTCCAAAGACCGGAATTTTGATACTTATTTATTTGATACGTGACCCCTTTTTATACCCTAGTTTACAACATGAGTAAGCATTTATAAAATTAGTATTAATACATTGAATGTCATACACCGCAAATTCCTCGATACCGTTTTTGGACCTTGATCCCTTCAATCCACATAGAGTGGCAGAATATTGGGATGGTTAATGCTCCATATCGATGCGTAAGCATTCTTTATTAATATTAATACATTTAATTTCGTACACCGTAAATTCCTCGATCCTTGATGTTTTGGACCTTGATCCCTTCAATTTACATAAAGTGGCAAAATGCCCTGTGTCGTACCCAACTGTATAAATCTAAGATAAAGAGTTGATTATAACAATAACTTTAAAGACTTTTGGATGTCTTAAAACTGAGGCATTTAACCAATCCATCCTCAATGTATTAACTTATGGCGCAGAGACGTGGAATCTAACAGCAAGTCTTACCCATAAAATAAAGGTCACCCAGCGTGCTATGGAGAGATCCATGCTAAGAGTATCGCTCAAAGATGGAAGCGAGGAAATACGCAGAAGAACTTAAGTAGTGGATGCTACCCAACGAATAGGCACAATCAAATGGCAATGGGCAGGACATATCTGTCGAAGAGACAACGGTCGATGGGGAAGAAATGTTTTCGAATGTACTGTACCTATGGTATACCCTCTTATAATAATGAGTATGCGATAAGACGCTACACTTAGCAACATTAAATATCAGTTTGTTACGTGCACCCCAGTCAGATATATTATCAATATCCAAATGGAGAAGTCTGCAGTCGTCCAGGATAACTTACTACTCGTAAATCCAAGAAAATCTTTAAATCGTTAGCGAACAACAAAAACATTGCAGAGGAACGTGCAGAAGCGCTCGAAGGCGGCGTAATTCAGTTAGCTAACAACGAATGTAATCCGGTAAATTTATGTCATAAATATTGAACCAAAGTCGCGGAAACACAAGCGTCTTCTTCATCAATCACAACAAGTGTCTTATTTTTTAAGGTGTCGCTTTTGTGTTGATATATTCCTCTCTTATTCGATGTCGATTTACTGGATGACAGGATGCAGCATCAGGTCCACAATACAAAAAACTTGTTTTCGTTTCACATATTATCACGGTTTATTCATCAAAAACGTCGCCCGTTATAGCGAACGCCCTTAGGCGCGCGCGCCATAACGTTCGCGAGTCAAACTCCAACTGTCAACTGACGGCGCGCTCTGACATCTCGGCGCTGCCAACCGTCGCTGCAGAAAAAAGCGAATTCAAGATGACAGTTTTACCAACAGGAAATGGGCCAACTGTCATAACAAATAAATTGGCGTATGCAAACACCGTGAAACTTTATACAATTAAGACTGACAAAAGATCGTTTTTCGAGGCTTTACGGCTATATAGATCTGATATCTGTGTCTAACATGCTGTTCTACAGTGCATCTATGTAATCCACTAAATTGTACGAGAATGTCATAAATGCTGGACCACAGTCGAAGCGGCGATCATTAGCGTCGTGTTTCGGCCGTTTCTCGGGCAATGGTCGTCGCCTCGTCGTCCATTAGCTCTTGTTGGGTGTGGCGAGGATACTTTAATGCAAATGTCGTGCCATCGAGAGGCGGCCGAGTATTTTTGGAGACCGAGGAACGTGCCTGATATAGCCGCATGGAACCGCGCACCAAAACGGTGGTTCGCATCAAAGAAATTAATTTTATTCATCTGCAGAACATTATCGAACCTTCAATGGTTTCCTGAAAATGTCAATACCGCCAGATCAAGAACTAACAAAAAACGATTAAATAATGAAGTGTGAAATTTACTGAGCAATCACCCTCTTGAGCATCCCGGGAAAACTGAATCTTTCAACGGTTGTTCTCTTCCAAAAGCAAGCTCCGTCAACATTGTTGGATTATCAATCTCGAATAATGTCAAATATTAAGAGTCAATTAAGTATAAAGCCGATCTCGCTTCCTAAAAACTAGGTGTATTATATACATCACTGAGGTATTTCAACGGTAAACAACTTCTTCTTCTATATAAATAACAAATCCGACCTATCCTTGAATACGGCAGTCACCTTTGGAATGGAGACAAAAAAAACTTCTATCCTTAATTGACTCAGTTCAAAGAAAAGCAATTCGTTTGATAAACAATGACACTCTTACGTCTAACCTGCGATCAATTGAACACAGGCGTAAGATTGGTTCACTTAGTCATTTATACCGTTATTACCACGGTCACTGCTGTTCGGAACTTAAAGAACTAATTCCCCTGCACCCACCCACAACCGACAAACTCGTCTTACACTTGCTTTGAAAAACAATATCTTATATAAAAAATATAAAAATCCCGGGAAAAGTACGTAGGATAGCAAGTTCTGGATGCGGATTGGAGCAATACCATAAACATGTTTGAGGTATACACCGGCGTATGACAAGGATGCATACTAGCACCGATTCTCTTTACCGTCTTTATGAATTTCATCATTCGCAAGTTAAACAGACTACCACCAGATTGACTGTAAGCGACTCTTGTAACAATTTCCTCCTAAGCATCCCGGGAAAAGTACCTGCCTATATAATCTTGTATAGGATAAGACCAATTAATGCGAAATCTCGGTGTGGTTCACGTTAAATATTTTTATCATCTGCGGGGCATTATCAACCTTTCGATAATATCCTTAACCGGTTGGCCTTCCCGCGATTCTAGGTGCATCAGTTAGATACCAAATATACGTCAGTTAAGGCTGCGAAGTAAGTATACTACAGCGAGTCTCGAATAACCTTCTTTGGTAAAACGTTGCTAACCACGAAATACGTGGGAATGGATTAGGAAATGGTGAGGTTGGGGAATGGGTTCTGTAGAATGGCAGACATCAGTTAGGAGTCATTACTTGTATCTGCACTCTTGCAGACGGACGCGTAAAAGCAGCGTAATTCCGTTTGTTAGCAACGAAGTCCTGGTATCCTCTGGAGCTGATGCGCGCCGGACCACTTCAAAGAGCGCAATCCTCACAAA
Organism: Glossosoma conforme; assembly: GCA_022606575.1. Lineage (NCBI taxonomy): Eukaryota > Metazoa > Arthropoda > Insecta > Trichoptera > Glossosomatidae > Glossosoma > Glossosoma conforme. The sequence goes on from JAGTXR010000167.1 coordinate 118,499, forward strand.
GTGGTGCAGCGGACAGTTCCATAGAACGTGAGGTGCGTCCTGCGGAGAGCTGCCGTCACATGGGCACTCTGCCTGAGATGTGGGTTCCAACTGTCTAAGCGTGTCGAGGTAGCTCCGGAAGAATCTGTGTCCGATTAGCAGCTGGCTCGTGTAATGGTTCGGGACGAGCCACTCTGCGGCCATTCGCTCGCGAATCGATAGGAAGTATCCTCGTAGAAAGCATTTAGAATTGTCCCACTGACGCTGCCACTGCCGTGCGATGAGTGCCCTTATCGTATATGAATGACTGTGAAAGTTTTGGATTCGCTGCATCAGACGTGGCTGTGCTATTTCAAGAGTTGGGATAGGTCTGCACTCTTAGGATGCAGTCGACGTGTCTTTTGCCAGCATTAATTGCATCAAATGCACTCCAGGAGACGTGAAACAGACGACAAACACAGTACCATTAAATGCACTGAAAAATACAGACGAAAAACGTGACCGATGATCGAATGCAAACGCAAAACATTAGAAATATATAGAAAAAAAACTTCGATATAACGGACTTCTAATTAACACACTTCGGATATAACGGACAAAAATTTGATCAAATACAAAAGATATAAAAACGTTCTATTAATATTCTACATATAGTGAGACCCCGCTTAACGCTGTTTCGTTTTGCGCTGTTTCGGTTTAGCGCTTTTTCATTTCAACCCGGGGATTCCCCGAAATTGTGCGCAGCGCCAGATTTAAGTAAGGGCAAAGACATTGGACACTGTCGATATGGATGAAATAGTGGAAGGAATAGTGGAATTAGCGAAACATACCGGTTTAAACGAGGTAAATGTGGAAGATGTCGAATAAATAGTTCAAGAAACATGCTATTTTAATTTTTGAAAGACTTTTACTATACAGTAATGTTTAGGGCGATTTTTAAGTATAATATAACGGTCCCTTCTATATTCTCATTATGAGTTGTAAGGCCGCTTAAGAATAAATGCTACAGGCATCGGGAGCATCGGGTTAATCATCCAATCTAATAAAACCGCGACATTAAGATTGAATCTTAAGTATACTTCACTTAACACACGTATCTTGCGCATTATTTCCGATAATTCTGATTCAGATCGTAAGAGCGAACACACATGCTGATAGAGCATTGCAAAGCCTGCTTTCCGACGTTAATTCTTGTTGACAGGTGCCACACTACGTTTCGAGCTGTCGCCTACATGTTCCACATACTAGTACCAACGAATGCCTTTCTTGCACAGTCATACACTTGCTATATCCCTGCCAGTATTACGTTGTTCGAAAAGTAATGTTATTTTCAACGAAAAGAATATATATCAAAATATTACTCATAGAAGTAATACTAATTTGCGAGAGACTATGCCTTTAGGGAGAGTGATCAGACTGGTCAACCATATCGCCTCGAATATTGACATATTCCATTTGAGAGAAGCCCAGTTTCGACATGAGCTCCACGAATTTATTTATCAAAGTAATTTCGTGGAGTCTTCTGTTTAGCGAGCTTCGGGACTTTTTAATAATTGTTGTTAATAAGCATAAATACCTATATATCACATAAGCGTTTCAAATGATTATTTTGTCTTCATAGCTTACAACTGGTTTCCTACAGTCGATAACGTAACTGGTGATACCCGAGGCCAGCCTGCGGCTGAACATGTGGAGAAGCGCAACTGAGGGGAATACTTGGATTGCCCCGAAAGAGGAGCTAGCCCCTGGACATGACCAAGGGTGGAATATATGGAGGTCTCTTAACAGACTTCGGACCGGAGTATGCAAGACGAGGACACAAATGAAAGCCTGGCAGTTTTACAGCGGACCGACTGAATGTGACTGCGGCGCGGAGCAGACCCTGTCCCACCTTTTGGAGTGAGCGCTGTGTCCGAGTAGCTGCGCCCAGAAAGACCTGATGATGGCCGAGAGTAACGCCATCGACGTCAGACAACAGAATCTTGCATCTCGATCTCCACTCCTCTCGGTCCTCCGCAACCCTCTTCAGCTCATCATAAGAGCTACAACTCATGTCCTCGAACACTTGCTGCAAATACTCCCGTCTAGGGCACCCTCTACAGTTTCTACCATCAACAATCCCCTCCACAATGTCGTGAAGAGACCATCGTGGCGCATGTTGTGACCGATCGCCTCTCTGAGATGGCTCTTACAAGGTGTCTATTTTCTTTGATTATGCTGAGAACCTCATTGTTCGTGACGTGGTCGCTCCAGGAAATTCCGAGAATTCTTCTGTATGACCACATCTCAAAGGCCCCTTTCTTTTTGATCACTTTTAGATAAGCACCATGTCACCTTGCAATATGAGTTATTAAAGTATCTAATGATTTTGCGGCTAACGTATGAACTTAGCAGTGAAAGAAATCAATTAAATCACGTGTTGGAAATAAACGAAATCGCTTCCCGCACAACCTGCTAATTATGTTTCAGGTATGCAGAGAGCGAGGATTTATTGCATAATTGCCTGAAAGATTTGAGAGCATTAAGATGCATAATTGCATCCGCTTCAGCAGCAGATGCACTAGCGACACATGAGCCATTGGGAGACCTTTATAGGCGAAGGATTAATCAAATTTGATGGTTCGCACGACACATGACAGCACGATTTATATTTTACTCATTTATCTTTGGGAAATTTAGTTTTTTAAATGAGAGAATAACTTAAATATTAAAATTATTTAGCAATTAAATTTGTTGTCGATGAGTTGAAAAGATTGGCCAGAAGTGGAAGTCCGAGATTCAGTTTCCAGGGGGCACAGCGTGGAGGTTCTTTTCATGCTACCCAACCAGAGGATTTCATCACTCCAAAGGGAGGCCTCCCAACTGGCAAAAACCTTGACTGGCGGACCTGGTAATCCCTGAACAACAGATTAAGAAGCGGAGTTGGTAGAACAAAGGACAACCTCGAGCGGTGGGAAATTCTTCGGCAGAGAGAGTCACTATTGTGCGACTGTGGAGACCTGCAGACCGCCTCACACCTTAAATCTTGCTCCATGTGCCCAACAAGCTGCACACCTCAAGACTTAATGCTAGGCAACACACGGGCTATCGATGTTGCTAGATACTGGGCAGAAATAATTTGACGAGATATTTTGCCGGCGGGTAAAGTTCAATGTTCAAAGCGTTTAGTTTACATGCCAAAGGTAGTGGGTTCAATCCCCGACGGAGATTAAAAAAAAGGATTATAATCGATTTATTTAAATAAAATACCGCCAGTTGATCCATTTGATCCCTCGCCCGTAAAATTCCAGTCATAGCCTATTGATTAAAATTGGCGGTAGACGAAAGCCGTCCCGGTAAGACCACCCATTCACAGTAAATTCCTGTAATAATATAGGATGATACGTGAATCTCGGGATTTAGTCTATGATGTTGGCGGATCAACATTCCACATTCAGCGCTTAAGCATATGTAACATGGTAAGCGTCATAGAATTCCACAGATGAAATTTCATAATTACTATCACCATCTGTCGGTATTATCCTGTATGTGTTTACATAAAGGAAAATATGAGGGGAAGAACAAGGAAAAATGAAATGAAAAAAAAATCCCATAGTTAAGCTTTAAGTCGTCGATTTTTAAGTCCATCGCTGTCTATTACAGCGCCTCTCAAACACTTTCCGATCCATCACATTTTTTTCGCAAATAAAACAGCGATGCTAAAACTTTTATCCGAGCATCGCATCGAGAGTTCGCGGTGCTATCAATTAATTAATTAGGTACTGAATTGTTACAGGTGAGAGAGAGGGCGCCGACAAAACTCTTTACCTCTCTCTTGCACACCTGTTTGAAAGTTTGGCTAAGCAAATAGAGGAGGATTTGCGAGGGTAGACACTTCTAATACTTGAATTATGTAGGAGTAAACTTTTGTTCTTCGGAGGCTCTGGGAGGAATAGAGGTAATGATTATTTAAGAGCGTTAATACATCCGGAACATCAGGTCAGGTAGGCGGATTCCTCAATATTCTAAAAGACGATCTTTGGAGAAGAAACTGAAGAATTTACTTTTACCAGACATTAACACATTGTTTGCGGGCATTGTTTTATGCTGATTGCAGCCTGATAATTATTTAAAAGTCTATAACTTTTGAAATATTCGCGATAATTAAGTGAAATTTTAAATGTAGTTTACCTTATTGTGCAGCAATGATAAAATGATGGTAAACAAACACAAAAAAAACGGCCTTTAAAGTAACACTTCACATGAGCAAAAATATTTTGTAGAAATATGAACAAAACACTTCTAACATTCATCTCTTCGTCAGGTAGAAAGAACCCCAATTCTCCCTAAAAAAAAAAAATTATTGCGCATCAAAGGTTAAAAAAAATCAAGCCAACGGGATCTGCGTCAAGGTTTCTTCGAGCACACAAATTTTTTTATATTGAAAAAAAAAAAAAAAAAATCTTAATTTATTAATAAATTAAAACTAAAGCTAAATAAATACAAATTTGTGAGTGATATGTGTAGTTTGAAGCAAGATACACGATTTAGCTATAAAATCTGTTATTACGCAACAATTCTTATTACGTTACCCGACGTCCACCACCAGAGAGTAAGAAACGTATTAATACGTTTCCTGCATTTGAGCACCAGCCTAAAAAATAATTTTTAATACGTCTACCGCAGACAATGTGTTAAGTGAGTGAAGTTGGCCATCGAACCTCTGATCTAACGAAAACCCTTTTTTTTCGTCCGGACCCAAGCACAGGTCCCGAACCAAAACGTTGTATATGATGCAGAAATGAACAAGAGCGTGCGCGCATTGTGACAATTATGATTAGTAAGTAGTGACATCCCCCATTTTTATAAAAAAGGCGAAGGATGCAGGAACAGGTCGCAAAGCAAAGAACTTTCTCAAAAGCACAATTCGAGTTTATTTTCAATATAAGACTTCGGTTTCCCCGCTCGACGAGTTACATAATGAACGTTTGTTAAATATAACAGTTTTTAATGCATCGTCTGATAGCTAAAGGGTACATGAACCAATAAGATATATGAAAATAGGTCAGATAAGTACATTTATGCTTCAAATACTAGTTTTATAATTGACAGTATAATTTGTACTCCACCGAGCCGTAACGAATGGGTTAAAACGAAATTACTTTCCTTATAAAAACCGTCTAATATTATACTCTGGCAAAAGTTTATATGTTTAAGAAAAAAATATATATTTAATGGAAATTCTATTAAAATCAATTTTTAAGAAACTCACTATCAATCACAGGTTCCCAAACACATAAAAAATAGATTTTTTCAACATGTACCAAAAAAAATCCGATCCATTTATCGAAAGCGGAATATTTTTTTTTTAAATATTAATTTTATAGGGACGTAATTTACTCTCAGCGCCTCTCAAAGTTACCCCCCGGCTCCCACTTTTATTTTCGTCGTTAGTTGGGCCGCATTGATTAATCGGGGAATATTAATAATAAAAAATGAATTTATATACAGGACGATTTGCAATACATGTGACGGAAAAATATTTAAAAAAAAATGGCTCTGATAAATTAAGTTTGTAATTCATTTCCAAAAGAACATTATTCTCTTTCAGTGAAAGAATTCGTATCATCGGGAATACCACGTCAATTTTTTTTTTTTAAAACATTATTTCATATAGAAGAGAAAAGGGAACTGATTGAATGGGAATAGAGAACTGGAAAACCATAAAATACCTCAGTCAAAATACCATACTTTGAATATACCTTCAGGCGTCATTGCAGCAACACCAAACAGAAAGTTGCAACAAGGAACAACCTCATCCGCAAACTCACCAACACTCACTGGGGACAACCACCCCTTCTTCGTACCTCAGCTTTAGCACTTTGTTTCTCAGCCGGAGAATATGCGGCACCAGTGGCCTGTAATCAAGTGGATACTGCCCTGAATGATGCATGCAGAGTCGTCACAGGCTGCCTCAAACCAACACCCATTTCTAAACTATACCCCTTAGCTGGTATCGCACCACCGAACATAAGACGCAAAGTCATATGCGCCGAAGAAATGCGTAAGGCAATCAACCAACCGTCCCACTGCTTGTATAATCAGATACCCCCAACACCAAGATTGAAGTCTCGAAGCAGCTTTCTGAAATCCACAACCTCTCACATCCGGCCCTGAAAATGAGAGACTCCAACTCGGCAACAAATCGCACCAGAGGATTTCATTACAAAGGAAGGCCTCCCAACTGGCAAGAGCCTTGACTGGCCGACCTGGAAATCCCTAAACAGATTAAGAGCCGGAGTTGGTAGAACAAAGGACAACCTCGAGCGGTGGGGAATGCTTCGGCAGGGAGAGACACTATTGTGCGACTTAAGACCTGCAGACCGCCTCACACCTACGACGCTGCTCCATGTGCCCAACAAGTTGCACATCTCAGGATCTAATGCTGGCCAACACACGAGCTATCGATGTTGCCAGATATTAGGAAAAAATAATTTGACGTCGCTGACACGAAGAAGAAGATATAGAAGAGTACCTTAGGGTAGTACCGTAGGTGATAGAAAAATCTAATTTGTAGATACTATTGCACTTTCCATTCTGACTGTTTACCATTTTACATAGCTAACGTCATAGCTCGGCATTTACGCATATTCAAAGCGTCACACATAAGTACATTTTTGAGGCGAAAATTCCGCAATTTCTTTAAACTAAAGCGTTTAACCACTGCATCCTCTCTGTGTTAACTTATGGCGCAGAGTAGTGGAATCTAACAGCAGGTCTTACACAAAAAATAAAGGTCGCCCAGCGTGCCATGAAGAGATCCATGAGAGGAGTGTCTCTAAAAAATCCGAAACGACGATTTCCGAAGAAGAACTCAATATACAAGCTCAAGTGGCAAAAAGGAGGATATATATCTGTCGAAGACGTGATGGATGATGGGGAAGAAAAGTATAGGAGTGGCGTCTAAGAATTGGCAAACAGAGCATTGGTAGAACCCTGCAAGATGAACTGATGACTCATCATGCGGGAGAACTATGTTCAAACTGATAATGATGATGATTAATTTCAATTAATAGTCTATGACTGTCATTTTACAGGTGAAGGGTCGAATTCAAATCAACAGCCGAAAAGATTTAAAGAGCTTACAAATCTATTAAAAATAATAACTATTTCATTCTTCGTCAGGGAATTAAATCGACGATCTTCGGTGTGGCAAGCACTTTAAAGCAATAAGCCATACTCACCGACATATACTGACGAACGAAAACGACACGAAGACGATAACTTTACTGATATTACGTATAATAATAATTCACGCAGCTTTCTGAGATCCACACAACCTCTCACATCCGGCCCTGAAAACGAGAGACTCCAGCTCTAGCAACAAGTCGCACCAGAGGATTTCATCACTCCAAAGGAAGGCCTCCCAACTGGTAAGAACGTTGACTGGCGGACCTGGAAATCCCTGAATAGATTAAGAACCGGAGTTGGTAGAAAAAAGGACAACCTCGAGCGGTGGGGAACTCTTCGACAGGGAGAGCCACTATTGTGCGACTGTGGAGACCTGCAGACCGCCTCACATCTAAGATCCTGCTCCATGTGCCCAACAAGCTGCACACCTCAAGAAATAATGCTAGGCAACACATCGATGTTGTCAGAAACTGAGCAAAAATTATTTCACGTCGCTGATACGTAGAAGATGACTTAGAATACTTATAGATGACAAAAATAAATTAATTATAAAAAATAATTTAAATATGTGTTATTATTATCAGTTGTCTGTATAAAATGGTGTGGAATCGAAATTTCCATTAATTTATATGGAAACTCTGGGAGCGAGTTTCGCTAATGGACACATTTTTCAGAGCAGCTCTTAATGGATAAATACGAAACGTAGGGCAATCAATTTCTGGCGGAAAGGGAGATATTTAAAAAATATATACTAAAATATCAGCTAGAAAAAATGTATTAGGCAAACTAATAATTACGGTATTATATTTAAAATAATCCGAAACGAGGAAATACGCAGAAGAACTCAAGTAGTGGATGCTACCCAACGAATAGGCACACTCACGTGGCAATGTGACATATCTGCCGAAGAGACGATGGTTGATGGGGAAGCAAAGTATTGCAATGGCGCCCAAGAACTGGCAAACGAAGCGTTGGCCGACCCGTTTGCAAGATGGACGACGACATTATAAGAATAGCGGGAGTGATCTGGATGCGGAAGGCGGAGGATCGAAGAGGATAGAGACTCATAAGGAAGGCTTATGTTCAAAAGTGGACGGATACAGGCTGACGATGATTTAAATGAAATATGTCTAAAAATATTTTCAAATTAAAAGGGCACACCTAGAAAACAGTTCCGCCGAATTTCGTTCACAGAAAATCCGTCCAACGACTCATCGGTAACGACGTGGGGCGCACTAGACGTCTGGTGCACGGGACATTTGGCGCACGGGACAACTGGTCCACTGGAAATCTCGCTAACCTAATCTTAACAAATGAGTCGTTGAACGAATTGTCTGGCGACGATGGGTCCTAACTAACACCCTAGAAAATGGACGATACAGGCACATTACAGTGGGTAACTACAGAATTATTTTTCTTTTATGCATTGCATGAAGGAGTTCACAATCGGTCGAAACTAGTGAACTCTAAGACGTTCAACCAAGACGCTTGGAAGCAACATGTGAAAATCGTACGTTATTATTATATCAGTATTTGTATAGCGCTTTTTATGACCGAAAGGTCATTCCAAAAGCAACTGAAGAGAATACTTGAATTGCCCAGAAAGAGGACCTAGCCCCTGGACATGACCAGGGGTGGAATATATGGAGGTCCCTTAACAGACTTCGGACCGTAGTGTGCAAGACGATGACACAAATGAAAGCCTGACAGTTTTACAGCGGGTTGACTGAATGTGATTACGGCATGGAGCAGACTCTGTCACACCTTCTAGAGTGTGCGCTGTGTCCGAGTAGCTGCACCCAAGTAGACCTGATCATGGCCAAGAGTAACGCCATCGAATTCGCCCACTTCTGTGCAGAGAGGATCTGACCCTGTTGTTTTCGACACGATTATATATAGTAAAGTACCTCAGTGTTTTTTTTATCTCATTATTTGGTTATATGTAGAAAAAATATTATTATCACAGTAAAAGTTTGATATTTATTTAAATTATAATTTAAATAATTATTTTTCTCGGATCTCTCACACCTAGGGGGGGGGGGGGCTTCTGTAGTCGGCCGCTGTCACGATCACTTCCACTTGATAAATGAGAAAAGTTTCGGGGCGCGAGCATGGGCGCCACCCGAGAATCTAAATGCAATTAATTATAGAGGTGAACGTCCCATATACTCGTACTAGTATGTAGAAGGGCACTTACTAAAAGCTAGCAATGTGTCAATGTAATGTGAAAAAATAATAGAGATTTTATTCAATTATTCACTAATTCATAAAAGACATTACGTACAGAAGAATTCTCGGAATTTCCTGGAGAGACCACGTCACAAACAATGAGGTTCTCAGCATAATCAAGGAAGATAGGCACCTAGTAAGAACCATCTCAGAGAGGCGATCGGTCACATCATGCGCCACGACGGTCTTGTTCACGACATTGTGGAGGGGATGGTTGAAGGTAGAAACTGTAGAGGGCACTTTAGACGGGAGTATTTGCAGCAAATGTTCGAGGACATGAGTTGTGGCTCTTATGCTGAGCTGAAGAGGGTTGCGGAGGGCCGAAAGGATTGGAGATCGAGATGCAAGATTCTGTTGCTGCAAACCAATCCACCGGATTGATATTACTACTACGAAGAAGAAATATGTATGCAAAAATTAATGCTGGTGATACAATGTATACAGACGATCGCGGCAAAAGCGCAAATTAAAAATGACAGTTGCACCAACATGAAATGGAGCAACTGTCATAACAAATAAAATGGCGTACGCAAACGCCGTGTAATATTATATACTTATTAGATGTGCATCTCAGGCGAGCGAATAAAAATAAGAGACAAAATATCGTTTTTCTAGGCTTTACGGCATCAGACTAAGAGGGCTATATCAAGCTGATATCAATATGTTCAGTGGAGCCTCTCTTAACGAGCGACGTTTTGCATAAAGTATGACGCACTTGTGAGCCGGGATTTCCGCGACATTGCGTCAGTCTGTGTTTAGCACTCGTACCGTTAGCATCAGTATGATAATATATCAGTATGCAAAAATGAACACTGGTGATACTATGTATACAGGTACCTTGACTTTGAGTGGATAATTTTTCGCATACGCATAATGAGTGACGCAGAAAAGGAAAGACAACATATATTTTGATTTGTAATGCGAAAAAGAGTTTATCATATGATTTTGGTGTATATGTAAGTATAAGGTTGGTAACATTGAGATAGATTGCAAGTATATATTGATATAATTTGTGATGATACTCGTATCTCAATTAGATAAGTGTGGGGGGGAACACATGATGTAAAAGCATCTCAATGTTGACATGTAGCATTTACGATTTGTTAATGAATTATTGAATATGGTTTATTATTAAAATCTTATCACTGTATAGCGGTGTTTGCTGGTGTGCCTTCTAGGGCTGCATAGACACCTCTCAAGGCCCGCATATGGCCCGCGGGCCGCAATCTGTAAGGCCCTCGTCACAAGCATAACCCAAGCGACTTACTCTGGCTATTGGGAGAGATGTCCGACGTGTTCACATTCTGCATAATTTATATAATTAGGCTAATTCCCTGTAGATATCATGCATTTTTTATTTCCCCGCTCGACCGTAGCATGACGTTACTTTCGCCTCGGTCGAACGGGACTTAACTCATAACTAAGCGCGCTCATAATGGGCTGTTGCCTATCGCCATCTACAGAATTAATGGCGCACCAATGACAGCTGCCATGTATATAACTAACGTCACACCCGTGACCGGACTTGTCCAAAATGCCAATATGGCGACACATACATGAACGACAAGCGAACAGAAATAAGAGACGAAAAATTGAATATCGAGGTTTTCGGTACCAGTCAGCAAGGTCTGTATCATGGTGATGACAATAAAAATAAATAAAAATATATATTCAGTGAAACCTCTATCTATCGTTCCTCGAATAATCGTTTTCCCGGATGTGTAGTTTATTTCTTCCTTTATAATAAACTTTAATATTTTTTTGGTTATGTTTAGATTTGTTTTTTTTTTAATAAATACACACATTTCTTTACATCTACAACTTGTTTTCTTCTTATAATTTTAATCTACCAATGGTTATGCAGATTGGGAGGACGGTATCTTTAGTCGATCGTATCTCCTTGCGTTTTATCCTCTTAATCCCGCATTCATTGTTTTCCTGCATTCATAGTTTATTTCAATAGGTCCCTTTAAAAACGATAGATAGAGGTTTCACTGTATATCAAAACGAGAAGAATATAGTTAAAATTATAGTTTAAATACGTGGAAAAGAGTTTCAAAATGGATTCTATCCATTCGTATGAAAGCGTTGTTCAGTACGTATACAGGTAGGACTTGCTTGCGGCTCGCGGTGTGGTACTAAACGGAATTTATCCGATACTAAACATTACTGAAATTCACAAAAAAAATATACACCCAAAAAATAAATAATGCCCCTTTCCGTGCTCATGAATATTTATAAAACGGAAAGATGAAAAAGAAATGGTGGAAGAACGATCGGTAAAACAGTATTTCACCATTTATTTTTCTATTTTTACAAGTCACATGTTTTCAAATAAAATCAAAGCACAGATATACACCGATCAAACGCTTTTAACCTCTCCTCCCCGGTGATGTCTATCGACTACACATTGCTTGTAATAACTTAAATATCTCTGTAAATATAATACACACATGGTTCAGATTTTAGGTATTCCTCCTTAATGCATTTACGTATTGAAAAAAAAATATTTATAATAATAGGCACTCATCGGGAGCAGGAAATATTTTTCTAAAATCCGGAATAAACTCACCACTACAATCAAGACGCGTCAACTGTCATGAATTCATTCGACCTGTCGGAAGCGTGTGCGAAAATAAAATTAAAAAATACCCAGATGCGTCGGCATCTATACTCCTCACTCTCGCTGACGTACTAATATGAGTGAGCGAGACGGGAAACCTCAGTTGGTCGGCTAGTTCGAAATGATTTCGATGCGCGTCGGCTCATCGGTATGTCGACAGGCTAAGTAGTGTTAGTAGCTCTCGGAAGTTTACGCGCCAAGGTGCGTCTGGCCGTTTGAGGTCTTCGTCTGATGTTTTTCATGTTTTTAGCTATTAAATGTCAATTATTACTGCTTATTGACATCAACTATTATAAAATTAAGCGATATCTTTGAATATTTTCATTTTTTCGAATTTCTACTCATTTTATTCACTTTAAATCAGAATGTGTAACGAGTACACACCATCGGAACGCGCGGAAGTTTTTAACATAGTAAGGCGAGGGTTAAAGCATGAAAATGAGATCTATGCCCAGATTTAAAAAATATATTTCTATTTTTGTGCCATATTTGTTTCTATACCTGAAACATATATATGTAACACAATTTGGCTCCACTTAGTACTGTCAGTTGTCAACGTCGATTACTCGTTATTATCTTCTTCATCTTCTTCGTGTCGGTAACGTCAAATTATTTTTTCCCAGTATCCAGCAACATCGATACCCTGTGTGTTGCGCAGCATTAGGACTTGGGATGTGCAGCTTGTTGGGCACATGGAGCAGGATCTAAGGTGTGAGGCGGTCTGCAGGTCTCCACAGTCGCACAATAGTGACTCTTCCCTTCCGCTGGGGTGTCACCGACCACGGTGTCACGGGGTCAGTTGTGTGCCGACCGCAGCGAGGTCGTATTACGGCCAGCCCAGCATGTTATTCCGCCAGGACCGGAAGTTTATGTGCTTCTGGAAAAGTCTGTGTGTTGTTCTTCTGCACCTCATCCCGCCACCACGCAATACAATAACGAACTTAGAGAAGAGGATGTCAATAATTACTACGCACATAATAGTTAATCAAGGAAGATAGGCACCTAGTAAGAACCACCTCAGAGAGGCGAGCCCGATGGATCGATCACATCATGCGCCACGATGGTTTTCTTCACGACATTGTGGAAGGGATGGTTGAGGGTAGAAACTGTAGAGGGCGCCCTAGACGGGAGTATTTGCAGCAAGTGTTCGAGGACATGAATTGTAGCTCTTATGCTGAGCTGAAGAGGGTTGCGGAGGACCGAGAGGAATGGAGATCGAGATGCAAGATTCTGTTGCTGCAAACCAATCCACCGGATTGATACTACGAAGGAGTATAGTTTATATTACTAACAGTTATCACTATGAAACAAATAATATATGTAGCAAATAACAATCGATAATGATATGTAAAATGAAAATGGACCATCCCGAGAGAGGGCATAAATTTTAGTCAGCCCCTGCGGCATGCAACGCCTAAGGAACATAATAAATCGCGACCCTTACTGGACGATACCCATACGATATCACAACAGTACTAACGGACACTAAATCCGATCCCATAATTCAGAAAATAGGAAAGCAATGTGCTTTTGATCCCTGACTATTTAACTAAATAAATTATCTGCGGGTAAACTAAAATCTGGGCAAGTAAAATTGTTAAAATATTAGGTAATCTCGGAATCAATTTAATTTTTTCTATAGGGAACATTGGTTGAAAATATTTGTGTCCATGTTGTAATTTTTTCCTTTTTTTTTTACCTTTTGCCAATTTTCTACCTCGTATTCAAACATTGGAACAGACGTGCCATTCGGAAAACATGTAAGAAGGTGTTTTCTACTCTTAAAGCTAAGGCGTTCAACCCGTGCATCCTCCCAGTATCATCTTATGGGGCTGACACGTGGTTTCTAACAGCAGGTCTTACATACAAAATAAAGGTCACCCAACGTGCCATTGAGAGATCCATGAAAGAAATTTCTATGAGAACTCAAGTAGTGGAGGCTACTGAACGAATAGGTACACTCAAGTGGCAATGTGACATACGAGTATCTGTCAAAGAGACGACGGTCGATGGGGAAGAATTGTGTTGGATTACCACCAAAACCTTGCAAATAGAGCGTTGGCCGACCTTCTGCGAGATGGACAGACGAGAAGAATAGCGGGAGTAGCCCGGATGCGGAAAGCGGAGGATCGAACAGGATTGCGACTTATCCGGAAGGCTTACGTTCGACAGTTGACGGATACAGGCTGATGATGATGATGATGCTTACACACGTTGGAACTGATGTTGATCTTTCAGCAAGTGGTTAAACAGCTCTCAGTGTGATCCATTTTAAAACAAGGTGCGAAGTATTTATCAATTTAATAAAGGGCGTTTTCATCTTTTTAACATTGGACCAGATTTTTTGTCCGTAATATCCGAAAGCTTATTAAATACTTATTATATCGAAGTTTTAAAAATAAAAACACGGGAAAAAATATGAAAGAATTAACAGTTTTTTAGATGACATATTCAGGACTAATTTCGATAACTATTTACTTCGCTATCTAGAAAAATACCCATACTCTCTCCCTTATCTTGAGAATATGGTCGTCACGAACCTCTTAGTTGTGTTGGTTCTCGCATCGTATTATAATGATACTGAGGCGGTAAGAAATTCAAAAAGCTCAGTTAGTTATAAGTAAATGTAACTTTCGGATTCGCGAATCTGAATTTCGCCCGCCCTGAAATATCCTAGACGGGAATTATTACAAGTGGGGTCGTATCTCGCGTGCGATCTTTACGAGACTTCGTACAAAATATTATTTACTCGCAGTGTTACAATATTTACTGGGGAAACAAATAACGCGGCCAGCCAAACAGTCGAACAAGGCAATATACATCGCATGAAATATACATAATCAGGAGAAAGATACATGAATTTGTATTATTTGTTAAGCGAACTATGCAAGAGATAGTTGTAATTTATTACGTTGAAAATTTAAAAGTATTTAAGGTTTTTCCCTAACAGAGAACTAAATAGTTTTTTATGTAAACACATACAGGAGAATACCGACAGATGGTGACAGATGTGTTTTAGTTTTTGGTTTAGTTTTAGCTGATTTTCAAGTGAATAATTCAATTCAAGAGATTATTACCCTTTGCGAAGAAATGGTGAATACTAAATTGCGTGCATTAAATATCGCATATTGTATAATCACCATCATCATTATCTTAACCGTGTCTGTTCTCCCAACTGGATCATATTTTTTTATTTTTTTTGTGTAAATACACACAGAAGAATACCGACAGATGGTGATAGTAATTCTGAATTCTCATCTGGAATTCTATGACGCTTACCATGATGATGCATATGGCTATGCGCTGCATGTCATAGACTACATACTAGCCCGAGATTCACGAGTCATTCTTATTATTACAGGAATTCACTATAAATGGGTGGTCTTCAAGGGACAACTTTTGTCTACCACCAATTTTAATTAATAAACTATGATTGTCATTTTACGGGTGATGGATCAAATTCACACAAACCGGGGTCCTTCAGAGCTCAGATTTTTTTATTTAATCTCCATCGGGAATCGAAACCACGACCTTTGACTTGCAAAGCAAACGCTTTGACCATTGATGTATACTCGCCGGCATATATACTGTATATTATTTTATGATTTCAACATGACGTTCAAATATGTATACTTAAAAATATACGTTATAAAAGTTTATTGACCTAATCATACCTGCAGGAAGATTTCCTCTAATTAAGGTCAACGATCGACGCCACCGACGCCTGGTTGGAACGTTTGCGGTGTTCGGGCACCTGCAAACCACGCTCTAATTACCTTGATATCTCACCTGTCTAAGCCTGCATAACTATTTGACTTTCGTGGGTGTGAGTTCTACCATATACACCCGGGTGTAATGCAAACAAATCACTAATTCCATATCATTTACTTTGTCATTCAAAGAGCTTACATGTTGTTCAAAACGTTATTTTAAACATAACTGTGTAGTATTAACATCCAAAAATATTTTTTATAATCAAACTCTTCATCTTAGATTCATTCAGTCAGGTATGACACAGGGCATTTTGCCACTCTATGTAAATTGAAGGGATCATGGTCCAAAACAACAAGAGGAATTTGCGGTGTACGAAATTCTATGTATTAACACTATCCAGTTCGATTACAAAATATGTGTGTAATCACCAGGCCGAACGTTAAAGGCCGGTCACACAACATGTGTGTGATCGTTCCGCCAACGCTTCGTGGCCGACTATACACAGCTTGTTATGTTTTTTCAAACGTTAGTGGCCGGTCACACAACATATGTGTTGTTTTTACTTTCGATCACAATTCAAAGATCTCAAACCTTTTCAGTGAGGGTCACATTTAATTTTATTTGAACACATGACGATAGATTTATCAATTCATTAAAAAAAAACAGTCGGCCTCCAGCGAAAGTTTAATCGAGTAACGCGCGGACTGGATACCGTTAATATTAACAAAGAATGCTTACGCATCGATACGGAGCATTGACCATCCCAATAATCTGCCACTATATGTGGATTAAAGGGATCAAGGTTCAAAAACGGTATCGAGGAATGTGCGGTGTATGACATTTAATGTATTGCATTTTTTCAAATCGCAAAAAGGATGGATGGGACGGCAATTTAACGAGACATATAAGGCCTGAATTCATCCATCGAGGACATGAATTGTAGCGCTTATGCTGAGCTGAAAAGGGTTGCGGAGGACCGAGAGGAATGGAGATCGAGATGCAAGATTCTGTTGCTGCAAACCAATCCACCGGATTGATACTACGAAGAAGATAAGGCCTACGTTCAACAATGGATGGCACAGGCTGATGATGTTTCGTATGTGATAAGTAGATCACTCTAGTCGTACCCAGCGATCGACGCCACGGGCGTCGGGTTAGTAAAGTTCTGGGGTACCCCGCCTAATTACCTCGATCCCTCACCTGTCCGCACCGGGGCAGGTAACCACCCTGAGGGGGAAGGCCGCCTGACTGGCTAACGAGAGCGGAACACCTGTGAAATGTCATTACCGGCGCATCTGATATGAACACTGGACCAAAAAATAAAAAATACTCGTTGTAGATGATGGCATTAGTGGTCTACTAAACTGAGCGCTTATTTAACATTAAGGTATTTGTTGATTCGTTGGTTCATTTGAATCTGACAAGCGCACTCTACTAGTGGCTGGGTTTTCCCAACCACTAGAAGTCATATCGTGTACTCTTTCTCTCTAATGCTACGAAACAAACCGTTTAGTGAGCAAACCGCAATTTACCTATATTTCTTGAGCATGTCTTAAAAGTTCTTCGTGTATCAATTCGGTGGATTGGTTTGCAGCAACCAAGGTCTTACATATCGATCCTCTGCAAACCTCTTTAGCTCAGCATAAAGGCTACAACTCATGTCCTCGAGCACTTGCTGCAAATACACCCGTCTAGAGCGCCCTATGCAGTCTCTACGCTCAATCGTCCCTTCCACAATGTCGTGAAGAAGACCATCGTGGCGCATGATGTGACCGATCCATCGGGCTCGCCTCTCTGAGATGGTTCTTATTAGGTGCCTATCTTCCTTGATTAACCTGAGAACCTCATTGGCGCCCTAGACGAGAGAATATGCAGCAAGTATTCGAGGACATGAATTGTAGCGCTTATGCTGAGCTGAAAAGGGTTGCGGAGGACCGAGAGGAATGGAGATCGAGATGCAAGATTCTGTTGCTGCAAACCAATCCACCGCATTGATACTACGAAGAAGAAGACATTGGATATGGCCTCTGCTTAGGAGACTGCAATTTCAACTAACTCGTAGCCTTCCTCAATCAATCACTGTCAAGAGACAACTGAGCTGCGTAATACTTAATAAGTGGTCAAACTCATCTCCTACATAAAATGGGTTCAACCACTTATGAAGTATTATGCAGCTCAGTTGTCTTTTGACTGTGATGGATTGAAGAAGGCTGTGAGTTAGTCGAAACTGCAGTCTCCAAAATAGAGAACAAACCAAACGTGATCAATGTAAAAACAAGGTAAATAAATAAACATTTATAATTTATACTGAATCTCCAAGTGAATGCTGAAAACATTGAAAAAACAGGTATCACGTTAAAATTTCTTAGAGCCATCACTATTATATCCACATCCAATTGCCAAATACGTGAAAATATAGAAAAACAAACGTAAAATTATTGCAATTGTATTTCAAAATGTCTCCGCTTATTTGTTCATCATCATCATCATCAGCCTGTGTCCGTCCACTGTTGAACGTAGGCCTCCCGCATGAGTCTCCATCCTCTTCGATCCTCCGCCTTCCGCATCCAGGTCACTCCCGCTATTCTTCTTATATCCTCAGTCCATCTTGTAGGGGGTCGGCCAATGCTTCGTTTGCCAGTTCTTGGGCGCCATTCCAATACTTTTCTTCCCCATCGACCGTCGTCTCTTCGACAGATATGTCCTGCCCATTGCCACTTGTGTGTGCCTATTCGTTGGGTAGCATCCACTACTTGAGTTCTTCTGTGTATTTCCTCGTTTGGGATTCTATCTTTTAGCGACACTCCGAGCATGGATCTCTCCATAGCACGCTGGGTGACTTTTATTTTATGGGTAAGACTTGCTGTCAGATTCCACGTCTCTGCGCCATAAGTTAATACAGGGAGGACGCATTGGTTAAACGCCTTAGTTTTAAGGCATTGCGGAATTTTCGCTTAAAAATGTACTTAAGTTTTCCAAATGCTGCCCATCCCAGTTGTATGCGCCTGTCGATTTCTTTTGAGAAGTTATTTGTTCAGAAACTAACATCTCCAACTTTACGTCGATGTGTCTGAAACTGAAATTCAGAAGTTATCCGCTGAAAAATACGTGTTTGTGATTTACGAGCGCGGCCGAAAAGGACCGAACATTCCCGAGTTAAAACTTAGACGAAGAATGCGATATCTAGAAAAGAGATAAAACTTTGAACTTATCTGAGCGAAACTATTTCACCTATATCTATGGTCTCCAGGAATTCTTCAGAATACGACAAACTACAGAGTGTCCCAAAACAACACACTTATTAAAAAAACCTTAATTAAATTCTTGGAGTCCTATTTATGCACTTTCTCCACCAAGAAGACTGCAATGGATCTTGTATCATTCAAAAGTTGTACTCTGCAGAATTAAGCGGCATCAAAATCCTTAGAGAATCAATCTCAGTTAAAATTAAATATTATGAGACGATAACGTTTAACCCTTTCGGCATGTACCATCAAAGATTCCCGACAATTGACATCGATTGACGTGATATATCGTTTTGCTACTCTCCGTACTCGATATGACATCTACGATAGGAAATTGTAAGTGCAGTCATTCCCTTTATCAACCTACATGTATTCTTTACATGAATCTGTAATGCATGTAAATAAATATCGTTAGGTTTCGTCACAGGAGCGATTTTTCTGTAAGCCACATGTGTCAATGCCACCGCATGTAGTTATATAATGAACGTTTGTTAATATATATAATAGTTTTTTATGCATCATCTAATAGGTAAACGATACAAGAACCGCTTAGTGAAAGCCCTCTCTGTCCCGTCCTGTTTTTGAAGACCCAGATGGGGACCCGTTACTGGCCGCACGCAAAAAGCTACTTGTTAGAGAGTGGCTTAAGGCCTTCCCGTGATTCTAGATGTATCAGTTAGATGTCAAATAGACCTCAGTCTAAGGCTGCGAAATTAGTATACTACAGCGAGTTTCGAATTGCCTTCTTTGGTAACACGTTGCTAACCACGAAATACGTGGGATTGAATAAGGAAATAGTAAGGTTCGGAAATGGATTATTTTCCGATACAATAATCAATGTGATATATAAAAATAGGCCAGATAGGCCAGTACATTTATGCTTCAAATACTAGTTTTAAGCAAAGAAATGGTTTGAAAATTTCACGCCGTATTGACAATATAATTTGTATTCTGCCGAGCCGTAACGAAAGGGTTAAATAAAATCAAAATTTTCGATATAGTTGTAAAGTTC
This sequence comes from Glossosoma conforme, assembly GCA_022606575.1. Classification (NCBI taxonomy): domain Eukaryota; kingdom Metazoa; phylum Arthropoda; class Insecta; order Trichoptera; family Glossosomatidae; genus Glossosoma; species Glossosoma conforme. Next base: position 138,471 of record JAGTXR010000167.1, read on the forward strand.
TCGAATCAAATGAATGTAATACGTTCAATGGTCTATAGTTATCGTCAGCTAGTGTTGGAGTATGGTGGAAATGCAATCCGCGTTCTTCGCTGAAAAGCGTAATGGAAAATGATTAAAAGACAATAAAGTTGTTCGTTTCCAGCTTTTACGACGTCCATACAACTGAGAGCGTCCCATTAAATTTATTTTACGAGCTCTGATATAATTGTCATTTAAAAAAAGAAAAAATAAAATACAGCACGATCCCTGAGTACTTAATTAAATATTTGATATTTATTAGAATATTCAATATTTTTCATGCTTGTCCTAAGTAATTCAAAGTTTTTTATGTAATCGCATGCAGGAGAGCGCAACCGGTTAAGACCAGTGCACTCTATGAGTGTCTGGTCTGCCAGGGAGGCTGGACGCTGTATACGTATGTTATGTTCGTGTTTGTCTGTGGGTTGAAGAGATGCAAATATGTATTTATCTGATTCTTGAAGAAATCCAGATTGTAGGAAGGAGGAAACACATACGCTGGAAGAGCATTCAAAAGCTTACCGGTGGCATTAAGGAAGGAACATTGGAATCTGTCATTTCTTCAGTTCACACAACATATATGTCTGTTCTCATGGATGATGCATTCCATCAGAGAATGTCTCACTGTCTGTTGTGTACTATGAACACAAGGACAGGCGTCGCAAAAAGAGGGCCTTTTTAAGGAACTCTCTAAGAAATTAAATATATATCGTGACAAGTATGAGCCAGCGTGTGATGATAATCTACGGAGTTCTTCTTATAAAACGTCTATAAGTGATCAATAAATTGAAAGAAAATACTTGATTAACCCCCCGGAAGTTGAATGTGGCATTCCCCGTAGTATGGGAATCGTTATTGGTTGAATAATTGAATAGAGTGAAAATACCTAATACTTTAAAGAGTTCATCAAGACGAAATCGGTTACAATAAATTAATATAGATTGAATAAAAAAACTTACCTTAGCGAACTCTATTTTGAGTGTGCAGCATCCTGAATAGATGTCTGCTCCGTGAAGAGCCTCCTTGGCTCGTGTTGCCGACTCCAAGCACTCGAACGTAGATACTGTAGTTAAGGTGACATTGAAAACATTTGGCAATACATGTTGCAAAAATACAGATTAGCAATCAAATACACAATATGATGTCAGTCTTATAAAATACAATAAATAATATCACACATTGAAGACAAAGTGTTCAGTCAAGAAAATCATGGCAACTTTTGGGTCACATAAGGTATCCTATAAATCGATTACAAAGATAAAGGAATCTCCATATTAAGAGAATAATACGCTGTAATCTTCCAATTATAAAACGAAGGGGACAATTGGTGTGCTCGTGCAAGCCAGCACGCCTATACACAAGAGCCGTGTTGCAATGGCTGCCCTGCAGAAGGTGGAATTTGAAATGATGGCTTACTCCACAGTTTCTATCTGGCTCCCTTTATATGTAGTACCAGAGAAATATTTGGTAAATAATCTAACGCTTCTTATTTAAAAACAACACAAACGGACAACATATGTTTACGAAACCCCGGTGCGACAGTAACTGTTTTGTTTTACTCGCCGAAATACACTATTCTTTTGTTTACATCAGGTAGCCGCGAAGGGTTACAACTTTCAAAAATGCTTACACAGCTTGTCAAATACACCTACTTCAAATGTGCATCGATAAAAATAATAATAAAAAAAAACTTAAAAAAAATACACAAAATGCCCAATGTCGAGTGACACTCGACATTGGAGCTGGTGGAAACATCGCATGTCGAGTGACACTCGACATTGGAGTGGAAAGAGTTAAGAGGTGGTTCCCTGGGGCATGTACAGAGCTTAGATTTGAATTAATCATTCTTTGAAGGGTTTTGAACCGAACGCATCTGAACGATAAGCAAACGTTTTACCATTGGGATATGCAGCCCGGCAAGTTCTCAAGTATTAAGAATCTGGCTCGTATTAGTGTTACTACATAGTTGTATGTGTTTGAATGTCGTCTATTTACTAATACGAATCAATTCTCAATCTCTGTCGCTGGATGCCCACATAACCGGAGTGGAAAGAGTTAAGGGGTGGTTCCCTGGGGCATGTACAGAGCTTAGATTTGAATTAATCATTCTTTGAAAAAATCATTCTTTGAAGGGTTTTGAACCGAACGCATCTAAACGATAAGCAAACGTTTTACCACTGGGATATGCAGCCCAGCAAGTTCTTAAGTATTAAGAATCTGGCTCGTATTAGTGTTACTACATAGTTGTATGTGTTTGAATGTCGTCTATTTACTAATACGAATCAATTCTCAATCTCTGTCGCTGGATGCCCACATAACCCCCTAGGGTAGCATCAAGTCTGATAGACATACTCTAAAGCGATTAGGAGCGCTGCAAACATCCGGCCTAAGTGATGTATATTACTGTATATCATCGATACTAGCAACACTCTGATTTCATCCGTATATGTTGACCGATAGTTCTTTGGTGTTGAACTACATCAAGGATATCTTCGGGACAACGCGCGCGGCAAGCAAAGATCATTATTATTTTTAAAAAATTTGTCTATTCATATGGTCCAACATTTCCTACGTAATTTCAAATTTTAAATTAATTTTAATTTCTAAAATATTTCAGGCTTCTAAATGGCTACGCTTCTTAAAACCCAACTAAAAACCAAAGCAGCAGTGTAATTTGATTGAAAACAGGTGTTCAATACAATTAAACTGAGAATGTGTTAGTTTGTCATTTTAAGGAATAACGATTTGAGATAGCGGACATGGCAACCTACAGTTGTACCAAACTGGCTGTAATACGAGGGAAAGTTTCTATATTCGCAGAATGGGAGGTAAGAGGTGAAAATAAGAATTCATGTTAATGTTTCTTTTTTTATATTTACCTGCTAACCTAATCTTTTTGATTTTTCAATTAATTTACTAAGTATACCTTCGAAAAAAAATGTTTTATAATTGTCTAAAAATACGCTGAAACTACATTCTTTACTTCATCATCACTCAAACACATAATAGTATAAAGCTATAATATGACTAGAGGTCTTTGAGATGTGGTCATACAGAAGAATTCTCGGAATTTCCTGAAGAGCGTCACCACGTCACGAACAATGAGGTTTTCAGGATAATCAAGGAAGATAGGCACCTAATAAGAACCATCTCAGAGAGGCGAGCACGATGGATTGGTAACATCATGCGCCACGTTGGTCTTCTTCACGACATTGCGGAAGGGATGGTTGAGGGTAGAAACTGTAAAGGGCGCCCTAGACGGGAGTATTTGCAGCAAGTGTTCGAGGACATGAGTTGTAGCTCGTATGCTGAGCTAAAGAGGATTGCAGAGGATCGAGAAGAGTGGATATCGAGATGCAAGATTTTGTTGTTGCAAACCAATCCACCGGATTGATACTACTACTACGAAGAATAAATATGTATGCAAAAATTAATACTGGTGATACAATGTATACAGGTACCTTGACTGGGCACGGCGCTTTTAATGACAGATTGTACTCATTTAATTTAGTTTCAAACCCTAGTTGCCCCTGTGGCGCCCATTTCAAGACTTTAGAGCACATTCTCTGGGACTGTAAGTTCCTCTCGTTAGAAAGAGGAGTCCTTTTCGATACAGTTCGAGGGAATCGCCTCGGCCCTATCGGGCATGCAGACTTTGCGGCCACTAAAAAAAATTCCACGCATTTACAATCTTCGCTCGTATTTTCGGTGAGAGAATCTATCTTCCATCTCCACATCTTTACAACCCACGAAAGCGATTCTAAACTCTTTCTTTGAGCACTTCTGTTCAGTGGCCACAATTGTTCAGAGGGGATTCCCACTGGACTTATCAGTTGCTAACTGATCATAATCTGAATGAGCGCGTCATCAAGGGGACTTAACTGTCCTCCGGTGTGATGCGGGTGTGAGGCGGGTAAAGTCCAGGTACCTTGACTTTGATGTGGATAATTTTTCGCATAGATGTTACCTGAGCAGGCAGTATAGAAACAAGCCAAACCTCGTTGGTATATTTAATGCATGGAATGGTCCAGAGTGGAGTGTTCCGTGTGAGCATTCCCACATCCCATCGCATCAATTGTGCAAAAATGTTCTTGCTGTTGTAGGTATTAAAAGGAAGGTACTCGGCGAGATTACTCCGAGGCCAATGCATTCGAAAACAACGAAGTTCGCTATAAAAAAATAAATATATGGTAACTTTTGCATATTATAAAAAACTAAATGCACAATAAGATGTAAACGAAAAAATCCGCCCAATCCTTGCAACACGTCACCAATTATAGTTCTTTATTTATCCAACAGGTATGGCTCAGCGGTGAAAGTGTTTGCTAACCAAATCAAAGGTCGTGGGTTCGATTTCCAAAGGAGATAAGAAAATCGATTTTAATGATCTATAAAAACAAACTGTTCGTGTGAATTTGATACCTCGCACGTAAAATGTCAGCTATATAAAATAATACATAGAATTTCGTGCCTATCTTCCTTGACTAACCTACAATCAATGGAACACAGGCGTAAGATTGGTTCACTTAGTCTTTTCTACCGTTATTACCACTGTCGCTGCTCTTCTGAACTTAAAGAACTAATTCCTTCTGCACTCACCCACAACCGACAAACTCGTCTTACACTTGCCGAATACACGGTTTATGTGTGTCGATTAAAAACTGGCAGTTTTCAAAGATCCTTCCTTAATCCTACCGGTAAGCTTTGGAATGCTCTTCCAGCGTCTGTGTTTCCTCCTTCCTACAGTCTGGATCTCTTCAAGAAACAGATAAACATACACTTGCAATCTCTCCAACACACTCACAAACACGAACACAACACACGTTTCCAGCATGCAGCGTCCAGCTTTCCTGGCTGAGCGTCATAGAGTGCACTGGTCTTGACCGGGTGTGCTCTCCTGCATACGTTTACGTAAAAAAATTAAAATATATATAATAATCTAAAATTAAAAATTGTACAAGAAGTTGTAAAATTGTATTTATTATAGTTACAAAGATTATGTGCCCTATTTTTCATCAAAATTGCATTTTTTTAAGTCTCTCGCGACCCAGAATTTCGCTACGCGACCCCAGTCGGGATCGCGACCCATAGTTTAAGAAGGCCTGATTTAGATCATCGTTATTTGGCAGAATTAATCACGCACTCATCGTTTACCGAATCCAATAAAGCTAAATACCCCTAATAACTGTTCAGAACAAACGAACGAATCCGTGAAAACCGCCATTATCGCCGTCTCTATTACGAATTCATAAACTTTCGGGTGTGCCATTAAAAATAATCACAATAGTTTCAAATAACAAGCGTCGCCACTCTCGAAACTAACGAGGCCCTCCTCGTACCCGCGGAAGAGATTACGGCGCAATTAAATCGGCATTACGCTCCGGCTGTATGGAGGGCCGAGGGGCGGTCGATAAGTTATATGAAAATTTTAGTAATTGTTGTTGATACGGAAGATTATATTCTTAATTGTTGTGGTAATATGTGGCGAAAATACGCTAGGATATGGAAGAAAATATAACAACATATGTTAATATGGGCGAAAATACGAGTTGCCCTTATTCGTATTTGGCTTCGTCAACAACATGTTTTGATATGTTTTTTTATGTAATCACGTGCAGGAGAGCACAACCAATCGAGACAAGTACACTCTATGACGCTTAGCCAGGGAAGCTGGATGCTGGACGCTTACCATGCTGCAAATGGCTAAGCGATGCATGTGGAGTGTTGATCCGCTAACGTCATAGACTACAGCCCGAGGTTCACGCATCATCCTTATTATTACAGGAATTTACTATGAATGGGTGGTCTTCACGGAACGACTTTTGTCTACCACCAATTTTAATTCATAGACTATGATTGGAAATTTGCAATTTGATTGGAAATAGTGCAGATGTGACTTCAGAATTACTATCACCATCTGTCGGTATTCTCCTGTATGTATTTACATAAAAAAAATATATATATATTAATATGTCGGTCAGTAATACAATTCCCTTTGGATTAAAATATCAAAGCAGAATATACGAAACGATAGGGAAGAGTACAAAAGCGGAAAGTGAGTGTATGTTTGGGCAGGACGTGGAAAAGCTCCGATAAGACATTATTAAATGAATAAATATTCAATTTACGTTTGATTTACGTTAAATGCGGGAGATAGCGCGTCACGTCACAGTGAAAAGACAGTAAATTCAAACCATTTTAATTTTATTATTATTTGGCAGTTAAAATGTTGCGCGCGAAGATACTCCTACATTACTCAGAAATCATAGAAGAATATTACTTTCTTCATTTGAAACCACATACTCAATTAGTATTTTTTACTATATCCAAGTGGGTGCCAAGAATGTTGACGATAAATTCGGATAGGGTATTGTCAAACACCCACCCAACAGCCCGGACTTAGCCCCAAGTGACTGCCATCTTTTCCCTGGCATGAAAAACACCTGGGTGGAACGCATTTCGGCGACAGAGAAGAGCTGGAAGAAGCGGTTCTCGATATCTGCGTGGCTTGGCGGCAGATTTTATGACTCGGGCATTCAAAAGCTCGTATACCGCATGCAAAAATGCATTGACCTCAGTGGCGACTATGTAGAAAAATAAGTAAAAGTCTGAACTTTTCAAAAGTGTACGCATTCATGAAATCAAACATGTTTTATACTGTGAAAAATCACTAGGAAACTGTTTTTACGGATAACCCTCGTAAATCGACTACTTATCAATATCGGCTGTACATCTTGGCACCTCACAAAGACACAATGCAGCCGTATTATGGGTTACTAGAGCAGATGCTTGCGTATAATACTGGGAGTAAAATTGTTTAAATTTGTAAGTTAAATTGCGAGGTGAGAGAGCAGACAAGGCAGCCTTCCAAAATACAGTTGGTTAATTTTTTTTTTATGTAAGCACATACAGGAGAATACCGACAGATGGCGATGGTAATTCTGAAGTCTCATCTGTGGAATTCTATGACGCTTACCATGGTGTATATGACTAAGCGCTGCATGTGTAGTGTTGATCCGCCAACGTCATAGACTACAGCCCGAGATTCACGCATCATCCTTTATTATTACAGGAATTTACTATGAATGGGTGGTCTTCACGGGACGACTTTCGTCTACCACCAGTTTTAATTAATAGGCTATGACTGACATTTTACGGGTGATGGATCAAATTCACACAAACCGGAGCTATTTCAGAGCTCATGTATCGATTAAAAATCCTTTTTTTTAATCTCCATCGTGGATCGAACCCTCGACCTTTGGCTTGCAAAGCAAACGCTTTGACCATTGAGCTATGACCGCCGGCAATAAACGAAGGTGGACCTGGTTGAGAGATGTGATAAGGATGCCGCAGGAGAGCGAAAACTATAGCTGCTGGTCTCACGTCGTCCTGGAAGATAATCGGTAATAACTACACAAAAAATGTACATAGTGGAGCTGTGAGAAGCAAAGCTGAGATGGGATCTTCTTCTTCTTTGTGTCAGCGATATCAAATTATTTCTGCCCAGTATCTAGGAACAACAAGTGTTGTTGCCAAGCATTAGGTCTTGAGGTGTGCAGATTGTTGGGCACATGGAGCAGGATCATAGATGTGAGGCGGTCTGCAGGTCTCTACAGTCGCACAATAATGCCTCTCCCTACTGAACCCATCGCTCGAGGTTGTCTGTTGTTCTACAAAGTCCGGTTCTTAATCTGTTCAGGCATTTCCAGGTCCGCCAGTCAAGGTCCTTGCCAGTTAGGAGGCCTTCATTTACAGTAATGAAATCCTCTGATGCGACTTGTTGCCAGAGCTGGAGTCTCTTACATTAGTCTGACATTGGATGAGGCGAAGAATATAGCGGCTGACAGAGATTTGTGGCAGCATTTCGTGACGACCATATGCCCCAGTGAGATGAGAGCGGACATGGACACAAATTAAAATTTAGTAGCATCAATATAAACGGTAAGAAAAATCTCTAATATGATGACTTCATGGCTGAAAAAAAGGTGAAATATTTATATAGAGTTTTGGTTGCAATTCACTTATGCAGAGGGGGATGTCGTACGTATGTGAATGCGTTATCCGTTAATCCGTTAATCCGTTCGCCATTGTCCGAAACGGAAAGAGTCCAAGAGCTAATCTCAGTTAAACCGGCCGTCACTCAAAAAAAATAAACCGGAAGCAAGAGGAAATAAAAATTCGCTTGATATAAAATGTTCACGTAAACATATCATATACGGTCGTAGTACACGTACAGGTATTTACAATAATTGTTCATATACCAAATTATATATACTAATATAATAATTTCAAGAAAATTTTACTTTATTACACATTTAGATCCAGAAAATGTACAAGTTGATTTTTCAATATCGATGCATGCATGATAGCTCAACCGGTAGAAATTAGTGCACTATGACGTTCAGCCAGGGTGGCTGGACACTGCATGCGGAAAACGTGTGTTGTATTTGTGCGTGGGTTGGGAAGATTGCAAGTGAATACTACTGTAGTCAATCACGTTGGCGAATCAACACCACATATATTTCTTTATGTAATCGAGCACGAGAGCACAGCCGGTCAAGACCAGTGCACTTTATGACGCTCAGCCAGGGAGACTGGACGCTGCAGCGGGAAACGTGTGTTCGTGTTTGTGTTTGTGTGTGCGTTAGGGAGATTGCAAGTGTATATTTATCTGTTTCTTGAAGAGATCCAGATTGTAGAAAGGTGGAAACACAGACGCTGGAAGAGTATTCTAAAGCTTACCGGTTGCATTAAGGAAGGAACTTTGAAAACTGACAGTTATTGGTCGACACACATTAACCGTGTATGGATGTTCGGCAAGTGTAAGACGAGTTTATCGGTTGTGGGTAGGTGGAGGAGGAATTTTTAAGTTCCGAAGAGCAGCGACCGTGGTAATAACGGTAGAAAAGACTAAGTGAACCAATCTTACGCCTGTGTTCCATTTATTGCAGGTTAGACGTAAGAGTGTCATTGTTTATCAAACGAATTGCTTTACTTTGAACTGAGTCAATTAAGTATAGAAGGTATTTTGGGCCTCCAATCCAAAGGTGACTGCCGTATTCAAGGATTGGTCGGATTTGTCCTTTATATAGAAGAAGTTGTTTACCGTTGAAATACCTCAGTGATCTATATAATACACCTAGTTTTTTGTAAGCGAGACCGGCTTTATACTTAATTGACTCGTTATATTTGGCATTATTCGAGATTGATAATCCAAGAATGTTGATGGAGCTTGCTTTTGGAAGAGAACAACCGTTGAACCGAAGAAACTAAATGCAGCGCATAGCCCTATGTAACACGGTTAAGCTTCATAGAAATCACAGATGAGATTATTACCTCACCATCTGTCGGTGTACTCCTGTATGTAATAAACGTAATAAAACGTCACTCCCAAAGCGTAGATCACTAAATTGTAAATAGCGATTCAACCCGAAATGTACACTTTAGAAGGTACCGTTGTATAAGAAATAGAATGCAAATGATATAACGGGTCCGCCATCTAACGTTTTTTTTCCAACTAGTGCTTATTTCGTGAATGGTAACTCTTAGCTCATGTCTGATTTGACAGATAATTAGTTTTATCTTTCCGCTTAACGAATATGGTTGTGTATATGCTTGAACGACGCTGGGAAATATTGCGACATTACTTTGAAAATCAGGTAATTTTTCTTTGAAAATGAGCAAGGAGTGGCTGTTACAGTCAATGGCGATCGTTATCGGGCCATTTTTGTTCACAAAAATTGAAGAGGAGGATATTGGCAACATTTGGTTTCAACAGGACGGCTCTACGTGCCACACAGCCGAAGCTACACTCGATGTTTTGCGCCGCATTTTCAAAAAATAAAAGTTATTTGGCGGACCCTTTATATGAAAAATGTGAATAGAAATATACGCTACTAGAGAGTTGGCTAATTGAGTATGCAAGAAAAACAGAGCATTTTATTGTAAACGTATTTTTGAATACATTTTTTCCAATCACAAAATGCAAACGAACGATGCGGGATTATATGAAACGTTTTGCCAATTACAGCATTTTAATCAACGTAGGGTGTTTTCCCCGCTTTTAAAATCGAAATAAACAAAACATAATTAATTCGCGCTAGTGTATGTTGTTTTCGAAATGTATTGTCTGTCACCAGGAACGGAAAAGCGTCGGGGAAATTCGGTTTATTTCCCCCGGAAGCGGGGAAATCAAATGAACTAATTCCGAAATCCCCGTTTTTCGGGAAAACTGACATTTAATACGGAAATGGCGCGATTTGATCGAAATCGACAAAGTGGCCAAATGGCGTTGAATAACAATTAAATTCAAATTGATATTTGTCATTAAAGCCATTAAAATAATTATAATTAACCCGCATTGTTAGAAATAACGTGATATTTTTTTAATAACATTAAGGTTATCAACTGACAATACTTGGGGAAACTGCATAATTATACTTTTAAATTAATTGTAATAAAAAAAAAAAACATATAAAAATGATTTAGTTTTGATTAACATTTATTTTAAACGATTACATGTTTCGGCCTACCTGGAGACCATCTTATTTTATAATTATTGTCCGTTTTGAATTGACACTCATAATTCGGCAGGTATATATCCAATCGGGCTGAAATAAATTTTAACTGAAAGCTACAACTCTAGACTACCAACATCAGTCTAATTTTAACTGCCGGAGTGTAAAGACGTTTTTATCCGAAACTTGAAACATGGCTGAGTTCGTGCCTACAAAACCGTTTTGGCGGGGAACTCTTTTACATTACTTCCACCGAAAGACAACAGCAGCTGAGGCGCATAGAATTGACATCAGCATTATATAGCCCTTGCTGACTGGTACCTAAAACCTCGATTTATAATCTTTCGTTTCTTATTTCTGTTCGTTTGTCGTACGTGTATGTGTCGCCATTTTGGCATTTTGGACAAGGCCGGTCACGCGTGTGACTTTAGTATGTAGATGGCTGCTGTAATTGGTGCCCCATTGATTCTGTAGATCGCCACTTGCGGCGCTGGGCGACAGCCCATTACAAGCGCGCTTAGTCGTCAGTCAAGTCTCGTCCGGCCCGGCGAAAAGTCATGTAGCAGTCGGACCAGGAAATCAAGTATTTATTCAAAATAAATGCAAATTGTGCTTCAAAAACAAGTTATTATTCTTTGTGATCTGCTGCTGCATCCTTCCTCCACGCGGCCACGTGACGAACCCTTGAATTGTCGTCCTTTTTAAAGACGGGAGATGTCAGAATATTAGTAGATATATACGGGGACAATGCTCTTTCAGAACAAACGCGCAGAAGATGTTTTCGAAAATTCATAATTATACACGACAGAAAACAAAACTCAAACAAGAAAACCAAAAGAACAAAAACCTTAAATACACAAAAAACGGTAGAAATGATTAAAATGATGTAAAGAACATTTTCTATTTTTTTATTTGAAATTTTCCAAGCTACTGTCTTTTAAATGTCATATTAAGTGTTTGAAAATGTTTGGAACTTATGTAATGTGTATTTTACTCTAACTTAACGGGTGAATGAAATGGGTCTTTATGACGATGCACTCTTTTAGATTAACAGCACTTTGAAACTGATGACGAAACTACAGAGAAAATCAAACACGACATAAGTTTCATAGACAAAAAGTATTTTTTAATTAGAAATATATATTTATTTACTATGTTTTCACATAGATCACGTTGAGCATGAACTTTGTTCATGAAACTGCAGTTTCGACAAACACGTAACCGTCTTCAATCCGTCACTGTCAAGTGACAACTGAGCTGTTACTAATTTGAGAATATGAAACAATATAATAAATATTAATTATTTATACAAACACTTAGGTTTTTACTATAGCATATATACTTTTTTACTATTTTACTATAGTATATTTACTTTCGGTATTTTTAGTGACCCACCCTAGCCAAAACGATCGCAGGGGGTGACATACATTTAGGTAGCTAGTGGAACTGCCTCCTAATCCACCCACTCAAACAGTGAGGCTTCACATAGAGAAAATAATCTGCTATTTTGTGTAAAAGTGGGCCGCAAAGTTGAGTCACCCCACGAATACTTCCGATACAAATGTTACTTTAAGCCAATGTAGTCGTACACATAAAGAAATGTATGCGAAAAAAGTTAAGCATTTGATTGATATTTTTACTGTCGACATTTCTTCTTCTTCGACAGCTTTTTTTTTTTTTCCCGGCCCTATATTAAGTTATCCCTATTTAGGCCCTATTTATTTACTATTGCGATACGAGGATATCCGAAGAAGAACTCAGGTAGTGGAAGTTACCTAAAGAATAGGCACACTCAAATAGCAATGCGATATATCTGTCCAAGAGACGACGGTTGGTAGGGAAGAAAACTGTTAGATTGGCGCCCAAGAGCTGGCAAACGGAACGTTGGGTTACTCCCTGCAAGGTAGACTGACGACATCATAATAATAATAGCGGGAGTAGCTTTGATGGCGAGGGCGAAGGATCTAAAAGAATGGAGATTCATGAGGGAAGCCTACGTTTAACAGTCGACAGGCACAGGTTAATGATGCAATATAAAGGTTGTAGAGCGTTTCTTAAAATTTAGTTTTTCGTCCTAATTGGATTAATTCTTCCAAATAAGTAAATTAATTTTGTGTTATATATGTATCAGATGTAATTGCTATCAGAGAAGTATAGCGACACAAGTACACGATTAAGAAGTGAGCCTCTGTAGTTTCCGGGCAACGGGATATCCCGATTAGTCTGGCTTGGAGCATCCGGATCCGCCGGAAGTGGCCGGGAGGCTGCGCCCAGCACCGTGGGCGGTACTGCAACATACACACAACCACACCATTTCCGGTTTGCTGAGTGAAACGCGGTGGCGGCCGAAGAAAATTGAAAATTACTTAAACAACTTATGTTAGTTAGTAAAGAATAGATTATGTAAATAAATAAATATAAACGTATTTAATTATATAAGTGTATTATGAATATAGTCACATAATATAATTTGTAAAGAAAATCAATTCAAGAAAGAATATTCGTTACGTGAGTCGCGACCTATAGAAAGAAATAATTCTTATTAGTTTCAAAAGAAAAAAAATACTGGAACCCATTAAGGGGAGAAAAATTAATAAAATAATAATTCCTTAATCGAAGTCCCACAAAGGAGCGCCGAACAAACTTATAAATAAATCCGAGGAAACCAATTCAATGGGACATTTTCTTAAGGTGTCCACAAGTTCGGAGCAAAATTGTGGAAGTCTTTAATATTATCATTTTATTTGAAGTTTCCTACAGTCGACAACGGAACTGGTGATACCTGAGGCCCGAAACCCGGGGACTTAAAGCATTTTTTAATTATTTGTTAATCGGTTATTTTAATCGGATTTGTTTCAGTTTCTCTGCTGGCAAGTATGCAGCACTTGTAAGGACGAGGTCTGCCTATACTAAGAATATGGATATTGCTCTGAATGAAACGTGCCGGGTGGTTACGAGGTGCCTAAAATCTACGCCAATATAAAAGCTATGTCAACTCTCGGGCATCGCCCCACCAAACATACGACGAGAAGTCACCACCAAGAAGGAGCTCTTCAAAGCAACCCACGATGCACTCCACCCTATGATTGGGTATCAAAAGATACGAAGACCTGATGATGGCCGAGAGTAACGCCATCGACGTCGACAATTTCTGGGCAGACAAGATCTGACCTTGTTGTTTCCGACGCAATTATATGTATTTAAAAAGTAATCTGGGTTTATTACAATTTTTCTGAATTTCGTAAATAAATACTAACACCCCCTTTACTTAAGACAAAAGCGACTTCACGTCACCGGGATCGTTACCAAAACGCGTGGTGGAGAAATGAGGAGCAGATGAGCAACACAAATAATTTTTCAGACACACCGATGTGTGTATCTCAATAGATAATCGGTCTACTACTTTTTCAGGGTTGATGACTTATAAACCCTGAAGAAGACCCCTACAATGGCGGTCGAAATATTGGAAATTGATAATTCACCACACACGGCTACACCCAAAAGCCACAATGTCAAATCTGGCCGTGAAAAAAAAGAAGTTATTGGTCAATTATCAATAAAGATTATACTATTGGTATATTTTCTTAAGTCCTTAAAAAACGTGCTCACCCTCACTTAGACTAAATCTCATCCAGTTTCTCGCGGCCGTAATTTTTGTCGAGCCCCGGGATTATGAATAGCATTATGCAAATTTCCTGGAAATAACGCCAGGAATAATAATTTCATTACCAGATCCGCCGTGTCGCCGGCAGGGATCCACGGTTATGTATTAGTGTAACACCATTCCGATGATAATTGCTATTTTTTACCGTGTTACGTAATTCGGCAAAGAAACGCCATTTACATTCCATGCGCGAAAACATGTAGATTTTTTTTCTATCAACTGATAAATATAATTTATCTAAGATACTTGTATACTCTTTATATATATTGAATACTGGGCGGCATAGCCCATTGCTTCTTCTTCGTGGCAGCGACGTCAAATTATTTTTGCCCAGTATCTAGAGAACATCCATAGCCAGTGTGTTGCCCACCATTAATTAGGTTCTGAGATGTGAAGCTTGTTGGGCAAATGGAGCAGGATCTAAGGTGTGAGGCGGTCTGCAGGTCTCAGACTGTCCCTGCCGAAGCACTACCGCTCGAGATTGTCCTTTGTTCTACCGACTCCGGGTCTTAATCTGTTCAGGGATTTCCGGGTCGGCCAGTCAAGGTTCTTGCCAGTTGGGAGGCCTTCCTTTGGAGTAACGAAATCCTCTGATGCGACTTGTTCTAGAATTGATTTTAGAATAATTAAATGTTAATAGGTAGTTGTAAGTAGGCAGTTGTAACTTTGTCGGTCGTAGATCGGGCACGTTACACAGGGGCGTCTCAGGCGAGCGGCCGATGATTGATTAGGTTGCGGAGGCGGTCGAGAGTAAAGAGAGAAGAGGTGTGGTCCGTATGGTCATCTGCTTATAAAGAGCCCGCTCAACTCTCACCTTGATAGGTGCAATATTATTTGAAGCGACTTCCGGTGACGGCGATTCTAACGACATATATGGGACATATAAAGCAAACATTAAAAGATAAGAAATAGATACCGAATTTGGAACAATTGATAAAACAGAAGTCCTACATTAAAAAAAATGTTTAATTATATTCCGAATAAATTTATTTTTCATTATTAATCTTTGTCAGGAATCGAAGTTGCGAAATTGAGCTTTTGTATTATAAGCAAACGCTTTACTGCTGTGTTTGTTTTAGGATATAAACAATAGACATGTTAGTTCACGTGTGATTGGATCAACTTCATACAAAATGTGTTTATCGGTCGAAATATTCATAGGAAAACCCAAAATGGAACACTTTTAATCGAATATATTCAGACGGGGAGTCCACTACAGTTAATGGACAGCTCGGCTACGATGGACGCGAAAGGAAATAATTAAATTTGGAAAGTTGAGCTTTAAAAAATGAAAATAGGAGCTTTCAAAACACACTGTAACTATGACTAAAAAAAGGACAAAAAACTTGATTGTAATGCTAAATATCGCGAGTTAAAAAAAAGGTAGAACGTACCCACGTATCTCCGGACCAATGAAACTTGAGTATGTAGTTGCCATGGAGATATCAATAACGCTCGTAAAAAGATAATCTGACACCAACTCACAACTAAATCATCGATCCTGAAGAAGACCCCTGCAATGGCAAATATTAGTCAAAATAAATTCGCCACGAACGGCTAAGCTTAAAAGCCACAATATCAAATCTGGCCGTGAAAACCTAAGAAGTTATTTAAAAAAAGGAATTTTTCAAAAGTATCTAATTACTCGTCATTAAAACTGTATATTGTTAATCAAAGATGCCACTGCTAAGCACTGAAATGCTCTTCCAGCATCTGTGTTTCCTCCGTCATGCAATCTGTATCTTTTCAAGAAACAGTTAAATATACACTTGCAAACTCCTAACAAAGAACGATCTCAGAGAGGCCAGCCCGGTGGATCGGTCACATCATGCGCCACGATGGTCTTCTTCACGACATTGTGGAAAGGCTTGTAGTGGGTAGAAACTGCAGAGGGTGCACTAGGCAGGCGTATTTGCAGCAAGTGTTCGAGGACACGAGTTGCGCCTCTTATGCTGAGCTACAGAGGATTGAAGTGGTTCGAGATTTTGTTGCTGCAAACCAATCCACCGGATTGAAACTACGAAAAAGGATCTACCCAACCGGTACACAAACACAACACACGCGTCGCGCTTGCAGCGTCTAGCCGCCCAGGCTGAACGTCATAGAGCGCACCAGTCTCGACAAGTTGTGCTCCCCTGCATGCAATTGCATAAAAAAACATACTGTAATTTGAGGTAGAAAAAGTCGACCCGTGAAACAACCCATTCACAGTGAGTCTCAGTAAAAATAGATGACAAGTTATTGGATCAAGACTTCACACGCAGCGCTTAGCCAAATTTAAAAATGTCAAGTGTCATAGAATCTACAGTTGAGATTTAGCCATTACCGTCTGTCGGAATTGTCCTGTATGTGTTTACATAAAAAACTTTTTAAACAAAGTTGATAGGAATTTGACTACTAGTTTCTCTCTCGCTCTTTCAGTATAATTTTTGGGTTCTATTAGATTACTAGAGAATTTCGCTCCATAAAAGTTTTTTATTAGATTTTTAAAATAGACTTCGCAGGTCATGCTAAAAAAAACACAGCCTGTATAAGCTTTGAATAAAATCGCACACAATGGAACTTATAGTTATTTTTTTGAATATGTTTGATTCAAATAAAAAATAACAAGTTTGACTAACTGAATTAATTTACTACTTCATTCATTGCTTTGGATGGACCTGTGGTGGACTTCTATTTTATCAATTGTACCGATTTCGGTATCTATGTCTTCTATATTAATGTTTGACTTTTATGTCCCATAGTTATCGTTAGAATCGCCGTCACCAGAGGTCGCTTCAAATACAATTGCACCTATCAAGGTGCAAGTTGAGCAGGCTCTATATGAGCAGACGACCATATGGACAAGATCTCTTCTCTCTTGGCCGTCTCCGTAACCTGATCAATCATGAGCTACTCGCCGGAGACGCCCTGTGTTGCGTGTCCGCTCTACGACCGACGAAGTTACAACTACATACCAGAAACCTTTCACAATTCTAAAAATCACTTGTAGAACATAGCTAATAAATAGAATCTCGTTATCAATGTTAACCTTTCAACCATCAATACTGTTGGAATAAAGATAACTTACGTACTGACATTACATTCCCCGTGACATTATAGCCTGTTCTTTTTTTTCGGAATGTCCGTGTATTTCCAGTGATCCCTTCCTAACACGCATAACAATTCCTTCTCAGCAATCCACAGATCACAGCACTTCCACTACACACTCACGAATTCTGACAGAATAAAGGCTAACGTCTCATTTAAGCAATGGCAACTCTATTTTGCTGGGACCGTCATCTGGACGCGTGGACGGATAGATGAGGAGCAGATCACCAACTCAAAGAGATTGTCGAGAAGCACATTAACGTTTATTTTTTAAATAAATTACTGACAAACTTCGATATTCTGTCCTGGCCGAAACAATGAGTGATCTGTACCCGACGGTGCCCGGGCAGAAAGTGCGGCGATTTTATTCTTATGACGATACCAAAAAATGGGTCGATGACTGGATTGCCTCCAAAGACCAAGACTTTTTCCAGCGTGGAATCCGCATGCTATCTGAAAGATGGGAGAACATCGTAGCTGCCGATGGACAGTATTTTGAATGATCTGAGTATGATAGTCTTCTCATTTGCAATGCATAACAAAAGGTTACCGTTCCTTGTGTGGCAACACCACCCTGACAGAGCACCCCAACGCAGAGCGACATAAATATGGATATTTAATAGATTACCGTGTCGATGTCTTAATAATTTAAATTCCTTTCTATGAGCATTTGCATTGCTTCAGAATGAATAAATAATATAAATAAAAAATCCATTCTGGCAGAAGACGTCACTACTAATGGAACCGATAAGCTATCGACCCAACAAACAGTCATAGCGTGCGTCTTGCTTCGCAAATATATTTACCGATAACAGGGATTTTTACGGGTAGACAGTAAAGTTACAGTAAAAAAATATATATTTAAAAAACACTATCTTTAGCCGGCGGTCATAGCTCAATGGTCAAAGCGTTTGCTTTGCAAGCCAAAGGTCGTGGGTTCGATCCTCGATGGAGATTAAAAAAAAGGATTTTTAATCGATTTAATAATAATCGAGGTAATAAAGCTACCTGTTATTCACTCAAACTCCTGCTTTGTATGTTGTCGGGAATATGTTCCCATATATGTTCCCAAGTGATCCTTCAGGTGCAGATATGTCCTTTAACGAGGAATAGTCAGTGGAGGCTGACCATTCAGTAACGGGTCCCCATCTGGGTTACCGAAAACAGGACGGAACAGGGACGGTTTTCACCAAGCGAGTCGATAGGTACAAAAACTGCTGGAGTAGCGCCCAAGAACTGGCAATCAGATTGTGAGCCGACATTTGCACAAGCACTGACGACATCAGAATAATAGCTGGCAAAAAACTGGTAGCGGAAGTCCTTCATTATACAGTGGAAAAACACAAGACAAATGGTGATGATATTATGATGACATAAGATTGAAAAATTACCGATAAACTGGCATATTTTGCCGGCGGGTATAGCTCAATGGTCAAAGCGTTCTCTTTGCAAGTCAAAGGTCGTGGGTTCTATCCTCGACGGAGATTTAAATAAAGAAGAATTTTTATCGATTTCTGAGCTCTAAAATACCCCGGTTGGCGTGAATTTGATCCCTCACCCGTAAAACGCCAGTCATAGCCTATTAATTAAAATTGGTGGTAGACGAAAGTCGTTCCGTGAAGACATAGAAAATTCCTGTAATTATAAGGATGATGCGTGAATTTCGGGCTGTAGTCTATGACGTTGGCGAATCAACACTCCACATGCAGCGCTTAGCCATGGTGAGTGTCATAGAATTCCACAGATGAGACTTCAGAATTACTAATACCATCTGTCAGTAGAATCACTGTATGTGTTTATATAAAATATTTATATGTAATTCCCGTAATATTTCCGGTAAATTTAATACATATTTTAGTATTAAGATCCCTAGTTAGTAAACTATAGCGTGATCTTTGTGATAGTTTGCAAAATTAATAAACAGATGCCTTAAAATGGCAATTGGCGAAACAAGCGACAGCAAACATAAAAAGGTAATTACGAAGTTTATAGAACGGGAATTGCTCTAGAAAACAGAACCCATTAGCAAAGAAATTTATATATTAAGAAGATCGGATGATAATGTCGTTTTTCACAATAGAGAAAGTAATTTCATTTTTTAAACCCAACATCACAATGCTCAATGGTCAAAGCGTTTACTTTACAAGCCAAAGGTCGTGGGTTCAATCCCCAAGGTAGATTAAAAAAAAAAAATCTGAGCTCTAAAATAGCCCGGTTGGTGTGAATGTGATCCCTCACCCGAAAAATGACAGTCATAGCCTATTTATTAAAATTGGTTGAAGACCACCCATTCATAGTAAATTCCTGTAATAATAACGATGATGAGTGAATCTCGGGCTGCAGTCTATTACGTTGGCGGATAAACACCCCACATGCAGTGCTAAGCAGTAAACGTCATAGAATTCCACAGATGAGACTTCAGAATAACTATCACCATCTGTCGGTATGTGTTTACATAAAAAATGTGCGAAAATTGGATCAGGCAATTGTGATGTTGTTACACCACGTTCCGGAAAGCCAGTTGAATCTAATAAAGACACACCAAAGATTGATGCAAGACGGTGAATAACACACCTGAATTAACTGATTTAGATGAAATTTATCGAATCCATGATCATATGAAGCGCCTAGCTTAAATAAGCCTTTTTCATTTCGTTAAAGGACAACAAAGGACAACCTCGAGCGGTGGAGACCTGCAGACCGCCTCACACCTAAGATATTGCTGCATTAGCCCAACAAACTGCACGTCTCAAGACCAAATGCTGGGCAACACACGGGTTATCCATGTTGCCAGATACGGGGCAAAAATAGTTTGACGTCGCTGACACGAAGTAGAAGATTTCGTTAAAATTAAATTACTTTCCGAACAATGTAATATTTACGTATTTACGATATCGTTAGCAAACTGAAGTCTGGAAAGAGATCAAAGGGTTTGGAAATCGAAATCAATTAGTCAATTAAAGACTAATTGAAGTTGTGTTGCTTTGATTTTTTCCCAGTTATGTAAGTAAAAACGTGGCGAACCAGAAACACGTTTTAAATTATGTTCTTATACATTTTTAATCAATATAATGACATCCCACGTCGCGATTTAGTCACGTGGCCGCGTGGAGGAAGGATGCAGGAGCAGATCGCAAAACAAATAACTTGTTTTTGAAGCTCAATTCGTATTTATTTTTAATAAAGACTTAATTTTCTCGTCCGGCCGTTGCATGAAGTTTCGCCGGGCCGGACGAGACTTGACTGACGACAGCCGGAACACTGTGACATGCAGCGCCGCCAAGATAATCACGGCAAAAAAACAAATTAAAGATCACAGTTGAACCAACATGAAATGGAGCAAATATCATAAAAAATAAAATGGCGCATGCAAACGCTGTGTAATTATATATAAAATTAAAACTAACATTACTAGGTGTGCATGTCAGGCGAGCGAACAAAAATAAGAGACAAGAGATCGTTTTTCGAGGCTTTTCGGCATCAGTCTAAAAGAGCTATATCAAGCTGAAATCAATTCCATCGTCAAAATTTACGTTTGTAAAGTATATAAGGTCATCATTATTATATATATCACTCACAGCTGACAAACTCGTCTTGCACTTGCTGAACATCCATACACGGTTAATGTACATCGACCAAGAACTGGCAGCTTCCAAAGTTCCATCCTTAATGCCACCGGTAAGCTATGGAATGCTCTTCCAGCGTCTGTGTTTTCTCCTTCCTACAATCTGGATCTCTTCAAGAAACAGATAAATATACACTTGCAATCTCCCCAACCCACACACAAACACGAACACAACACACGTTTCCCGCATGCAGCGACCAGCCTCCGTGGCTGAGCGTCATAGAGTGCACTGGTCTTGACCGGATGTGCTCTCCTGCATGCGTTTACATAAAAAAATGATATTGATAATAATTATTATTTATTATTATAAGGTTTCGGAATGTGCAGTGCTGTTGGAAGTGTTGTGATCCGTGGGTTGCTGAGAAAGAATTATTATGCGTGTTAGGAAAAAATTAAAGGAAATACACGGACATTCCGAACACAGCAAGAAAAGAAATAAGAACACGGTATAATGTCACAGGGAATTCAATGTTATACGTAAGTAAAGTAAATATTTAAGTTGATTAAGTGACAGGCAAATTGACAGATGTCGTTTCAACATGGCATCTATCGAAAAAATAACGATAGGAAGTCTCTCTTGCAAGGCTCTTTTCTTTATAAGCACCCGAATTATTTAAATTTATTGTTAAGAAAAGTCCTTATCATCAATTATGTGATATTGTTCCGGAACCGATACAGCTCGGCTCCGAAATGACGACGTCAGCTGAATGGCGCCGTCGGATTTCAGCACTATGAAAACGTCCAAAGACCGGAGTGGAAATTGATACTGATTTATTCCACACATGTTCGTTGTTTCATACAAAATTATGATCAAATAATCATGTTCAAAACGTTTAGAAGGGGTATTTTAAGTTCAAATGGATGCTAAAATTAATACTGCTAAATAACATTAACAGTACTAGCAAATTAGTGTTTAAAACCGAGTGATCAGGTATAAACAAGCGAATAAACCAATGGCGCGAAGCCTGGCTGGTTAAACAAATTATTTTGCATATAGATGCAAAATCGCATTTGTGAAATTGCAAATTATTCGAAAATCTGCATCGACAAGTCGAATTATTATTGTACTGGAGATAATTGAAAATGCACTGAGAATAAATTAACATCGGTTGACAGTGCGCACGGAATATTGATCGAATTATTCAATGGGTAATTAAGTTGTTTTTTAACTATGAGTACATTAAAATTAAAAGCAAAATTAAATTTATTGATATAAAGCTCTTATAGATAGGCTGATGCCGTAAAGCCTCGATAAACGATCTTTTGTCTCTTATTTTTGTTCGCTCGCCTGACACGCACATCTAATAATGTTTGTTTTAATTATTTAATAATACGCGGCGTTTGCATACGTCAATTTATTTGTTATGACCGTTGCTCCATTTCACGTTGGTGCAACCGTCATATTTAATTGTCTTTTTTGCCGTGATAATCTTAGCGGAACTGCATGTGTCAGTGTTCCGATAGTTGGCAGTTAACTCTCGTCTGGCCGGCGAAATGCCATACCGGTCAGACGAGGAAATCAAGTCTTTATTTAGATAAAAATTCTCCTGTAACCCTTTCGCATCGGTTGTCGGCATATTCCGTCATAAGATTCCTCGACCGTTGACATCGTTTGACGTGATATACCGTTTTGCTACTTTCTTAGAATAGTTTTTTATGCATCATCTGATATATATAATCGTGTCGGAAACAACAGGGTCAGATCCTGTCTGCCCAGAAGTGGGCGACGTCGATGGCGTTACTTCTGGCCATCATCAGGTCTTCCTGGGTGCAGACACTCCAGAAGGTGTGACAGGGTCCGCTCCACGCCGCAGTCACATTCAGTCGGTCCGCTGTAAAACTGCATCATCTGATAGCTAAAGGATACAAGAACTGACGTGATATGTGAAAATAAACCATATAAGCACATTTATGCTTCAAATACTAGTTTTATAATTGACAGTATAATTTGTATTCAAACCGAACCGAAATGAAAGGGTTAAGATAACACAGTGTATCGTGATTCATTATGATTTCTCTATCTTATAAGTTAGATGTGTAATAATCGAAATCTCGATTGTGAAGATGCGCCGTTTGGAGGCATCAATCGAAAGACGACTCGATTTATTTATTGAGATGTTTAGATCTCGGTACTAAAGTCGAGCAACGACTCACATCACCATCAAATGCATCGGCGTAATAAATAACACATAAGAGTACATATCGCTTTGAGTGAATAGAGTGCTAACAGTGGCGTACAAGCATTTCACGGAATACTAAGAGTTCCTGAAAAAAATTGGCCTCTCATTCTGCGACACCTGTCCATGTGATCCTAGCATACGACAGACTTTGAGACATTCTCTGATGAAGTGCATCATCCATGAAAACATACATTCTAACATCCTCCTCTCTCTCAAAGATGTTACTCCGTCGCGCAGTGGTAAGATTAGGAGCAGATAAATAACACACAGACTTTTTCAGAAGCACGATAAACCTTAC
The DNA here is from genome assembly GCA_022606575.1 of Glossosoma conforme. NCBI lineage: Eukaryota > Metazoa > Arthropoda > Insecta > Trichoptera > Glossosomatidae > Glossosoma > Glossosoma conforme. The sequence continues at coordinate 161,863 of JAGTXR010000167.1, forward strand.
AAACGTATGGCTCGACCTAGTCACAGCATTCAGACCGAGCCACAATACAATATACTTTCGCCGACGGGCGGCACACGACTGGCGTGCCCGTGATGGGCTGTCGCAGAGCGACACCATTGGCGATCTATGTAATTAGTCCAAAATGCCAATATAGCGGACACATTCATGTACGACAAGCGAACGTAAATAAAAGACGAAAGATTGTATATCGAGGATTTCGGTACTAGTCAGCAAGGGCTATATCATGCTGATATCAATACATATTACGTTTTGTCGTCTGAGAGTCTCTGCCATTTCTTGGGAGCACCTTCTTGAACTGCTGCATGGTTACGACGGTCCCTTGCTGTTAAACTACATCAAATATATCGTTGGTATAACGCGCGCAGTTTAAAGAGTGTAAACATATAATATACTCCCATGTTTTTTTTGTCTCTTGTGTGTAATTTTGAGAACGATGTTCACAAGGAACCGACTCAAACCTCGACCAGCCCTCAAGCGCGGTAGGCGTTAGACTGCTGAGGCCTCGTGAAAAGTGGCACCTTCCCCGAACACTACATCCTTGAGTGGCACCACAAAAAAACGATTTATTCGTCAACTGCTATACCGTGAGCGGCGCCACAAGGAAACACGATTCTCTCGTCGACCACTCTGTCTTCATCTTCGTGTCAGCGACGTCAAATTATTTTTTCCCAGTATCTGGCAACATCGATAGCTCATGTGTTGCCCAGTATTAGGTCCTGAGATGTGCAGCTTGTTGGGCACATGGAGCAGCATCTTAGGTGAGGCGGTCTGCAGGTCTCCACAGTCGCACAATAGTGTCTCTCCCTGCCAAAGCATTCCCCACCGCTCGAGGTTGTCCATTGTTCTACCAACTTCGGTTCTTAATCTGTTCAGGGATTTCCAGGTCCACCAGTCAAGGTTCTTGCCACTTGGGAGGCCTTCATTTGAAGTAATGAAATCCCCTGGTGCGATTTGTTGCCAGAGCTGGAGTCTCTCATTTTCAGGGCCGGATGTGAGAGGTTGTGTGGATTTCAATCTTGGTGTTGGGGCTATCTGAATATACAAGCAGTGGGACGGTTGGTTGATTGCCTTACGCATTTCTTCGGCGCATATGACTTTGCGTCTTATGTGTGGTGGTGCGATGCCAGCCAAGGGGTATAGTTTAGAAATGGGTGTTGGTTTGAGGCAGCCTGTGACGACTCTGCATCCATCATTCAGGACAGTATCCACTTGATTACAGTGGGCTGATCGACCCCACACTGTTGCCGCTATGTATAAAAGGCGCTACATGGAAGATCCTCGCATATACGACGACCGGTATCAAGAGGTTACGCCAATGTGTATAAGCGTAATAACCGACATGAAAATGTATTAATAAAGCATCCTAAATGCCTATTCGAGCACATATACACGGTGTTCATTCTCGTTACCCGCAAATCGTAAAAGCAGCAAATATTTATACAGTCTTTAAGAGCCAGATCTTCGTTAAGTATCGGTTATTTATCGCTTGCGGCGCATTTCAGTAAGTCGTGAAGATTTAATACACACGTATATATATATTTTTTAAATATTTGCAGTAAAATTTAAAGTCGACAGGGTAATAAAATTATATGTATTGACATCAACATCCTTTGCTGACTGGTACCGAAGACCACGATATAGAGTCTTTCGTCTCTTATTTCTGTTATCTTATCAGACATGAATGTGTCCACCATATTGGCATTTTGGACTAGTTACGGAGATCTTCACTTGTAGCGCTGTGCGACAGCCCATCACGAGAGCATTTTGTATTGTGGCTCGGCCTGAATGCTGTGACTAGGTCGGGCCATAAGTTTGTAAAGTATATCGTAAATATATGTCAATGTGTTTCTGAAAAGTCTGTGTTATTAATCTGCTCCTGACCTTGCCCTCACGCGACCGAATAACTACCTCTGTGAGAGAGGAGGATGTTAAAATACTTCAAATATTTTGATTGACTTACCGTATTACGAAATGGAGTACAATGACGTTGGCTAGAATATGATTATTCATTAAATTATTGTTTATATTGTAAAGGATATTCAACCATGGCCTGGACGCCGTTCTTCTTGAAGACCACGATACGCTGGACCTGGCCGTGTGGAGAGCTGATGGTGTGAATCACATCCTGAAAAAGGAGAAAAAACAATTAAAAATGCGTAAAACATAAAATATATTAAAAAAGACGACTACAACTGACGGTCAGCAGGCATTATTAGCTGATGCACTTTTTGCATTTTGTACGAAAATTATAATTTTAGTAATAAGTATTTTACTAAAATTCACTTGTCACTGTTCGCTTGTCGTAAATGACTGTGTCCACCATATTGGCATTTGGGAATAGTTATATAGACCGCCGCTTGTTGGCTGGGCGAGAGCCATCACGAGCGCGCCAGTCGTGTACCGTCCGTCGGCGAGATCGCATTGTTAAGTCCTGATCGATCGCGGCGAAAGTAACGCCATATAACGATCGATCGGGGAAACCAAGTTTTATCATGAATATTTAAGCAGCTTTTTCTCCTTGTCATTGCTAACGAAATCAAACCATCGTACGTCTAATATTCTAAGAAGGAATTGACATAAGCATGATGTAGCTTTTGCTGACTCGTACCGTAAACAAAGATGTACAAACTTTCGTCTCGTATTTTGATCGCTTGTCGTACATTTATGTGTCCACCATTTTGCCATTTTGGACAGGTCCACTCACGGGTGTGTTAGTTATAGACATGGCCACTCGAGCACTGGGCGAGAGCTGCAGCGCCGGCAAGTCCATCACGTCAGACGGTCCCCACCCTTTAGCGAGACAAGGTCGAATTACGGAAGACGGCATGTCATTCCGCCCGGTCGGAAGCTTGTAAAGTTTTAACGTAAAAATATGTCAATGTGCTTCAGAAAAAGTATTTGGTTTGCTAACCTGCTCCTCATCACGCCTTCACGCAACTGAATAAGACCTTTTGAAAGAGAGGAGGATGTTAGTCTTTAGGTAAAAAAATAAGGTTGTTATTTCTTTCGAAACACGTACTCAATCCATTTCAAATATCAAAATTCTCGACTCAAACTCGGCATTGAAATTACTATGCAAGACGAGGTTTTAAAATGAACATAAATTAGACGTGTTCCTACGTGCACGGCGGCAAAGCGGCTACGTCTTTAAACAACTTGTTTGCGAGAGAGAGTCGCTGGAGATTGCTGAATTTCAAAATCCCCTGAAAAACTTGACGCTGAATGTTTCGCGGGAATCCCCCACTCAAGAGCCTTCACGCCTCGCACGATGAATCCTGTAAGAATCCTGAAACCGACGGAAAAGTTACATCCCACATGCAAGAAGTTCCTTTCATTACGGCTCGATTTGAATACAAATTATACTGTCAATTATAAAACTAGTATTTGAAGCATAAATGTACTTATCTGGTCTATTTTCATATATCACATTGGTTGTTGTATCCTTTAACTATCAGATGATGCATAAAAAACTATTCTAAGGAAGTAGCAAACCGATATATATATATAGACTACAGCCCGAGATTAACGCATCATCCTTTATTATCACAGGAATTTACTATGAATGGTTGGTCTTCAGAGGAAGACTGTCGTCTACCACTAATGTTAATTGATAAGCTGTGACTATCATTTTACGAGTGAGGGATCAAATTCACTCCAACAAAAGGAGTATTTCAGAGCTCGTAAATCGATTAGAATTTTTTTTTAAACTCCGTCGGGGATGGAACCCACGACCTTTGGCTTGCAAAGCAAACGCATTGACCATTGAGCTATAACCGCCGCCATTGAGTAATGTAAGTTGTAACTATTGATTCCTCCTTCTACAATATATATGCACCCGAAGGTCAACTTGGGAACATACATAGTTCCCGACAGCCTCCAAAGCCGAAAATTTGATTACTTGAAGAGGGAATAGCTTTAGTATTGATATCAGCATGAAATAGCCTTTGATGACTGTTACCGAAAACCTCGATTTACAATCTTTTGTCACTTATTCCTGGTCGCTTATCGTGCATTTATGTGCGCCATGTTGTCATTTTAAACGGGTCCGCTAACGGGTGTGTTAGTTATAAACACCACCAGTCGTGGCGCGGTCGAAAGCCGAGCGTGGAGATCCGCTTTAGCGAGACAAGGTCGCGTTACGGCCAGCGGTATGTTTCCGCCTTCACGGAAGGCCGTAAAGTTTTAACGTAAATATAATCAATGTGCTTCTTAAATAAAGTCTTTGTTTGCTGACCTGCTCCTAATCCTGCCTTCACGCGACGTATTAACCCCCTTTTGAGAGAGAGGAGGATGTTAGTATCTAAGGGATATTTTTGAGTTAATTGTTAATCAGATGTTGTAAGACAATCAGATAATTAGCTTAAATTTCCCCGAAGCCAGAAACGTTTGTCCTAATGGGCGGCTTAAGACTAATTGAGTATTGTATTCAGTTAACAAATCATTGGCTTTGATTCCAGTATTCAATTATCTACCACGAAATCACATTAAATTTACAAAAAAAAAACATTGAATTCGTTCTTACAGTGTTTTAGAGCAGAGCTCTTGAAAGACTAGTGAGCCTGTGAGACTGCGTACATTAATAAGACATGTGTAGTATGTCACTTAAGAGGGTGGCTCAACGCGAACCCCTTTATTAAAAAACTTTATATGACAAACTTTATTCCCCATTTGGAATTATACAGCGAAAAATATTGCATTTATTATAAGCAACAAAAATATATATGATTTTTCAAGCATTAATTTTATCGTTTTATACGCTTTAACGGCTCCATTTGAGATTCACCCTGAACCCACCCATAAGCTTTTTTACGAGAAAGCTAACGCCTCCTATAACGTTTTCATAATATCGGATGATAAGCCCGATGCTGTCATTACTGGGTAAACGATGGTTTAACTTTGTGAGAAATAACAAGGTGAGAGAGCAGACAAGGCAGCCTTCCATACTACAGTCGTTCAAAGGCGAAGGTGGACCTGCTGAAACATGTATTAAAGATGCGCCGGGAGAACATAAACTAAAAAAAATATTTAAGCAAGACGGCGCAAGCCAGGTCCTGGAAGGCCTTCGGGAAAGACACATAGAATGTACTCCGGCGGGTGATGCTTGGTGGTTAAAGCGTTTGCTTACCAAACCGAAGGTCATGGGTTCGATCCCCAACGAAGATTAAAAAATATTTTTAATCGATTTCCAAGATCTAAAAATACACCTGTTGGTGTAAATTATCCGTCTTTCGTAAAATATCAGTCATAGCTTATTAATCAATATTGGTATTAGGTAAAATTCGTCCAGTGAAATCCACCCATTCATAGTGATTACTGTAATAATTGAATGATGCGAGGATTTCGTAGTCTATATTTTTATGTAATCGCATGCAGGAGAGCACACCCGGTCAAGACCAGTGCACTCTATGACGCTCAGCCAGGGAGGCTGGACGCTGTATGCGGGAAACGTGTGTTGCGTTCGTGTTTGGTGTGGGTTGGGGAGATTGCAAGTGTCTGTTTCTTGAAGAGGTCCAGATTGTAGGAAGGAGGAATCACAGACGCTGGAAGAGCATTCCAAAGCTTACCGGTGGCATTTAGGAAGGAACATTGGACACTGTCAGTTCTTCGTCGATACATATTAACCGTGTATGTATGTTCGGCAAGTGTAGGACGAGTTTGTCGGTTGTGGGTGGGTGCAGGAGGAATTAGTTCTTTAAGTTCCGAAGAGCAGCGACCGTGGTAATAACGGTAGAAAAGACTAAGTGAACCAATCTCACGCCTGTGTTCCATTGATTGCAGCTTAGACGTAAGAGTGTCATTGTTTATCAAACGAATTGCTTTTCGTTTCCTGATGATGATGGTGATTATAGAATATGCTATATTTAATGCACGTAATTGAGTATTTACCATTTTCTTTGAAAAGGGTAATAATCTCATGAATTGAATTATTCACTTGCAAAGCAGCTAAAGCTTAACGTTAAACGAAAACACAATAAATTATGAAACATAAAATTACAGTGCAAGTTTTAATCCGTATATAATTTCTGCAAAGCAGTAGCCGTAGGGAAATCGCGTGCAGGGGAAGTTAAGTAGGTTTGCGGCCCGTAACGCGGGCCTAACAAGAACTGTGATATTGTAGACCGGGGTGGGAAAGAGACTGAAACCATTCGGACACGTGTTGAATACACGACAAACACGTGGTCGTGAAAAGTTTCGTATGTATAAACATCCTCCTCTCTTTCAAAAAGGTTGTGGTTCAGTCGCGTGAGGACATACATGTTGGGGAGCAGGTTAGCAAAACAAAGACTTTTTCCAAAGCACATCGACATATATTAACGATAAACTTTACAAACCTATAGCTCGACCTAGTCACAGAATTCTGGCCTAGCCGCAATACAATATGCTCTCGCCGACTGGCGGCGCACGACTAATGCGCCCCGTGACGGGCTGTCGCACCGGGGTCTATATAACTAGTCCAAAAATGCCAATGTGGCGGACACATTCATGCCTGACGAGGTTTTCGGTACCAGTCAGCAAGGGCTATATCATGCTCATGTCAGTATACATTGTATTTTATTTTCATTTAGGTCCCATATTTGGATAACGCATTGCCGGCATTCATTTATGTCAGTTTCCATTATGCATACCTTGCACCAAGACATCTCTGAACCCTGAAGTCCACCTGAATATATATGGTTAACTATGACTTTAACCCTTTCGCATCGTTGTCGGCATATGCCGTCAAAGATTCCCCGACCGTTGACATCGATTGACGTGATATATTGTTTTGCTACTTTCAGTACTCATGACATCTACGGTAAAAACTTGAAACTGCAGTCATTCCCTTTATCAAGCTACATGTATTATTTACAGGAATCTGTAAAGTGTGTAAATAAATATAGTTAGGTTTCGTCACATGAGCGGTTTTTTTCTAAGCCACATGTGTCAATGCCTACACATGTATGGAGTTGCATAATGAACGTTTGTTAAATATAATAGTTTTTTATGCATCATCTGATAGCTAAAGGATACAAGAACCAATGAGAAAATATGTCACATAAGTACATTCATGCTTCAAATACTAGTTGTAAGCAACAAAAATTAACGCCGTATTGACAGTACAATTTGTATTCCACCGAGCCGTAACGGGCAATATCGAGCTGATATCAATATGAATCTATACTCTAAAGAGCTTATCTATCACATTGTAACAAAGCGATTGGTTTGACCTTGGTGCCGAACGATAGTCTTGCTTTGTCTGTGGGCTCCACAGAGGCTGATCCATGTCTAATCCCCGGCCGCTCTAATACGACGCAGACAGTGAGGTCGAGATTGCTGATCCCTCTATTGTAGAGGTTGTTGGATTATGGCTAAGAAGATGCCGCTTCATTTGTGGGCACTTGAGCTCTTCTGTAACATTGCATGTAAACTAAACGGCGCTTTATTACTGCGGTCTAACAATAGCTTGGCAAACAAATCATTATAAATAGATAGATACCCGTGTTTTTAGCATTTGCATTTAAATTCGGAATAGATGCTAATTAATGCAAATTTTTAAGAAGAAGATTCCTACAGTCGACAACGGAACTGGACATACCTGAGGCCACCCTGCGGCTGAACATGTGGAGAAGCGCAACTGAGTGGAATACTTGGATTGCCCCGAAAGAGGACCTAGCCCCTGGACACGACCAAGGATTGGAATATATGGAGGTCCCTTAACAGACTTCGGACCGGAGTATGCAAGACGAGGACACAAATGAGGGCCTGGCAGTTTTACAGCGGACCGACTGAATGTGACTGCGGCGTGGAGCAGACCCTGTCACACCTTCTGGAGTGTGCGCTGTGCCCGAATAGCTGCACCCAGGAAGACCTGATGATGGCCAGAAGTAACGCCATCGACGTCGCCAACTTTTGGGCAGACAGGATCTGACCCTGTTGTTTCCGAAACGATTATATATATATAATGCAAATTTCAGAAAATATGCAAATATATGCTAAAATCATCATTATTTGCGAAATTTCATATTTTCTAAATATTTTTTTAATAATATTTCCTTTTTTTTATGTAAACACATACAGGAGAATACCGACAGATGGTAATAGTAATTCTGAAGTCTCATCTGTGGCGCTTACCTGGTGCATATGCCTAAGCGCTACACGTGGAGTGTTTATCCGTCAACGTCATAGACTACAGCCCGAGATTCACGCATCATCCTTTATTATTACAGGAATTTACTGTGAATGGGTCGTCTTCACCGGACGACTTTCGTCTACCACCAATTTTGATTTATAGGCTATGACTGGCATTTTACGGGTGAGGAATCAAATTCACACCAACCGGGGGTATTTTAGAGCTCAGAAATCGATTAAAAACATTTATTTTTTAATCTCCGTCGGGGATCGAACGCACGATCTTTGGCTTTAGAAACACAGAAGCTGGGAAAGCATTTCAAAGCTAATTAGCGGCATTGAAGAAGGATCTTTGAAAATTATCAGTTCTTGGTCGACACACATTAACCGTGTATGGATGTTTGGCAAGTGTAAGACGAGTTTGTCGGTTGTGGGTGGGTGCAGGAGGAATAAGTTCGATCTCTATATCTTAACAATAGAAAATTATTTTTATATAGAGAAGCAAAGAAACTTTTTTAGAATCATTCTTTGGTCATGAAAAATTTCTTATATTCATAAATAATGTTAAAATAATGATTTCAATATTATTCCTATTAACATGAGCATGATATAGCCCTTGCTAACTGGTACCGAAAACCTCGATATACAATCTTTCGTCTCTCATTTTCGTTCGCTCGTCGCACACGCATGTGCTGTCATTTTGTAATGCCGTTAGGAGGACTAGTTATGGGTGTCACCGACCACGACGCCCGAGCAGTCGTGAGCCGACCGTCAGAAGGTCGTATTATGGCAGGCCCGGCATGTTATTCCGCCTGGGCCGGAGGTTTGTAAAGTTTATCGTGAATATATATGTGCTTCTGAAAAAGTATGTGTGTTGTTAATCTGCTCCTCATTCTGCCACCACGCAATTAAATGACTAACTTAGAGAGGAGGATATCACTATAAACGGTAAATGAGTGATAACGGTATTAAACTTTAACACAAGAAAATCCTCTGAAGTTTGATCTAGCAATGAAAGACTGACACTATAGAGCATAAAAGTATCGGTGTTAAAAATGGACCAGACTTGTAGAATTCATCAAAGAATAAAAAGCGGCCAATGGTTGGTTCTATAAATAACCTCTCCAGGCGCCTTTGTGATGGATCCAGAACGTTCCTTCACAGGATCCAATATTGCTGGACCAGGCATCAGTTCTAAATCAAGTGATGCGATCACTTGGTACATTGAAAATGAATCAGATAAATATTAAATATTAAAAAAATATATATACACACATACAAACCCGCGACAAATATGATATTTTATGACATTTCTGCTGCAATAAAATAATATTTACAATTTATCCCACAATTTACCGGCGGTCATAGCTCAATGGTCAAAGCGTTTGCTTTGCAAGCCAAAGTTCGTGGGTTCGATCCCCGACGGAGATTTAAAAAAAAAAGATTTTTAATCGATTTATGAGCTCTAAAATACCCCCGGTTGGTGTGAATTTGATACATCACCCGTAAAATGTCAGTCATAGTGAATTTAAATTGGTGGTAAAAGAAAGTCGTCCCGTTAAGACCACCCATTCATAGTAAATTCCTGTAATAATAATGGATGATGCGTGAATCTCGGGCTGTAGTCTATGACGTTGGCGGATAAACACTCCACATGCAGCGTTTAGCCATATACACCCATGGTAAGCGTCATAGAATTCCCCAGATGAAACAATTCAGAATTACTATCACCATCTGTCGGTATTCTCCTGCATGTGTTAAAAAAAAAAGATTTGCACACGACATGTTTCCTCGAGATTAATAGAGCCAAATTGGACACACATATAAACCTAATTTATGATCAACTTATATTTGCTACGTCCCCTCTATTGTTACCGATAAAACATTGATGCTGCTCTGTACATTTTGTTGCAGCACAAATATTCCAACGCCATTAGCAGTAACATCAATAACTGATATTTCTACTTAGAATTGTATAGATTCCCCATCTACCTTTGGATTACCCACCAATATTTTGTTAAAATTATCTAGGATTCTTACTTAAGTGCAATTAATGTATTGATATAAATGTTTATTGCTTTTTATTGGCTTTCGTAATTATACATAATATTTTGCTGTTTTCATCAATGAATTCCCTTATACATTATTGATTTCTAAAATATATATACCCATCGCACAATTCATATCCACCTTTTCACTCACTCTTTGCTTTATATAGAGCCAACACTCACTGTACTAATTGACTTGAAAAAGGCCACTCGACGTGGCCGAAACATGTCGCCTACAAATATATTGTGGGATAAATTCTAAATGTTCTTTTATTTATATTTGATAATACTCAATTATAAAATTAAAACAGGGCGCACAACATCGAGTGTAGCTTCGGCTGTGTGGCACGTAGCGCCGTCCTGTTGAAACCAAATGTTACCAATATCCTCTTCTTCAATTTTTGTAAACAAAAATTCGTTCATCATGGCGGCGCCGCATGGAAGCGTCATTGATGGCGCTTCACGCACACTTTCTGCCACAGCAGCAATATTCTCGGATGTACGCGCTGTTTTTGGCTTTTCACGCTTTGGTTTATCGATGAGGATGCCAGTTTCGTTCAATTTATTCACAAGATAACGAACATATGGAGCTGACGGTGATTCTCTTCTTCCAAAATCCGTACGCAATTTTCGCACACATTCTGCAACATTACCATGATTTTCAAAGTAATGTCGCAACATTTCCCAGCGTTGTTCAAGCGTATACACAACCATATTCGTTCAGCGGAAGGATAAAACTAATTATCTGTCAAATCAGACATGAGCTAAGTGTTAACATTCACGAAATAAGCACTAGTTGAAAAAAAAACGTTAGATGGCGGACCCTATATTTAATTGAATGTGAGGACTTCACTGTTGAGATTCCACGTAATACAATCTAAATATAAACGTTTTGTATCGCATCGGAATATAAGCCGCGAAGGGGAGAGACCATAAATCATGGACAGATTTAATGTATCGATCGGTCTGTTGCTACAGAAATAAATCAAAAGGAATGGAGAGAGAGCCATCGAGGGATATAGAAGAGAGACGGAGAAGGTCTGGGCCATTCTACTAGTATCTGGCACAAATCGCACAGTACCGAATTTCGACCCTGCGGCGCCCTAAGGCAATTTTTTTTCTAGCGCCCCATATTGTTTATATTTAAAAAATATATATGAAAGATTTGTTGCCTCGGCGCCCCTAGCTCATTCAACGCCCTGGGGCACCGACCCACTTCGCCACCCCCTAAAACCGGCACTGAAATCGCAGTATATATATATATAATCGAGTCGGAAACAACAGGGTCAGATCCTGTCTGCCCAAAAGTGGGCGACGTCGATGCCGTTACTCCCGGCCATCATCAGGTCTTCGTGGGTGCAGCTACTCGGACACAGCAGCTACTCGGACACAGCACACACTCTAGAAGGCGTGACGGGGTCTGCTCCACGCCGCAGTCACATTCAGTCGGCCCGCTGTAATACTACCAGGCTTTCATTTGTGTCCTCGTCAATATACCTACATACATTCCACCCCTGGTCCAAGGGTCCTCTTCGCAGTGTGAGGGCACGAAGGTTTAACTTTGTGACGAAATACGAGGTCGAAAATTCGATAAAGAGGCAATGGTTCTCCAGATGCTACAGAAGAGCATAAAATGCAGATACTCTTTTTTCAAAAAAATACAACGAGTGGCAATTACCAAAGTTCCTTCCTTAATGCCACCGATTAGCTTTGAAATGCTCTTCCATCGTCTGTGTTTCCTCCTACCTACAATCCGGATCTCGTCAAGAAACACGTAAATATACACTTGCAATCTCCCCAACCCACACACGAAAACAACACACGTTTCCTGCATGCAGCGTCCAGCCTCCCTGGCTGAGCGTCATAGAGTTTCCTGGTATTGGCCAGCTGTGCTCTCCTGCATGCGATTACATAAAAATAAACAGCCCAAGAAATGTTTTCATGAACAAGTAAAATATTAAAAAAAAAAAAATAGTTTTCGTGACGAATTGTCCAAGATCCATCTCATTCTTCAGAACCTGTGCAGCTTATGGATGCATCAGTAAGGTTTCTGGGTCGCTTCAATATAAACAGTGGGGCTACTTGACCTGCTATTCTTGGAGAAGATAAGCCCACGAGAGAGTATCTGCCAGCAGAACATATCAATAATGCACTCACTGTCTGGACTTTACCCGCCTCACACCCGCATAGCACCGGAAGACAGTTAAATCTCCTTGATGATGCGATAATTCAGATTATGGTCAGTTAGCTACTGATAAGTCCAGTGACAGTCCCGTCTGAACAATTGTGGCCACTGAACAGAAGTGCTAAATGAAAGGACCCGCGAAAGAGATTAGAATCGTATTCACGGGTTGTAAAGAGATGGAGATAGAAGACAGATTCTCTCAGCGAAAACACGACCAAAAATTCTAAATGCGTGGAATTTTTTTGCACTCACTGTCTATCAGTAGAACGAGAGCATAACTACTCGACTAACTATAGTAATAGATATTAACATGCCCTATCTTTAAAAAGGCGACAACAAGTCACGGGTTCGTCATTTGGCCGCGTGGATGTAGGATGGAGGAGGAGGTCGCAAAGCAAAGAACTTTTTCAGAAGCACAATTTGCGTATATTGCCCATATAAGGACATCCAAAACCAACTACGGATTCTATTCTCCTATGTTAAGAATGTGTAGACTGGTTAACTCCTCTAGTGACTTGGACGTTTTCGGGGTGGACCTTCCAGCATTTCGCAGATCCCTCTACTAATGTACTAGATCTGTTTTTTTTACTTATGTTCATGTTTTGTCTAAATGTATTGTCTTAGCTATTATATTGTTCTGTTTTACCATTTCATTTATTGTATTTTCTATTTTAAAACCGTATGTATTGGCCTAGGCCGTTAATAAAATAAAATAAAATAAAATATAAGACTTTGGTTTCCCCGCCCGACCGTTACATGTTGTATCGTGAGACTCGGAGGGGAACAGTCACGCGGGTACGAGATGACAGACGGTCACTGTAGCATGTAGCGCCCCAAAGATAATCGCGGCCAAGTCAGAAACTAAATTTGACAGTTGAACCAACATGAAATGGAGCAACTGTCAAAACAAATGAAATGGCGTATAAAAACACCGTGTCATCATCATCAGCCTGTATCCGTCCACTGTTAAACGTAAGCCTCCCGCATTTCAGTTTCCATCCTCTTCGATCCGCTTTCTTCTTATGTCGTTGGTCCATCTTGCAGGGGGTCGACCAATGCTTCGTTTGCCAGTTCTTGGGCGCCATTCCAATAATTTTCTTCCCCATCGACCGTCGTCTCTCCGACAGATATGTCCTGCCCATTGCCACTTGAGTGTGCCTATTCGTTGGGCGGCATCCACTACTTGAGTTCTTCTGCGTATTTCCTTGTTTCGGATTCTATATTTTAGTGTCACTCCTAGCATGGATCTCTCCATAGCACGCTGGGTGACCTTTATTTTATGGGTAAGACATGCTGTCAGATTCCACGTCTCTGCGCCATAAGTTAATACAGGGAGGATGCATTGGTTAAGCGCCTTAGTTTTAATACATTGCGGAATTTTCGCTTTAAAAATATAAAAGACGTTGCACCCAAAACGAGTCACTGTTTGGTGCGGATTTTGGTCCAGAGGCATAATTGGGCTATTTTTCTTCGAAAATGAGCAAGGAGTGGCCGTTACAGTCAATGGAGATCGTTATCGGGCCATGTTGAACGAATTTTTGTTCACAAAAATTAAAGAGGAGGATATTGGCAACATTCCGTTTCAACAGGACGGCGCTACGTGCCACACAGCCGAAGCTTCACTCGATGTTTTGCGCCCTGTTTAAAAAAAAAGTTATTTGGCAGACCCTTTACTTTAGTTTCCAAATTCTACCCATCCCAATTGTAAAAAAAAACGCCGTGTATTACAGTTAAAAAAAAAATCGTGCGTAATAGGAGAGTTGACTATAAAACAATAATTACTTAATAACTACTAAAAAGTTTTACCATTGATCTTAATTCAAAGCACTCAAACAATTATTAACGTTCACCAAAAATTAACAAACTCAACAAGAAACCGAAATTATGATAATCTAATAATTTCCGAAAACCAAGAACAGACATTAGCAAGATTAAAAAAAAACTTGCAAAATAAAATAATAATAAAAATGTTGCGACAGGAAAAACGAGTATCAAAAATGTCCAGAAAATTTGAAATTATTGTAGTGGGGGGTAGGGGGGGCGTGGCTAGTCGTAAATCAACTGGGGAATTTAATTAAAAATTTCCCGACAAAAAGGGAAAAAAAACGGGGAAACTCGGCCGCAAAGACTGTTGCACTTTCCGCCGTCTGTTGATTTTAAAAGGGTGTCCACACTGGAGTCCATCTAAAAGGCAAACGTGGAGCTGATTGCGATTTTGTTAGAATTCCACAAGAGAGAATAAACTATAACTGTCCTGTTTTTCCTTTCCATATTGCAGGAAGGATGAAACACAGACGCTGGAAGAGCATTCCAAATCATACCGGTGACATTAAGGAAAGAACTTTGGAAACTGCCAGTTTTTGGTCCACACACATTAATGGATTTTCGACAAGTGTATAGCGAGTTTTTCAGTTGTGGGTAGGTGTAGGAGGAATTAGTTCGTTAAGTTTCAAAGAGTAGCGACCATGGTAATAATTGTAGAAAAGACAAAGTGAACCAATCTTACGCCTGTGTTCTATTGATTACAGGTTAGACGTAAGGGTGTCATTGTTTATCAAACGAATTGCTCTTCTTTGAAGTGAGACAATTAAGTTTACAAGATATTGTGGGGCTCCAATCCAAAGGTGACTGCCGCATTCAAGGATAGGTCGGATTTATGCTTTATATAGAAGAAGTTGTTTATCATTGAAATACCGACGTGATCTATATGATATACTTAGATTTTTGAAAGCGAGACCCACATTAACCATGTAACTGAAAAATATCATTCTTAATTTTCTTGTGTATAGTTTAAAACATTATAATTAATAAAAAATATTATTGTTATCTATATTGGTCACCCTAGAATTTCCTGATTAATCTCCAGAGACCAAATGAAGGGGTTGAAGTGTGTTATAAAAAGAAAAAAAATGATAAAAAGTATGTCGGCAATCTGTACCGGCCGCCATGAAAAGATAGTTACCCTATAAAGTTATATCGAAATAATTAATAACTTTTCACTACAGAAATTGAACGTTAATTAGTTTTTATGATTAGAAAAGTACTAGTACTTTTTATATGAAAAATTAAAGTTGTTTGTATTAACATCCTCCTCTCTCTCAAGAGGTTGTTATTCCGTCGCGTGAGGCAGGTTAAGGAGCAGGTTGATAACGCAGACTTTTTCAGAAGCAGATTGACATGCATTTACGATAATACGTGTTTTTTTCCGATCAATCGTAATATGGCGTAACTTTCGCCGCGACCGATCGGGACTTAGCAGTGCGATCTCGCTGACGGGCGGGACACCACTGCCATGATGGATTGTCGCACCGGCGCCACAGTGGCGGTCTATATAACTAGTCCGAATATGGCAGACACACCAATGACAAGCGAACAGAAATAAGAGACGAAATGTTGTACATCGAGGTTTACGGTAACAGTCAGCAAGGGCTGTATCATGCTGATGTCAAGAGATATCAGAAAAATTATCCGAGGCTTCTTCGAGAATATTTTGTTCTTAAAGGCGGCCCAATGAACCCAAAGACACGCAGTTAGCAACAACCGGTGTCCCATCTATGATTTGGTCCACGCCAATGTTGATCAAATTCGGTGATTTAATGAGATCACTAAGCATGACTAAATCACGGCTAAGCCCAAAAGCTACAATATGAAATCTGGCCGTGAAAACCTAAGAAGTTATTTAATGGGATCACTATTATAATATACTAATGTCATTGGCACAACGCATGCGGTAAGCAACAAGCGGTGATCGATCCATGTTTTCGTCCTCGTATATGTTGCTTAACATCGGTGATCTAACGAGAACAACACATACGTAAGATTGGTTCTCTTAGTCTTTTCTACCGTTATTACCACGGTCGGTGCTCTTCGGAACTTAAAGAACTAATTCCTCCTGCACCCACTCACAGCCGACAAACTCGTTTTACACTTGCCGAACATCCATACACGGTTAATATATGTCGACCAAGAACTGGCAGCTTCCAAAGTTCCTTCCTTAATGCCACCGGTAAGCTATGGAATGCTCTTCCAGCGTCTGTGTTTCCTCCTTCCTACAATCTGGATCTCTTCAAGGAACAGATAAATATACACTTGCAATCTCCCCAACCCACACACAAATACGAACACAACACACGTTTCCCGCATGCAGCGTCCAGCCTCCCTGGCTGAGCGTCATAGAGTGCACTGATCTTGACCGGGTGTGCTCTCCTGCATGCGTTTACATAAAAAAAAATACAATGTTCTTTTTACTTTTTATAACCACAGACTTAACAAAATATATCAGACAAGCTTCGAATAATTAAAAATGAAATACCAAATAATTTTATTTTTTAATAAAGCCGAGTGGTTTGAAATGGCGTTTTTAAGGCCGGGGTAGGTGCTCTCACACAAGCAATTTGCGCCTCCGTGTCCGGACCAAAAGCCATGCAATAATTAAACTAATCCTGGTTTAAAAAGGTTTCAAGTATAAACCTAGCTATACACCGCAAACATATATAGTCGGACCGTGCAAATATGGCTTCCCTTTTTACGTACATACGAATATTTGCAAGTAATAACGTTTTTTCTCAGTAAATATATCTATTATATAAAAATAAGTCGGGTTTTCCTTCCTGACGCTATAACTCCAGAACGCACGAACCGATTTCCACGGTTTTGCATTTGTTGGAAAGGTATCGGGCTCCGTAAGATTTATAGCAAAGAAAATTAGGAAAACAATTAAGAGAAAAGCAGGAAAACAGGGAAAATCATTTTTCACACACAGCGCCATCTCTGATACATAGCATGTACTATAACGGCGCAAGTTACTACTTGGTAGGTGGTGTGTGACTTCTAAGATGGCGCCGGTGCGTGATACATTGTTTGACAGCTACGCTTTGTACTCTGCTTAGTGAATTTCATGTGACATTTATTATGCGCACGTTCATTCAAACGCTTAAAAAAACGCTATTGTGTTCACTGTGAAATTGTGAAATTGTGAAATTGAGATTAAGGTGAATTTAACCTCAAATGCACGATCCACATAATTTTGTGAAATTGAGGTTAAAGATATTCGTTTCCTAACAGTTCAATTGGAAACCATCAAATCAACCACGCGTATTGTGCAAGCAGGCATTTGTCCTTAAGGTGGTAAGTTGAACTGTGTAAATTATGTGGATCGTGCATTTGAGGTGAAATTCACCAGTCTGTCCGTAGTCCAAGATGCCGAGAGGACGACGTGCGAATATCGGCCGCCGCACTAGACATGAAAGCCAGCAAAAAGTGTATTCACAGAACTTAAGCGAAGAAAGACAAAATATAATAAGAGAAAATGCCAGATTGAGACAACGCGTGAGCACACGAAGATCATTGGTATCATACAATCGCTTGGCATTCCATTACGATCCCACTGCAAACTACAGTGATGATGACAATTTAGATATTGGACCAATGACGACTGTATGCCGATATTGCAATGCGTTAAAGTTCAAAAGAGAAACGGCTGGATTGTGCTGCGCAAGTGGAAAAGTCAAACTATATCCATTACTTACACCACCACAGCCACTGAAACCATTGTTCGATGGAACTGATCCCGATTCCAACCATTTTCTTCAACGCATCCTTGAATACAATAACTGCTTTAGCATGACTTCCTTTGGAGCTAATATCATTCGAGAAGGCGGCTTCATGCCGACTTGCAAGGTAAAAGATACAACACACACAACCAATCACTCACACCAATCAAAAACACAAAAAAAAATGCAACACATAACAACTACACATACACCACACACTACACCATCACACGATCAGAAGTCACACCGTATTCTTTAACAAATGATTGTTTGCCATTACAGATACAAGGACAAATATATCATTTGCATGGTTCAATGGTGCCAACACCAGATGAACCGCATCAATTTCTGCAAATATATTTCATTTCGTCGATGGTGGATCAGCTGAATGTGCGGGCAATATACAGGAAACACGACAGTGAAAGAGACGAATTATTGAACAGTTGCAAGCATTTTTTCACGCTAATAACGCTGTGGTTATAATGTTCAAAACAGCATTGGAACGAATGCCATCGGATACGCACAAATTTGTCATAAGAGCGGATCGTACCCCAACAGGTGAACATGTGCGAAGATTCAATGCACCCACCGTTGATGATTTTGCTGCAATTGTTGTTGGCGATCCAACTACATCTCGAGACATTGTCGTTCAGCGAAGAAGCAATATCATGCATCGTGTAAACGAGACACATCGTTTGTACGATGCGTTACAATATCCAATAATTTATTGGCAAGGGCAAGACGGATACGACATCACGTTGAAGATGGTCTATCCAATTACAGGTACAATATTCACACACTAATTATTGCTATTATTGGTTTCCATTAACAATCCATTTAATTTTGCATTTTCAGGCGTATCAACGAACAAAAATCTAAGCGCAATGAATTAATTTCTGGCCTTTGCGATGACCATAAATAAATCGCAAGGACAGTCGTTAGAAGTTTGCAGAATCAACTCGGAGTTTCCCTGTTTCGCGCATGTACAATTATACCGTCTTCTTTGTTTATTTACGCACCACAAAACAAAACAAAAAATAAAGTTTCTGAGAAAGCTTTAAATTGATTAACAGACTGTATCATAACAGTGTGTGTTAATATCAAATTTAAGCCTTATAAATAGCCAGTATTTCAGGAAAACTCTGTTTTGTAAGTAAGCAACATGATATGTCGAAAATAATAATAAAACTTCATGCTTCATTCAAAAATCCTTTTTTTATTATATACGCATTCGTTTTGTTTGTTTTAAGACTATTTAATACAAATGTTTAGGTCTTTTATTTATCGATTGAGGCAGTACGAAGTCTGCCGGGTCAGCTAGTAATTGTATATATCTAACACATTTTTATTCAGCGCCTGTATCGTCGCCATTCTTCTTTACGGCTGAGAATTTTTGATAAGGTGCGCTCGCGTTTTGTGACTTTTGTACATTTCGCTTTGATAAACGAGTAATTTGAAATACGTGCAAGGTTGCAAAACGAATTAAACTCGTATGTCGAGGTAAAACTGTATTGAAAAAATATCAAAGCTTGGGAGACGTACTTTGAATAAACTACAAGTGCCAAATAGACTACGGAACACCCTCGATATCTATACATAAAGCGTACTTGCGAGAGTTCGACCTGACATGGGGTGAGACCATGGTAGATGATAAAACTTTGTGGGTGCAGTGCGTGAGGAGCATGTGCTACAGTTTGGAAAATGGTACATAGTATCACATGATAAATATCTGAGAATAAGGAAGCACAGATTGTTCGTTCTCCGAAAGAGTAACACTAACCTGCCAGAGACTGTTTAACCAAATCGCCTCAGATGTTGATATATTTCACGTAAGGGAGGCCTAATTCAGACATGAACTCCAAGGATTTCTTTGGAAGAATAATTGGTTGGCGTCGTCTGTTTGATGAGCATTGGGACCTTCTGTTGGTTGTCTTTATTGCATTGTTCTTAGTACTTAATCATAAGTACCTATGTTTGTATATATTGTAATTTTAATTATAATTTTATTGTACTTCAGAAATGAATTGAGTTGATAAAGTTTGTAATGTTTCTGCAAGGAAAAAAATAAATAAATTGAAAATGATGTTCTATAAAAAACGTAATCAAAGTCTTTTGGTATAAAAAAAAGCCTCGTTACAAAATAAAAGACGATTACTATACGAGAGTTATCCGTGAAATATGGTTCCAAAAATCACTGGGAACCTTAATTTACGGATAATCCTCGTATATTTAAAATCAATCTTCATAAAAAAACTATCTTTACATTATTTTCAAATGCAAAAAGCAATCTATCTTATCGTTAATTCAATTCAGTTACTTTTCAGGAACGGGATGCACTCGCGATACTAAAAGACAACCATTTCATTTGGTTACAAAATCTTTCCCCGGTCTCCAGATACAGTCTGACGTTTTCCTCGCTGAAAGCTACTTAAAATAGAGTGACCTTATCTGTCCATCCAACGCGGCAGGGGTTCTTAGACTATTAAAAAAATCGATATGAAAGTACGAGGGTTATCCGTACAATAAGGTTCCCAGTGATTTTTCACAGTGTAAAACATGTTTAATGCCATGAAAGCGTACATTTTTGAAAAGTTCAGACTTAGTTTTCTATATGGTCGCCACTGAGGTCAATGCATTTTTGCATGCGATATACGAGCTTTTGAATGCCCGAGTCAAAAAAATCAGCCGCCAAGCCACGCAGATACCTGACAACTGCTTCTTTCAGCCTTCTCTATCGCCGAAACGCATTCCGCCCATGTGTTTCTTCATGTCAGGGAAGATATGGTAGTCACTTGGGGCTAAGTGCGGACTGAAGGGTGGGTGTTTGACAATACTCCATCCAAATATTTCCGTTTGTGGTCTTTGGTCAACATTCTTCGCACCCAGCTTGCGCAAACCTGAGCATACCCTAGATCTCCGTCAAAATCGTGTCAATAGAGGTATTGCTGACATCAGGGATCATTTGGGAGTGCTAACGAACCGTAACTCTTCGATCTGAGAGCATCGCTACCTCCACTTTTGCGATTGTTTCGTTAGAAACAGATGGGCGTCCGGAACGCTCTTCATCATGGACGCCAGTACGCCCGTTCTTGAACTCTCGCTCATACACTTATGATTACCATTATCGACTTATCCTTGAAAACGGCTGTCACCTTTGGATTGGAGCCCCATAATACCTTCTAAACTTAATTGACTCAGTTTAAAGAAGAGCGATTCGTTTGATAAACAATGACACTCTTACGTCTAACCTGCAATCAATTGATCACAGGCGTAAGATTGGTTCGCTTAGTCTTTTCTACCGTGATTACCACGGTCGCTGCTCTTCTGAACTTAAAGAACTAATTCCTCCTGCACCCACCCACAACCGACAAGGTTAATGTGTGTCGATTAAGAACTGGCAGTTTCCAAAGCTCCTTCCTAAATGCCAACGGTAAACTACAAGAAACAGATAAATATACATTTGCAATCTCCTCAACCCACACAGAAACACGAACACAACACACGTTTCCCGCATGCAGCGTCCAGCCTCGCTTGCTGAGCGTCATAGAGTGCACTAGTCTTGAACGGGTGTGCTCTCCTGCATGCGTTTACATAAAAAAAAATATATATATCAAGTGCACAAAAACTTTGCTAAGTTAGTAACACCTGAACTAGAGCATCGAAGGCTCTATCTACATACACAGCGGCTGTAGGCATCGCAGACGGAAGGAAGGTTCAGCTATTTATGGAACGGACGTAAATGTCAACTTTGCATAAAAATCCCCAGTCCGGTAGAACTCTCTTTGTCTTACCATTTGCATGAGATTGTCGAGCTTTTCAGAGCCCTTTTTTTCACTTTTCAGCTCGCGGATTTGCGCACCAGATGAACGTTAAAATACTCGTTGCTACAACACGGCATAATTAAGCCGAATTATACGAGTTATAACGTAAATTGTGATTCATTTCTCAAAAATATACTATATATGAAACATAAGATTCCTGAAAATATGTACAATGTATTAAATTATTTTGTGTCAACACGTGAAACATTAAAAATTGTACAAATATAAATTATTTTTAATGAATACTCATGATTCATGTTATATTTTAATAGAGCGTCATGTCGGAGAATCGTGTACGGTGGGTATATTTTAAGAAGAGTGATGACATGCCAGAGACTATGCCTCTTGGGAGAGGGATCAGACTGTTTAACCAAATCGCCTCGGATGTTGATATATTTCACGTAAGAGAGGCCCAATTCAGACAAGAACTCTTTTTGAGTTTCTTTGGAGGGATAATTGGTTGGCTTCGTCTGTCTGATAAGCATAGGGACCTTCTGTTCCTTGTCTTTATTGCTTTGTTCATAGTACTTAATCATAAGTACCTAATTTTGTATATATTGTATTTTTTATTTGTATTTTTATTGTACTTCAGAAATGCATTGAGTTAACATAATTTGTAATGTTTCTGAAAGGCAAAATAAACAAAATTGAAATTGAAATGTTGATGGGATGTCTTTTGATTTCAATGGCTTCCCTCACTAGGCGTGCATGTTTCCCTTGCGATCGAGCTACGATTTCGGGTTCGAAAGAAAACTTATGTCCCGTGTCAGCCAGATGCTCTGCCAGTGCTGACGCCATTAGGTGGACTATTCTGCGAGATCCCTTATAAAGTACCTCCTGACACCAACTCACAACTAAGTCATCAACCCTGAAAAAGACCCCTGCAACGGCGGTCGAAATATTGGAAAGAAGTAATTCGCCACACACGGCTAAACCCAAAAACCACAATATCAAATCTGGGTGTGAAAACCTAAGAAATTATATTTACAGTTAACACCAGAATGTGTTTGTTATTTGTGTATCAAATGTGTTATTTATACTTGTAGCATTCACCGTGAGATTCATTTCAATATTATAGATTGATATTTCGTACCTTGTTTTAACATGGATCACACTGAGAAGATATACATGCAAACTAAGGGCGATTTTTTAAAAATATAAATTCAAAACATATATATTTTAATATTGAAAAATTATTGTAGTAGTTCATCCAATACATTTTAATATAAGAAGCCTTTTAATATAAAAAAATATTTCAGTAAAGAACGCAATTTCATTTTTCACTTAAAAAATGTACGCGAAAAAAGCGAGAAAAACAGAGATGTATTCCATACTCAGTTGGCAG
Source organism: Glossosoma conforme (assembly GCA_022606575.1). Classification (NCBI taxonomy): domain Eukaryota; kingdom Metazoa; phylum Arthropoda; class Insecta; order Trichoptera; family Glossosomatidae; genus Glossosoma; species Glossosoma conforme. The sequence continues at coordinate 184,944 of JAGTXR010000167.1, forward strand.
GTAACGTACGGTAACTAGCCGTGGTTCTTTCAGGCTCTCCCCAGGAAGGGAGTAAACCTGTCAAGTAAATAATTTAAGGAGAAAAACTAAAAGTTACGCCTCACATCCGGGATCAGATCCTGAGGGATATACAGATATATTTTGATGTTGAAGAAAGAGGGACGAATCCAGGATACGCCAATGAAAAATATTTTTTTAAGATAGTGATAATAATACTAGGCAACCAATGCATCCTCCCATTATTTACTTATTGACGCAGAGACGTGGATTCTAACAGCAGGTCTTACACATAAAATAAAGGACACATAAAGGGCCATGGAGAAATCCATGAGTTCAGTGTTTAACCCTTTCGTTACGGCTCGGTGGAAAACAAATTATACTGTCAATTATAAAACTAGTATTTAAAGCATAAATGTACTTATCTGGTCTATTTTCATATATTACATTGGTTCTTGTATCCTTTATCTATCAGATGATGCAAAAAAACTATACTAAGAAAGTAGCAAAACGATATATCACTCCTATCAGATTTCTCTACCGATGTCAACGGTAGAGGAATCTTACACGGCATATATCGGCTAAGATGCGAAAGGGTTACAAAATATAGAATCCAAAACGAGGAGATCCGAGGAAGAACTCATGTAGTGGAGGCTATCAAAAGAATAGGCACACTCAAGTGGCAATGTGACATATCTGTCAATGTCGATGGGGATGAAAATTGTTGGAGTGGCGTCAAAGAACTTGCAAAATAAGCATTTTCCGACCTCTTGCAAAATAACTGACGACATCAGAAGAAAAGCACGAGTGGCTTGTATACGAAAGGCGAAGAATCAAAGAGGATGGATTCTCATGCGGGAGGCCTACGTTTAACAGTGGACGAACACAGGCTGATGATGGTGACTGGTAAATATTTTCCACTAAGCAAATAAATAAAATATTGTCATCAGCATGATGTTGCCCTTGCTGACTGGTACCGAAATCCTCGATACACAATCTTTCGTCTCTTATTTCTGTTCATTTGTTATACAATTATGTGTCGCCATATTGGCATTTTGGACAAGTCCGCTCAAGGGTGTGTTAGTTATATATATCGCTGGGCGAGGGTCTCAGCGACGACGAGCGCGCGGTGCCAGTCGTGTCCCGCCCTTCGGCGAGAGCATATTGTATTGTGGCTCGGCCAAATGCTGTGACTAGGTCCGGGCCACAAGCTTGTAAAATTTATCGTAAATATATATCAACGTACTTCTGAAAAAGTCTTTGCTTTGCTGACCTGCTCCTCATCATGCCCTCACGCGACTGTATAACAACCTTTTGGGAGAGATTAGGATGTTAATATATATTTTCAGAGCAGACGATACTTGAGTGCCGTTTTCTAGAAGAGGAAGTATATTTTTTTTAAATAATTGGAGTTGTTTTTCGGTGTAATACCTCAGTGCTCTATAGAGTATGAATCACGACGATTTTTTAGATGCGAGACTAGTTTTTGATTTTTTGACTCAAAATATTAATTGTATTATTTAATGCATACTCTGCATTCCGCCCTGGACTGACATATAAATTTTGTAAAATACTCTGCCACATATCAAAGAAGCCTGACTGAGAGTAAGAGGGAAGGTATTCCACAGGCACTCTATATACAGAGCATCACAACTGTTTAACCAATAAATAAGACCAGCGATTCAGAGTTATTACCGAGAATTTTTACAGAATTTCATAAGAATATTTTGAGCAAAACTTTATACGTACGAAAAATAATAAATCGTTCTCCTATTTAAATTAATAACATATTCATAACATAAATGATGGATAATAATTATCGTCATCACTATGGCACTATGTTTAAAATTACAATTTTAATTAGTTATTGAGGTACTAGCGTAAGTGTGATGATGAAAATTTATTGACATATCAATGACCTCACACTCAGAACAAGTGTCGGAATACGCAGCGCAAATAGTTAGGATTTGTGGCAACAAAAACCATGTCATAAGTATATCATGGTTGACACAGAAACAACACAGCCAACATTTCGTATCCGTCAACACCAGCACTGAATCTGAAGCAATATTATACTTAATATGTCAATATCTTCACTCAAGTTGGTTTCAACCACTGTTCACTGCGATTCTTTCGTCTTATCCAGGGTTGAACGATGGTCCTTTCAGGCCACACTTCAGGCTCCATGAGAGACTCCAGCGAAGTCGTGATGACCCCGAGTTAGAAAGATGTTAACAGCGTCCGCTTGCTGACAATCCTCCTGATGGTCATCCGAGAAGGATTGAATGCAGCGGTCGCTGCCAAGAAGCTCTGCAAATCATACTCCGTTAACAAGAGTACAGGTATATGGTCATCACGGACTGACGCATGTCTATAGAGCTGTCAATCGTCGGTTCTTTGCCACATCACATGTCAACTTGGCCTACCATTACAGCACAGTACATTCTATGTATAGTTTTCAATGAAATTTCAGAACGGCACGAGTCCGAGGGCTTAAAGAAAAGCTCATCTGGCATTCTAAGCCAGATCCACCTTCGTATCTTGACCAACTGAAGTATTTAAAAGCTGCCTTGTTCGCTCTCTCATCATTCCTTACAAAGTCAAAACAAAGCACTTCCAGTATTCTACGAAATCATTTGTTTACAAACCGCACTACACGTCTGCATTGGCTATTTGTAAGATGCCAAGATTCACAGCCGTTAAGAAGAATGGGGCGATACAGGCGCATTCTTCTACGCAAAACGGGCGTTTTATATTATGCAATTAGACAATTTAAAAAAATAGGCAAATGCCGGAGGGTATAGCTCAATGGTCAAAACGTTTGCTTTGCAAGCCAAAGATCGTTGGTTCCAATCCCCGACGGAGATTAAAAAAAAGTTTTTAAATCGATTTCTTAGCTCTTAAATACCCCCCAGTTGGTGTGAATTTGATCCCTCACCCGTAAAATGCCTGTCATAGCCTATTAATCATAATTGGGAGCAGGCGAAAGTCGTCCCGAATAAACCACCGATTCATAGTAAATTACTGTAATAATAAGGGTGATGCTTGAATGTCGGGCTGTAGTCTATGACGTGGGCGGATCCACACTACACATTCTGCGCTTAGATTTCAGCATCACTATCATCATCTATCGCGAATAGCAACTTGGATAGGATTCATGTGGCAGAGATGAAGATGCTAAGGTGGGCGGGCGGTGTGAGTAGAGTGGACAGAGTTCCAAATGAGCATATTCGGGGTTCATTTCGGGTGCCCCCCATACCTGAAAATGTAAGGGAGAACCACCGCCTAAGATGGTATATGGATTTGTGACACAGAGATATGACGACCACATGGTGAAGAAAGCCCTCAACATACCCACGTTGAGCAGTAGACCTGGAAGATCACAGGCAACCTGGACTGCAACTGTAGACAAGGATCTGAAAACTCTGGGCTTGACCGAGAATGCAGCGCAGGACAGGCAGACATGGCGAATGTTCACAAGGAGAGCCGACCCCAGATTATTGAAAATGGCGAGGCTAAAGAAGAGACTATCGTCATCGGTCGTTATTCTCATGTATTATAAAAGAAAATATTTTTTATTAATTTAAATAAATAACAAATTCACCAAACGTCAGTATACTCGTATTATAATTTAAAAAAATTTGAAAAAAAAATTCAAAATTGTATTAAAAAAACTCTCACGTAAGCTCATCCTATCTCCGCTCCTTAAACTTCTACCCTCCTTAAATTAATACAAAGCACCGCGAGCAGTTCGGTACTTTATAGTTGAATAATGTACGGGGCTATTCCGGGGTAGAACGAGACAAGGAAATGTTGCAAAGATAAAAAATGCACAAAACCATTGTGGGCCCGGGCACGCTACACGCCACACAACAGGGCAGGGCGTAACCAGAAGAATAGTTGGGGAGACATTGATATTCTTCTTCGTAGTATCAATCCGGTGGATTAGTTTACAGCGAACAAAACTTGCATCTCGATCCTCTGCAGTCCTCTTCAGCTCAGCATAAGAGCTACAACTCATGTCCTCGAACACTTGCTGCAAAAACTCCCGTCTAGGGCGTCCTCTACAGTTTCTACCTTCAACTATCCCTTCCACAATATCGTGAAAAAGACCATCGTGGCGCATGATGTGACCGATCCATCGGGCTCACCTCTGAGATGGTTCTTACTAGGTGCCTATATTCCTTGATTATGCTAAGAACCTCATTGTTCGTGACGTAGTCTCTCCAGGAAATTCCGAGAACTCTTCTGTATAACCACATCTCAAAGGCCTCTAGTCTTTTTTTAACACTTTCAGATAGGCACTTTAAAATTGATATTGAGAGTCGAATAAGATCTGGTTGTGTTGACATTCCCCGTCTTGTCAATACAACTCCAGATCGTCGGGATCGTTATTAGGATGCGCGGTGGATGGATGAGGAGCAGGTTACCGAAGCAACGAACACTTCGAGAAGCACATTTATTTTTCACACCGCAAATCGTTGTTGCACAGTTCTGAGAGCTCAGGTTGTCTTTGCCTTGTCCCAGAACACCAGATCCCGGAGGTCCACATGGGAACATACATAGTTCCCGAGAGCCTATAAGGCAAGAGCTCGCGAACTTGAATAGACTACGGCTGTAGTACCAGAGAAATATTTGGTTATTCAAAGATCAGGGTTTTTAAGAAATTCTTATTAAATAGTTACGCCGATGGTTATTGTATATTACCTTGGTATCCAAAATGGTCTGTGTCTTACAGGTATCATGGATCTCTGCAAAATGACGGCTTACAGAGATATCGTCATGCTGGCATGCTACCCCCAACATGCTAGACTTAACATGCAAACAAATATAACAAGCATGAAGGAAGAACTGAAGAAAAGTGATCTTATGCATTGTTAATTGATATGTGTACATTTAAGGAAGAAAAACAATTTTTAAATAATTAAAAAAAAAACATTAATAAAACAAGGGAATTCCTTAACAATGAAAAATTAACAAAGTAATAATAATAAAGTTTTGTTTTACATTTATTTTTAATGATTACATGTTTCGGCCTCTCTGGAGACTGGAGATTATTTAAGATAAGAAGTTTTGTCAGTTGATAACCTTAATGTTAATTAAATACTTCGTACTCGTTTGTACACATTGGAAATGAAGAAGTTTTCATAGATAGCGAAACTGCAGTCTTCCAGCAAATGAAACAGTACTCAATGTTATCCATATGTAAGGAAGGCATGCAATTCTTATATATTAAATATCAAAATGGATCTCAAAAAGAATGCTAATAATATAAATTATTAGTGTTAAGGATATTAACATCCGCTTAAATTAGAGTGATATAAACTTGATATAGCTCTTTTAGGCCTATGCCATAGAGCCTCGGAAAACGCCTGATGTAGTTTTAATTATATAAAATTACACGGCGTTTGCATACGCTATTTTATTTGTTGTGACAATTGTTCCATTTCATGTTGGTGCAACTGTTGTCTTTAATTTGCTTTTTTGCCGCGAATGTCTTGGCGGCGCTAGATGTCACAGTGCTCTGGCTGTTGTCAATTCACTCGCGCCCAGCCGGCGAAATGCCATAGCGGTCAGGCGTAGAAATAAAGTGTTTATTTTATTAAAATAAACGCGAATTGTGCTTCAAAAAACAAATTCTTTGTATTGTTAATCTGCTCCTGCATCCTGCCACACAGTAATTCGATACCTCATTTAGAGAGGAGGATATCACGTTATATATATGAACTAATGAAAAATAATTTACTCTCTGAGTAGTGACAAACAATTTTAAAATTCTTGAAATAAATTGATTAAAAAAATATATGCAAAAAGTTCACATAATAGAAAAATCTCACGTTACTTTTACATTGGTAGCGATTCCGAGCGCATCCGCCTGCACGAGTACCCCCAACCAATAGAACGTGGTTTCAATTAAAAAGTGGCGCTGGGAGGTTTTCAATTAGAGCTAACACCCTCACTTCATGCCCATAAAACTGTATGTGCACCACCATTGGATGACCCAATAAGCAGAGATATTTTTTAATATTATTTTTAATTGAATTTATGACATGCAGCTATAGAGCACCTGTCGAATCGAAAAAAATTCTAATAAATCAATATATACGATGGTTATCTGTAAAATAAGGTTCCCAGTGATTTTTCACAGTGTAAAACATGTGTAATTCCATGAATGCGTACATTTTTGGAAATTTCAGACTACATATTTTTCTACATAGTCGCCGCTGAGGTCAATGCATTTTTGCATGCGGTATACGAGCTTTTGAATGCTCGAGTCAAAAAAATCTGCCGCCAAGGCACGCAGATGCCTGAGAACCGCTTCTTCCAGCTCTTCTCTATCGCCAAAATGCGTTCCACACAGGTGTTTCTTCATGTCAGGGAAGAGATGGTAGTCACTTGGGGCTCAGTCCGGGCTGTAGGGTGGGTGTTTGACAATACCCCATTAAATTTCGTTTTTGGTCTACGGTCAAAATTATTGGCACCCAACTCGCGCAAACCTTGGCATACCCTAGATGACCCGTCAAAATCTTGTCAACAGAGTGCAAGAAATGTCATATATAATGTTTGATGTGAATTAGTATGCGTATCGTTAGTTGTTCAATGTTGGTATAAATAATTATTGGTTTAAATAATTGATGTGATAACAAGAAACATTAATTTAATTCAGTTAATGCGGTTATTGTCATGTCGTTTGAAATAATTAAAATACATATAACAAAAAAAACTAATCCTCGACTCCATCGTCACTGGAGACGAGACTTGGTTGCACTACCTCACACCCGAAACCAAAGAACAGTCAACAATGGAAGCACCCAGAGTCGCTGACAGGAAAAGGAACACCGAGCGTAGCTCACACCTGGCGGGCGAAGCGAGAGGGAGATCCATCATGTACGGCTGTAAAGCCAAGAGTGAGCTCCGCAGGCAGCTCGCTAGGGAAGGTATTTGGAGTGGGGAAACCAAGGTACACTACAGAATCGCGGGATCCACTATAACACCGCTTTTCAGGACTGTAGTGCCATGGGAAACTTATTTTACGGATAACCCTCGTATATAAATGTATTCGATTTTACGACTCAAATAAACGAGAAATCCGATAAAATATTTACATTGAATATCTAAAAAAAATACAATCGCAAGATAAAAAAAATCACTCGTTCGAACTTGATCGAGAAACAAAAACCATAAAAGCGTTTGTGTAAAGGAAATAAGATAAATAAGAAACGAAAAAAAAAACGTATGAGGTGAGAAAAACAAAGGGAAAAAGCCGCTCCAGTAATCTTGTATGTATGAAAAATCATTGCGAGAGTTCAGCGGCCCCTCGCGGGCCGTTTTTGCCAGGGATGCGAGGCATCACACACCTGGCCTTAATTTTACCTGGTTTCTGCCCTTACTTTACTCAAGAAAATACAGCACAAAGCATGTAATATTATAGATAACAGCTGTTGTAAACATATGCGAGTGTCTCTCTACGCGTACTTATATCAGAGACTCTGATCAGCCGGAGCAAGTAGAATTATCATACAGCTGACAATAGGTAGTCCTAGCATGGTTTTTTGTAATCTTGCTTTGGAACTCGCTGCCGGAAAGTATAAGAGAGAATGGTTTAAGGTATCAACTGGCGTACGACAAGGCTGCATGCTTGGACTGTTTCTCTTCACCGTCGGTATGGACTTAATTCTACTGTGGCTGTGAACGACTATTTCAATATCTACAACCAGGTAAGAAACTAACTGATATAGCCCTTGCTGACTGATACCGAAAACCTCGATACACAATCTTTCGTTTCTATTTCTGTTCGCTTGTCAATCAGGGATGTATCCACCATATTGGCGTTAGTTAGATACACCGCCGCTCGTGGCGCGGGCGAGAGTTCATACCGAGCGCGGAGATCAGTTGCTTACCGCCCTTCGGCGAGAGCATATTGTACTGTGGCTCGGCCGACTGTTGCGCCTAGGTCCGGGTCACAAGTTTTATTGTAAATATACATCAATGTGCTTCTGAAAAAGTCTTTGTTTTGCTGACCTGCTCCTCATCATGCCCTCACGCGACAGAATAACACCTTTTTGAAAGAGATGAGGATGTTAGTACCAACAGAAGGCAGAGCTGACACGAGATGATGGGAGGACTATGTTGGCTGACACAGTTTTGTGACCCCAGTTTGTTACGAAGATATGCTCCAGTAAGGGAAGCGAACATGGTGATGATGGCTATGATATGAGGCCGTTATCGTCTGGTGTAAGCTCGCCCACCTTTACGCACAGTTCCATGTACGGAATATTGACTGAAATATTCAGGTGAATTTTTTTCGTAAATATTTCAGCACAGCTTTCACCGCGAAAAGTTCAGATATGGCGCGTTGATTGGAAAACTCAATATTTAAAAACGCAAACCTGAGCGTATTTATTTATATGTATGAATTTAGCAGGTATAGTATATAGAGGATAAATGTTAACCCATAGAAATGCGTAGTACAAAATACATATATTTTATATCAAGTCACTGAGAGCAATGACGTACAATGAAAGCTTGCTTTATACCTTAAAACCTTCACGCGCAATATCTGGGACTCGGAGCTACACTCAAACAAAACACAAACAACGCCGGTAAAATTCTTATTTAATCATGTTTTTTTTTTTAGTTTAACAAAACTATAATGCAATAGCATGATTGGATATAGCCCTTTCGCATCGGTATGCCGTCATAAGATTCCCCGACCGTCGACATCGGTTGACGTGATATATCGTTTTGCTACTATATATACTATATAATAGTTTTTTATGCATCATCTGATAGCTAAAGGATACAAGAACCAATAATTCCGTGTTGTTTGTGTGTCAGCCATGTTATACTTATGACATGGTTTTTGCTGTCACAAATCCTAACTATTTGCGTTGCGTATTCCGACACTTGTTCTGAGTGTGAGGTCATTGACACTAAATGTGCCAATACATTTACATAATCACACTAACGTTAGTGCTGCAATAACGAATTAAAATAGTATATTTTGTAATGTCATTGAAGGAAGAATTAAAAAAATTGTATATTTTTTCAATTATCAAGGGTTAAGCTCTTTCACAGTAATAATATTATATATGTACGTTTATATGACGCATGGAGATTGTTGATAGGGGCAAGTATTTTAAGAGGAATTCTTACGTTGAAAATATTTTCACACGTTGGGTAAATAAAAAGAGAACGTAGATAGCTTGCGTCACGTAATACGAAAGTGGAATGAAGTTTTTAAACGAGGCACTGAATTGAAGGTGGAAAAGGGCTAATTCAAATGGGCACTATTTTATTTAACGAGTACAGTTCAAGTATACTCGACTCTAGTCCGGACGGGAAAAGCTTTCTGAATATTTAATTCAAAATGATTCTATAGTTTTGTTATATCTACTGGTACATAAAACGTGTTAGACTATTTAAAGGTCAAGAACGGCTGGACCGATTTTCATGATGTTTATCATGTTATTGTGATTTGTTAGATTTGACTCGATCCCGAATAACATTTGCGGGCGAGTATAGATCGATGGTCAAAACATTTGCTTTGCTAGCCAAAGGAAATGTTAAAAAAACTCTTTATTACGCGTTATATTGTAGATGGATAAATACCGGCGGTTGGTGTGAGCTTGATCCCTCACCCGTAAATCCAGTTGCTAAAGAAAACTCTCATCCAAGAAGATTCCGTTCGCTTACCTGTAACAAAAAGAGAAAAATCATTTAAGAAAAATACAGCACGTTTTATATGTAAATATTTACATAATTTTTGGTATTAACGAACTTTGACGACTGATTAGGCATTAATTGATGCCGAAACTGCAGTCTTCCAGCAAGTGATTATAGTGTTAAGAAAGGAAAATCCTTATATATCTCCTTCTCGTTGTGGGGTGTAAGCGACATCAGTCGGCCAATATAGATAGGGACCGAATGTTGGCCGGAAAAAGCCCAGCTTACCTCATCAGGTCAAGCTAGTTAGGGCACTCTATTGTTCTGGAAATAGTTAATGGTCTCCAAAGGCGGATGAACCTTTATGGTCAAAGTCATAAGGATGTAGAAATAAAGGGCAAAATACTACATTAAAGGTCTAAAAGACATACATGTAGCAGCAAAAACGAAAGGATCGAGAAGGGTGGAGATCGAGATGCAAGATTTTGTTGCTGCAAACCAATCCACCGGATTGATACTACAAAGAAGATTGAAATCGATCGCAAAGTGAATGTTTAAGACATAAGTATCTTAAAACAGTACAACTGGACAAATGCTGATGAAAATGATGATCAAAAGTCACGTTTATAAAATGCTAAATGTGACCTTTATATTAAATTATGAAGAAAAGCTCTGTTGATGGAAGTATCTATTCATTTTATTCAAAGCTCCTTCCGTCATTGATAACGAGATAACGTCGGCCTTATCGCTAAGTGATCAAATATTGATTCGTAAAGTGCCCACAACAGCTGTAGTCCAGTGCTTTAAAAATAAATAATAAAACTGAAAATAATTTCCATGCTCGAGTTTGTATGTACTTGACAAGTAGTATTTAATGGCAGTAATCAATGATTCTTTCTATATAATTTTTCCTCTATACAAAGGACAAATCCGACCTATCCTTGAATACGGCAATCACATTTGGATTGGAGACACAAAATACCTTCTAAACTTAATTGACTCAGTTAGAAGAAGAACAAATCGTTTGCTAAAAAAAGACACTCTTACGTCTACCTGCAATCAATGGAACAAAAGCGTAAGATTGGTTCTCTTACTCTTTTCTACCGCTATTACCACGGTCGCTGCTCTTCGAAACTTAAAGAACTAATTCATCCTGCACCCACCCACAACCGACAAACTCGTCTTACACTTGCCAAACATCCATACACGGTTAATGTGTGTCAACCAAGAACTGGCAGTTTCCAAAGTTCCTTCCTTAATGCCACCGATAAGCTTTGGAATGCTCTTCCAGCGTCTGTGTTTCCTCCTTTCTACATTCAGGATCTCTTTAAGAAACAGATAAATATACACTTGCAAACCCACACGCAAACACGAACACAACACACGTTTCACGCATGCAACGTCCATCCTCCCTGGCCGAGCGTCATAGAGTTCACTGGTCTTGACCGGCTGTGCTCTTCTACATGCTATTAGATAAAAACTTTCTTAAGAATCGTAGATTCCCTTATTACATACCAAAAGCAATCCTAACATCAACAGTTTCTAATAAACATACGATAAACTCTAGCGGGTATTAATTAAATATACATATACTATACATAAAATTATTTTAAACGCGTCAATTCAAGCAGAAAAATAACGGCAGAAGCGGGATGCGAACCGCGGACCTTGGAAACCAACTATGCCCAGGTATTCATACCGCTCAGCCAACTGGGCCATTGCAATGCTTGGATCTAGTGGGTATGTTTTTATAATGAGAAGCACTCGCTCCCACCATCTGTCTCTATCTCGGAACGACTAGATAGACCAGAGAGCATCCCAAGTAGTTTTTCGCAATGTGGTGCAGAAGTTGGGTTGATATAATTTGCGGTCGCAAGTTCCAGCCAAGCGAGAGCGGGCACTACTGGGAAGTCTTATCCGATAAACATGCTAACGGCCTACTGAAAAAACAACATATTTTCAGGACATATTAAAAAAAAACTTTATTATATCCTACTACATATTATTTTATGACGATAAGAACTATTCAGACGACCTTAGTATATCACGTTCTGAAACTCACGTTCAAATGTATGAAAGCCATTTTCACCCAGTAGCTGTGTACTCATAGCTTGTACGAGACGGATGGTCGTATTAGAGCTCTTTCCCACGGAAGTCCAGTTTTGCAGGATCGGTTTTTTACTGGATTTAAAAATCATACCTGTGTTCACACACATTAGTTTGCATCCTGTTTTTTACGGGATAGCATTGGCAGTCGGAGAAGAAAATTCAGACGCAATGGACGTGAATACTCTTCTCATATTATACTGGTACTTTTTTAAAAGAAGATTTTGGGTTCACCCGATCCTAAAACTACCGATCCGCACTGCACACCGTATCTAGTAAAAAATCGTATGCAGGATGCTAGTGGGAACACTTCCATTAAACTACGTAACTAAACGGGATACCGTTTTTTACTGGATTCAGTCAGGTTTGTATTGGCAAAACCGTACAGCACATTTCAAACGGATCGGATTTTTGCGGTATCCTGTAAACGGAATGCTCATGTGAATGTTACTACAGTAGCACGTGTACTACTTAACGTGATCCACCAAAAAACTGAACCCGCAAAAAACGGGACGATGTCGTGGGAAAAGGAACAAGAGTTGAATCATTTTCATATTAAAGTGTATGTGTATAATGCGGCAGAACTATAAAATATTCAGCAAACTGTTAGTACAAAGAAACACGCAATACCAAGCCTCATTTGCTGAAGGTTATAGCCTAAAGAACTTGCGTACCATGCAAGAAGATTCCAGGAACTTAAATATTTCCTTAAAGGAATCGTTCCATCAGTTCTAACGTGTATAAGCATTCAGACGTGTATATATATTTTTTTTAATTAAAGGGGTGTGACGGAGTTTCTTTTACTACAATAAAGCTTTCTACTTTGCTATCAATAAGATAGGTGTGGAGGAGGACTACAGTGTTTTGTCGGCGGGCGGCTAAGTCGTGAGGAGCGAGCCACAGTGGCGGAACTGCGCGATCGTCCCGCCTCCCGGGGGACGCCCTAAAAGGGATAATCCGTTCATTTATAATGGCGGGATCACAGGAGATTTGTACGCGCAGATACTGATCGAAAAACGCTGAAAGAATCCGACCCGAGAGCAATAAGTACAACCGTATAAATGAACAGAGTATACCTGGGTATGTACAGTAGATGGGATAGGCAGCAGATACAGTGGTTGATCAATTCAAAAATTACATATATTTGATGTTCGATTAGGTAAGGTATATTTGGTTTGAAATTATAAGGAATGACAAGGTGAGATAGCGGACTAGTCAGTCTTCCGTACTGCAGTTGGCCAAGAGGCGAAGATGGATCTGGTTGGGACATTTATTAACATTTTCGCATCGGTAGCCGATATATGGCGTGTAAGATTCCCCTGCCGTTGACATCGGTAGCCGTGATATACAGTCGATTCCGCTTAATTGGGACACCGCTTAATTGGGACAGCTAATATGGTTTTGCTGCTTTTTAAGAATAGTTTTTTATGCATCATCTGATGTCGGAAACAGCAGGGTCAGATCCTGCCTGCCCAGAAGTGGGCGACGTCGATGGCGTTACTTCTGGCCATCATCAGGTCTTCCTGGGTGCAGCTATTCGGGAATAGCGCACACTCCACAAGGTGTGAAAGGGTCTGCTCCACGCCGCAGTCACATTCAGTCGGTCCGCTGTAAGACTGCCAGGCTTTCATTTGTGTCCTCGTCTTGCATACTCCGGTTCGAAGTCTGTTAAAGGACCTCCATATCATCTGATAGCTAAAGGATACAAGAACGAATATGATTTATGAAAATAGACCAGATAAGTAGATTTATGCTTCAATTACTAGTTTGATAATTGACAGTTTAATTTGTATTCAACTGAGCCGTAATGAAAGGTTAAGGATGCTGCAGGAGAGCATTAACTACGATGCATTTTCTTTAAGCCTCCAGGTTCACGCCGTCCTGGATGGCTGTCGGGGACTATACATAAAATGTACTCTTCGTTCCTCTCATCCACTTCTCTCGTTATAATTGCCTAATTCGGTATTATGTTAGTTCAAAGTATGAACTGATGAAGGAGAGCCGTCTCCGAAACCCGTAGACTAATTCATATTCAAACTCAGTAGTTCAACAAATAGCTTCTTTAAGAAGCCGCTACCTGTCATGCGACAGCAGATAATTAGTCAAATGGCCGACATGTTGTCTCCAGGCGCAGTGACTGTTACTGCGTTCTACCCGGGCACCGTCAGGTGTCACACATCATTGTTTGTGGCCCGGGCAGAATACAGAAGTTTTTCAGTCTCGTAAGGTCACTTCGAACTTTGTAAAGTTATCGAAATATATACGTCAATGTGCTCCAGTCTTTGTGTTGTTAATCTACTCCTCATCATGCCACCACGCGACTGAATAACTACCTTTTAAAGAGAGGGGGATGTTAGCACCCTTTTATTCTTAAGAATAGGTCTGTCCAACTAGTCCATCATCGTACGCTTCTCTTCATATTAAAAGGGTAGGGTAAAAGGTACAGTCAATACAATAATGTACTTCACCGATAGGACTGTGCGGGTCGGCGATATTGAAGATTTATAGAATATTTCGGCGACGAAAATAGCCGAGGGGATAAAGACAGAATATAGACGAGAGCGCACTTCTACAAAATATAGAGCAGAAGCAAGAAAAATAATAACGACCGAGAATTCTTCCTGAAACAATATTGCCCTATAAGATATTAATGTTATGTGATCGAAACAAACACTCATGTCGTGTACCGCTATCTATTTTCAGCGCTGGTATAATACTTGTTTGTTTTATTTTGCGTTATATTATATAATACCTCGGCGGGTATAGCTCAATGGTCAAAGTGTTTGCTTTGCAAGCCAAAGATCGTGGGTTCGATCCCCGACAGAGATTTAAAAAAAATGATTTTTAATCGCTTTCTGAGCTCTAAAATATATTTGATCCCTCACACGTAAAATTCTTTTAGAAATTGCGGAATTTTCGCTTTAAAAATGTACTTTAGTTTTCCAAATCCTGCCCGGGCGTTTAACCAATGCATCCTCCTTGTATTAACTTATGACGCAGAGACGTGGAATTTGAGAGCAGGTCTTACCCATAAAATAAAGGTCACCCAGCGAGATCCATGCTCGGAGTGTCGCTAAAAGATAGAATCCGAAACGAGGAAATACGCAAAAGAACTCAAGTAGTGGATGCTACCCAACGAACAGGCACACTCAAGTGGCAATGGGCAGGACATATCTGTCGAAGAGACGACGGTCGATGGGGAAGAAAAGTATTGGAATGGCGCCCAAGAACTGGCAAACGAAGCATTGGCCAACTCCCTACAAACTGACGATATAAGAAGAATAGCGGGAGTAACCTGGATGCGGAAGACCGAGGATCGAAGAGGATGGAGACTCATGCAGGAGGCCTACGTTCAACAGAGGACGGACACAGGCTGATGATGATGATGAGAGATCGAATTTACGACTTTTTTAATGGTTAGCTTTACATCTAAGCAATACCCGGCGAAAAAATGCCAGTGTTATTTAAAACGGCAATAACGCAACGTCTATTTCCGCTTACAATGTGTCACTTCTTAAAACAATCGTCTCTAACATTGTCTAACATTTTAGGTCGACGTTGTTTTCTTCGACATCCGATATCGCTGTGTCGACTGGGCGTTCCCTGTCGAACTGTCGACGGTTCTGTCGGATGCCAGACACGTTTATACCGTCACGCCGCACCAACGCCCCGGACACTAATGCGACAGTAATGCCGTTTAAATAAGCACAACAATATCAATGTTGTTTTTTTTCATCGCGATACATTCAGCAATGGACGAGAATAGTTTCGGTGTTCATAAATTCAAACTACAGGCGAAAATGTTATTTATTTTGTCAACCAATGCTCCGTTTGCTAGTTCTTGGACGCTGCTCCAACTCACTTGAGTGTGCCTATTTGTTGAGTAGCCTCCACTACTTTATTTCTTCTTCGGAAACATATTCATTATATCATGCTAATGTCAATAAAATTAACGAAGTTAAGTAGTAAGGATTCATGCTAAATTTTCTTAAATACAGTATGAAATCTAGTAAATTCATAATAATTATTTATATCTTCTTCCTCTCTTATTTGATATCGATTTACTGGATGACAGGATGCAGGATCGGGTTCAATATACAAAAAAAAACTTGTTTTCGTTTCACATATTATCACTTATTTGTCAAAAACGTCGCCCGTTATAGCGAATGTCGTTAGGCGCGCGCCCTAACGGTCGCGAGCTCCGACTGTCAACTGGCGGCGCGCTCTGACATCTCGGCGCTGTCAACCGTCGCTCAGAAAAAGCGGATTCAAGATGACAGCGGTACAAGAAGGAAAGGGCCAAATGTCATAACAAATAAATTGGCGTGTGCAAACACCGTGTAACATTATACAATTAAAACTAACATTAGATGTGCATGTCAGGCGAGCGAACAAAAATAAGAGACAAAAGATCGTTTTTCGAGGCTTTACGGCATCAGCCTAAAGGAGCTATATCAAGCTGATATTATTATATTTATAAAAACATAATAATACGTAAAGCTTACATATTCTTTAGATGAGAAACTATCCGCTGAAAAATTAATAGCAAAAACGTTCAGCCTAAAGAATAAAGTAATAACAGAGCTTTCAGGAAACGCGGTTCTAGAGAAACGTGATTATTATTATGAAAATACATTACATGAAGATGAGTTCTGAAGCGGGGCATACACACACAGGAAGCGTTCGCAGGCAATTTATGCTGTAATGTTGAAATTACTTTCTGAAACTTTAGTACAGACATACACAAAGTATTCCGTAATATCGTAACAATACGTTCAAGCGTTTGCCATTGAAGTTAAGCAGCACAAGAAGCGAACCACAACTTGGATGGCTAATCGCCTGTTGCCAACATCGAAACGCTTGTCGGATTATGCCACTACTTAAACTATAAGTTTGTTTGTCCCTGACAATTATTTAAGGATAAGGAGGCACAGATTGTTTGTTCTTCCTAGAGGCAATACTAACCTGCCAGGGACTATGCCTCTTGGGAGAAGGATCAGACTGTTCAACGATACTGCCTCGAATATTGATATATTCTACTTGAGAGAAGCCCAGTTTCGACATGAGCTCCACAAATTTCTTTATCAAAGTAATTTCGTGAAGTCTTCTGTTTAGCGAGCTCCGGGACTTTTTAAATTATTGTATTATTATTGTATTATTTAAAAATTGTTGTAATATATCCTGTTTCAGAATCGATTTAAATATTTATATTTGTAATGTTTCTGGAAGAAAATAAATTGAAATTGAAATAAATTAACGGGTATAGTTAAATATTCGAAATCAAGCAACATTGGAGGCGTACCACAACTTGGACGGGTTACCACCTATTGTTTTCAGCATATCATTGATTAGATTGAACCGCTTCTTAAACCTAATGATCTATAAATCTTGGAATCGACCCATCGCGAACTAGCTCATTTTATGTTATTTATATTTATGGAATTTACTTTGAGATACATTTCAATATTAAATGAATAAGAATATCTCGCCTTGTCTGAAGACTGTAGTTTCGCAATCTATGAAAGCTTCGTCAGTTCCAATGTGCACAAACGTACTGACGTGTAAATGAATATTTACTAAAAAAAAGTTTCACTAGAGAGTAAGTGACTTGGGTGGAATTTGGGAAAAGAGGGTTATGGTTGGTAAATGTATGAAATTCGAATATTTTTAACCCTTTCGCATCGGTTGTCGATATATGCCGTCTAATATTCCCCTACCGTTGACATTAGTAGCCGTGATATATCGTTTTTCTACTTTCAGTACTCATTTTTTACTCTGGAAATTGAAACTGCAGTCATTCCCTTCATCAACCTACATATATTCTTTACAGGAATCTGTAAAGCATGTAAATAAATATCGTTCGGTATCGTCACAGGAGCGATTTTTCTGTAAGCCACGTGTGTCGATGCCACCACATGTAAGGAGTTATATAACGAACGTTTGTTAAATATAACAGTTTTTATGCATCATCTGATAGCTAAAGGATGGAATAACAACTTTTTGAAAGATAGGAGGATGTTAATCTCTACTTGGCATGTAGGGTGACCTTTATTTTATGTGTGAGATTTTCTGTTAGATTCCACACCTCTCTGCCAAAAGTAAATAATACTGAGGGGATGCATTGGTTACATTATGTACCACTCTAAAATGAAGGCTAATCATTATGGGTATATTATATACTTTGGGTTAGATCACTCTGTCACGCCGAGCGTAGTGAAGTTGGCCAGGTAATCGCCCAGAGAGCTTCGCATTCAACCGGAAGTGGGGACAATGGCGGCTGCTGGCCGCCGGTTTCCGGTTCCGACGCTCCCGGAACCGGAAACGCAGACACCAGCGCCACGCCGCCCCTGCGGCCGCTAGGCGAAGCTTGGCACAAGTGCCGTTCACCACAAAGACGCGCCAACTAATAGCTGTCATATCTATCAATTTGCATAGTTGTATAGATTGAGTAACGTAAACTGTAAGCTGTAGTAGTGATTTTCTGTAATAAATGGATGATGCGTGAATGTAGGGTTGTATTCTATGACGGTGGCGGATCAACACAGCACACGCAGCGCTTAGCTAAATGTATGATGGTGATAATCGTTTTAGAATCTACTGTTGAAATTTCAGTCTAGTGATCAACATCTGTCAGAATTCTCATGTATGTGTTTACGTAAAAAAATACACAAAAAAGAATGATGTATAAAGAAAAATACAAGAATACAGTCATTAAACGTCTTTATAGAAGTAACGAAAGGAAAAAGGATAGCCCTCTGTCGGGTTTCCGCGCTCCGAGAAACCGGAAATGGAGACGATCACAGATCCGCGAGAAGATGGCGCATGCCATATCCGGTGCGGCGGCCATGATGGCGGCCGAGCCGGAAATGACAGTCGAAAATTGGATATATTAGAGAGGGGTGCCACAAGGCTCTACACTGTTCCCGAATAATAGGAAAAGATATAAAATAGAACGAGAGCCAAACGATTCTTTAAAGGCTGTCTTTAATCGCCATCGGGGATCGAACCAAGGACCTTTGGTTTGCCACGCAAACGCCTTAACCACTATATATATAATCGTGTCGGAAACAACAGGGTCAGATCCTGTCTGCCCAGAAGTGGGCGACGTCGATGGCGTTACTTCTGGCCATCATCAGGTCTTCCTGGGTGCAGCTATTCGGGCACAGCGCACACTCCAGAAGGTGTGACAGGGTCTGCTCCACGCCGCAGTCACATTCAGTCGGTCCGCTGTAAAACTGCCAGGCCCTCATTTGTGTCCTCTTTTAACCACTGATCTATACCCACCAGAAAATTTATTTTTATTAATAGAATTATTTGAAGATTAATTGAAAAAGGTTAGGTTTTTATGTTTTCTTTTATAGAGATATACAATATATTCGCAATTCTTTTATAAATATAACATTATTCGATCTTTGACAAGTTGCCCAGCCGCCATTAAGGCCAGGTATAGCACATAAACGTTTTACACCTTATTATTTCAGGACATTTATGCCCAAAATAACGAAGAGGATAGCTTTTCGCCTCGACACACGATAAAAGAGGATATGAATTTAGTTCAGGGAGTTGTAGCATACAGATAACCCTCGTATAGAGTACGCTTTTCTTGATTTCCTACAAAGATAAGAAGTGATTGCGGCGATTTTTCATACAACGGTGCCTTCAATGTAAATTTCAATTTAAAAAAAACCCTTACAGAAACATTACAAATTTGAACAACTAAATTCGCTATTACAATAAGAATTAATCATAATATATGGAGAATTAATATATAAAAATACTCCCGCCCTGGAGGTCATCGGGAATCATTTATACTCATTTGTTCCCAGGTGGACCTTTCTTCTTCTACCAGAAATTTCTAGGGATAAGGCATGTACAATGACAGCTGACAGAATTGAGTGGCGAAAATTTGTGCTGATCATACGTTACAGATATGAAAGGGATATTTTTATAAATTGAATACATATGTGGCGGACTTCTGTTTTATCAATTGTACCAACTTCGGTATATATGTCTTGTCTATTAATATTTGCCTTGTATGTCCCATATATATCGTTAGATTCGCCGTCACCAGAGGTCGCCTCAAATACTATTGCACCTATCAAGGTGGGAGTTGAGTAGGCTTTATATAAGCAGACGACCATACGGACCAGAATTCTGCTCTCTTATCTCTTGACCGCCTCCCTAACCTGATCAATCGTCAAATCTACAATCAATGGAACACAGACGTAAGGTTGGTTCTCTTAGTCTTTTCTACCGTTATTACCACGGTCGCTGCTCTTCGGAACTAAAAGAACTAATTCCTCCTGCACCCACTCACAGCCGACAAACTCGTTTTACACTTGCCGAACATCCATACACGGTTAATATATGTCGACCAAGAACTGGCAGCTTCCAAAGTTCCTTCCTTAATGCCAGCGGTAAGCTATGGAATGCTCTTCCAGCGTCTGTGTTTCCTCCTTCCTACAATCTGGATCTCTTCAAGAAACAGATAAATATACACTTGCAATCTCCCCAACCCACACACAAACACGAACACAACACACGTTTCCCGCATGCAGCGTCCAGCCTCCCTGGCTGAGCGTCATAGAGTGCATTGGTCTTGACCGGTTGTGCTCTCCTGCATGCGTTTACATAAAAAAAAACACTTGCCGCCTGCCGGAGACGCCCTGTGTTACGTGACCGCTTTACGACCGACGCAATCCACCGATCACAACACTCCACTACACTCCCACTTTCGGAAATATTAATAAATACATAAAAAAACGACGACATTCAGTTTGCGGCCACGAATTTGAAGTAAATTAAAAAATTTATTTTTTAATGCAATATTTCGATTTTTTCGATCGATATTTCATGGTGGGATTCCATAATATTATATATAAATAAAAAAAAAAATTTTAAATTTATTCCACATGCAAGACTTGAGAATGGCCACCCGACCTGGCTGAAACATGTCGTCAAAAAAATATATGTGGAATAAATTCTAAAAAAATCATTTATTTATATCTGATTTTAATGCATGTTTTAATTAGAATAAATTTCAATAATTTTATTAACTTTTAGCACATCCCTCGTAAATGTACAATTGTACATGTATTACATATGTTGTTGCTACTTCTACTACATAAAGATATTTAAGGAGAGGCCAAGACAATGTTAGAATTATAGTATCACAGTTGCTGTGTGTCCCTTTACTGCTTTTTAACGACTCGGCCAGCGTCTTATGTCCTCCCCACGCTCCTCCGTCTCCCTAACTATGATTCCTTTCCCTATAATTAAAGCAAGGGTTGATGCGAATAGTTGTGTCGTAAAACTTTCGCAACGACCTCCTTTGAGACAATTCGCCCGGTCGAGATGTCTCTCTAAGAAGAAATACGAGAAACATCTGATCGTAACAAACGACTTAAGACAATCTTTAAAACTATACACCCAGTCCATTTTAATGGTTGTCACGAACTATCGTTCACAGACAATTCTTCCAACGACTCATCGGTAACGACGTGGGTCGCACTGGACGTCTGGTGCACGGGACATTTAGTGCACAAGACAAATTGTGAAATGGACTGACATCCTCCTCTCTCATAAAGGGTGTTATTCCGTCGCGTAAGGGCATGATGAGGAGCAGATCAGCAAACAAAGACTTTTTCAGAAGCACATTAACATATATTTTGATACATACGTTAAAACTTTACAAGCTTTCGGCCGCCAGCATACAACAACCCGCTCGTCGGCGCTTAGGCTGTCGCCCAGCGCTGAAATGGTAATGTCTATAACTAACACACCCGTGTGCGGACAAGCGAACAGAAAATAAGAGACAAAAGATTGTATATCGATGTTTACGGTACCAGTCGGCAAGGGCTACATCATGATGATGTCAGGACGTTAACCTAACCTAAACTAAGTTATTTCGTTAACGAGACCTATGGATGACTGGACTCTACGATCACTGGACAAATACTTAGGTTGTCCCGTGCACCAGACATCCAGTGCACCCCCACGTCATTACCGATGAGTTGTTGAACGAATTGTCTAGGAACGACATGCGACTTTTTTACGTGATTTCGTTATTACGCATCTTTTGTGAACGGCAGCATTACCCTCTTTTACGCGATTTTCTTGCTGTTACAAGAATTTTCTTATTTTTTTTATTCGTCTTTTACGTAGGTATTAAATGTGTTTAAAGAACTGATAGCGTTACGCAAAATAATATTATGTAAATACTACCGAAAAAGAAGTAAGACTAACAGAGCTCGCAGCATGGCAGAGCAGATGGTCGTATTCCTTCCTTCCTTCCGTCCTCGACAGAATAGATATACCGTGGGTTATTCCAAACCACTGGACTAGTCAATTCATGACTGGCCACGCCAATTTTAAGGCTAAACTCTTCAAGTTTAGCCTCGATGATAGTCCGGACTGCCCATGTAGTGGCCCCTTGCAGGACGCTGAACACGTTATGTGGCATGGCCCAATATTATACTCAAGTAGGTAAATGCTCTAGCATAATCCAACAGAAGCTTGGATCGGTTGGATATGTCGACCTCATCGCTACGGAGTCATGCATTTTCTGTATGAGCGACGACTTTCGCAGATGTTAAAAAGTCCCAATTTTAACGTCTGAACTACGAACTTTACAATCACGTTTGGTGTATCTTACCAAAGCTCGTTACTTGTATAACGAGAAAGTACTCTGAAAACGATGCCTTGGTAAGTGCTCCCAAGTGACGCAGCTACAAAGCGACCGGTCCAAGGAGACTTAGACACAAAAAAATATGAAAATACTCGCATGTTATATTTATTTATTATTAATTTTATTTATTTATTTAACAGAACCGCACTTCCAAGGTACGTAGAATAACAAAAAGAAGAAGAAGTTGACACGTGTCAAAGATCACAGAGATTTTGGAGAACAATACCATCGACAAAATAGGAAAAGGATGTAAGAAAAGGAACGAGGTGTCCTAGTAAGCCATTTAGGAGCGCCATTGCTGTTGTAATAAACTGAGCGCTCGAAGCTCCACAAGAATCAACCGGGATCAAAAACAATGGATTGCTGGGAGCACGGGCGTACTTATCTAGAACGTAAGAGTTAAAACATTCAAGAATACCAGGGTTGTGAATCGCACCGCGAACAAGAAGGAATGAATATTTAAGAGCAGAAATTTTTCTCCGGGACTCTAACGAATGAAAAGAAAGCATCCCTAGAAGAAAAAGAGTTGGGTAATATGCGGAATTGGATTGAATTGAATGGATTTTGTAATTTTATTGTAATACAACCCATCCGTTAAAAATAATAGTATTTTAATTTATGGCAAATTTTTGAGCAACATAAAAGATTGACGACTTCTGCCTCGGTCACACTTTTCGATTCTGTTTTTCTCCTCAAGTAAATAATAGTCTCTCTCTATACAGTGGTCGTTACACCTAGTTAGTTTCGGTTTAGATTTACAACGAAAAGCTATATTTTTTCCGACCCTCTATACAGTCTATACGCTCTAAGATTCCCTATTTTTGTACACGTATTTACTTTTCATTGCTTCAAAATAAAAAAGGCGTTCGAGTCGGTTTTTTGGCATTTTTAATTACATTTAAAAATCTTTCTCGAGAGTCTTACAAGCAGCTTTTTAAAACAATTTTTATACGTGTGCATTATACTGTGAATAAAATGTTAATTTCAAAAAAAAAAAACGATGAGGTCAATGAGCTGCTGCTAGGAATCTCTGGTGGAGAAGATGAACGTGTCTTTTGAAAGGGTTTCAAGATGGGGTGACCTCAACCTCGTCAGTTTCAACATTTCCAAAACCCAATCATGCATGTCCTCCGCCAAGAAGACTGCTGTGGACCCTGTATCTTTCAACGGTTGTTCTCTTCCGAAAGCAAGCTCCATCAACATGCTTGGATTATCAATCTCGAATAATGTCAAATATTACGAGTCAATAAAGTATAAAGCCGGTCTCGCTTCCGAAAAACTAGGTGTAATATATAGATCACTGAGGTATTTCAACGATAAGCATCTTCTTCTTCTAATATATCACCTTGGGATTGGAGCCCCAAAATACCTTCTAAACTTTATTATTGACTCAGTTCAAAGAAGAGCAATTCGTTTGATAAAAAATGACACTCTTACGTCTAACCTGCAATCAATGGAAGACAGGCAGAAGATTGGTTCACTTAGTCTTTGGTCATAAAAACAAACAATTAGGTAAATTGAGATAAGATTTGAGAAACAAATTTTAAAGTTTGTGGCCGATTCGGAATATATTTTTTTACATCCATAACCGCTCCGTATTTGGAGCATATGAACACAAAAAATTGACGTTTCACAGTTCTGTAAGCCCTATGCTTTGTCCCAGGACACATGTATGCACGGAAGTCCACATGGGAAAATATATGGTTCCCGGGGGCCTCCAAGAGCCCGCGAACTTGCATAGACTGCGGCTGTAGTATCAGATAAATATTTGGGTGCTCAATAATTAGCGTTTTTAAGGAAATCGGATGATCAGCCTCACGCTCCCAAGACCTGGACAATATTTATTTTGTCCTAATGGGTTGTCTCAACCTTATCAGGGTCATGTAAAGAGCTCAAATTTAAATAATCGATTTAAGAATATCAAGCATGGTCGGGATGCGAACTCTGAGTGAGAATCTGAGTGAGAAACAAACACTTTAACCACTGGACTAAGCCACCCCGCTGGAATATATAAAAATATTCTAATATTTTGCAAGTGAAACTGTGCTTAGTGTTATCCACGTAAAAACAAGGTATGAAATATTACTCAACATTATTAAAGGTAGGAAGAATTAATACAATACATTTAATATTTGTAATGAATATAAAATTTAATACTAATAATATATCTTCTTCGTAGTATAAATCCGGTGGATTGGTTTGCAGCAACAAAATCTTACATCTCGATGTCCACTCCTCTCGGTCCTCCGCAAACCTCTTCAGCTCAGCATAAGAGCTACAACTCATGTCCTCGAACACTTGTTGCAAATACTCTAGGGCGCCCTCTACAGTTTCTACCCTCAACCATCCCCTCCACAATGTCGTGAAGAAGACCATCGTGGCGCATGATGTGACCAATTCATTGGGCTCGCCTCTCTGCGGTGGTTTTACACGGTGGCTATATTCTTTGATTATCAAGAGAACCTCATTGTTCGTGACGTGATCTCTCCAGGAAATTCCGAAAATTCTTCTGTATGACCAAAACTCAAAAGCCTCTAGTCTTTTTTTTATCACTTTCAGATAAGCACCATGTATTTATGTATTTAATTTTTGAAATTGATATCAAAATTACTTCTAATAATATACACAAAACGTAATATGGCAAGATTGTTTTTACGTTTCACGCGTTCCCGTGCTCGGGGAGCTTTTGCTCAAAGCTCAAAGCAAGTAACCCGATACAGGTTTCATCGAGTGCCGCTAGCAATAGATCAATCTTCCCGCGAGACACCCAAGTGATGTATGTCACCGCGGACAAGGAAGTGTGCTGGGACACACCAGGGCAGGCCTATTAAACCATATTACGAATATATAAAGTATTATTTATTCATACAACCATTATGTTTTAAGTGAAATGATAAAAACGTAGATTTAGCCTAGTACTAGAATCCAAAGAAATATCATCAATTCACGCAATATTTATCTATTTCAAATTTAAATAGATCGCAAAGTGAATACTGAAAATATTAAATTAAGAAAGATGTTAAAATAACAACTGTGTCGGTTAATTTTTGTAATGAAAGTAAGTGATTTGATCAAGGTCATCGCGACTTCGCTAGAGTCTCTCATGGAGCCTGAAGTGTGGCCTGAAAAGACCATCGTTCAACCCTGGATACGTGTAAGACGAAAGAATCGCAGTGAACAGAGGTTGAAACTAGGTTAAGTGAAGATATTGACATATTTGGTGTAATATTATTTTATTATTATTTTTTATCTTGAGTCTCCTGACGCTAGTTCTGAGTGTGAGGTCATTGACACTAAATGTGTCAATAAATTTACATCGCCACACTTATGGTTGAATCTACTTTAATGACGCATTGAAATGTTACCTATTTTGTAATGTCATTTAAGGAAAATAAAATAAACTGTCAAACAAATCAAACCTAAATTTATCTAGGTTAACCCGACCTAGCTTAAACTTATCTATTCCGAACCAACGTAACCTCACTTAATCCGCAGACTTTTAATTTTAACCTAAGCTAACATGATCTCCAAATTTACTCGAAGATCATTATTTCACAGAAGATCGTAAATATACGAATATGAGGTTTAGGTTAGGTAACGTTACGTTAGAATAGTCAAACTCGTATCTTCATCTCCGTGCCCAATATTAGGCAACGTGGATGTCCTTAATGTGCAGCTTGATGGGCACATGGAGCAGGATCTTAGGTGTGAGACGGTCTGCAGGTCTCCACAGTCGAACAACAGTGACTCTCTGCTAAAGCATTATTTGTTTGTTCTACCGACTCCAGTTCTTAATCTGTTCGCCCGAGTCAAAAGAATCTGCCGCCAAGCCACGCCAAGATACCTGAGAACCGCTTTTTCCAGATCTTCTCTATCGCCGAAATGCGTTTTACCCAGGTGTTTCTTCGTCTCAGAGAAGAGATGGTAGTCGCTTGGGGCTAAGCCCGGGCTGTAGGGTGGGTGTTTGACAATACCCCATCCAAATTTTGCGATGAGCTGCTCAACATGGACGTCAGTACGCTCGTTCTTAAACTCTCTGCACCATTTGCGCACGTGTTTAACGCTCATACACTTGTCTCCATAGATTTCGCATAGCTGGGAATGAATTTCTACCAGCGCAATGTTATATTCAGACAGGAAACGGATAACCGAGCACAGCTCACACCTGGCGGGCGAAGCGAGAGGAAGATACATCAAGTACGGTTGCCAAGACAAGACTGAGTTCCGCAGGCAGCTCACTAGAGAAGAGATTTGGAGTGGGGGAATCAAGGTACACTACAGAATCGTGGGATCCACAATAACAGCGCTTTTCAGGACTGCAGCGCCATAGAAAACTTATTTTACGGATCACCCTCGTATTTATGACAATATGACATTTATTAGGTGTAAATTTACAGATATTTTGGCAGCCCTACGGTGCGAAGACAAAACACATTAAGTCTACGTGACCGGTCATCAGATCCGCCATTCAGGGCACTTGTCACGCACCGAACATCAAAAGTGATTTATCTGCTGCGGGAGACGCTTAATTGCTTTTGAATTCGCGCTCATTAACGCAGAAAGGGAGAATCGGTCGTTATTGTTCATTTCGGCAACGAGAGTATTTATTATTACTTAATGATGAAAAAATAAGCGAAAAAATTATGTACATTTTCGATAGAAAAAAGTGTTCGCGTCAATCAAAAAAAAAGTGTGTCAAGCATTTTTGTTGCCAATAAACGACTGAATATATTTTCATAAATATTATACATTTTTTTAATACCGACAGATGGTGATAGTAATGCTGAACTCTCATATGTGGATTCTATGACGCTTACCATGTATATATGGTTAAGATGAACAGCCAACGTCATAGACTACAGCCCGAGATTCACGCATCATCTTTATCATTACAGAAATTTACTATGAATGGGTGGTCTTCACGGGACGACTTTCGCCTACCACCAATTTTAATTGATAGGCTATTACTGGCATTTTACGGGTGAGGGATCAAATTCACACCAACCGGGAGTATTTTAGAGCTCACAAATCATTTTTTTTTCAATCTCCATCGGGAATGGAAACCACGAGATATAGCTCGCAAAGCAAAGGATTTGACCATTGAGCTATACCGGTCTGAACTGGGATGAAAAAAATCCGGAACGTAGAAGTTAAATCGTTCGAGAGTCCCAGGGTTGTGAATTTCACCGCGAAGAAGAAGGAATGAATGTTTGAAAGCATTCCTTATATCCATTCAATTCATTTAATTCCGAATATTACCCAACTCTTTTTCTTCTAGGGATGCTTTCTTTCCATTCGCTAGAGTCCCGGAGGAAAATTGCTGCACTCATTCTTGAATGTTTTAACTTCTATGTTCCAGATAGGTACACCCGTGCTCGTAGCCATCCATTGTTTTTGATCCCAGTCGATGCTTGTGGAGCTTCAAGCACTCAGTTTGGTACAACTGCAATGTCGCTCCTAAATGGCCTACCAGCACATCTCGATCCTTTTCTTACATCCTTTTCCTCTTTTGTTGATGGTATTGTTCTACTTGATCTCTGTGATCTTTGACACGTGTCATCTTCTTATTCTTTTGTGTTATTTTTATTTTTATTATTTTCTCTATTTATTGTATATTTATGTATACTCTATGTTTCTAAATATTTGTAAAAAAAATTGGAATTTCGATTCTGTATATAAATAAATAAAATTCCTGTGGTAAATTTTCCTATAGTAGTTGAACGAATACAAAAAATGATCCCTTGAAGATAAAGTGTTGGATATATAACGGAATTGAGTTGAATGTATAGGTTTTTTTTTTATGTAAACGCATGCAGGAGAGCACAACCGGTCAAGACCAGTGCACTCTATGACGCTCAGCCAGGGAGGCTGGACGCTGCATGCGGGAAACGTGTGTTGTGTTCGTGTTTGTGTGTGGGTTGGGGAGATTGCAAATGTATATTTATCTGTTTCTTGAAGAGATCCAGATTGTAGGAAGGAGGAAACACTGACGCTGGAAGAGCATTCCATAGCTTACCGGTGGCATTGAGGAAGGAACTTTGGAAGCTGCCAGTTCTTGGTCGACATATATTAACCGTGTATGAATGTTCGGCAAGTGTAAGACGAGTTTGTCGGCTGTGAGTGGGTGCAGGAGGAATTAGTTCTTTAAGGTCCGAAGAGCAGCGACCGTGGTAATAACGATAGAATAGGTTACCATACATTTGTACCATACCATATCTTTGAAACTCATTTAAAAATCCTGAGTAAACTGTAACGTACCAAATACATCATGTGTTCAAAATGATACAAAGAAAAAACGTGAAGTTCGTTTCATCAGTGAATAACAGCATTTCCTGAAACGAGTATCGTTTTCAGTATTTTTCATGCAAGCTTGATCCCGCAGTCTCCGCGCCCATTCATCCGTATAGAAAACATGAAATAACTGAAGCACTTGCGCGGACGCCAAGCTCTTTGTTTCAACCGAAAATTTTCAGGTTTTCGGTCTAGTGGTTAGCGATGTTGGCAGCAGAGTGCATCCGGTTCTGAATCTTTATTTTTTGGCCCGCGTTCGGTTTACAGTTAACCCGATTGTTTCGCTCAAACTGACGTTTTATATTTGTGGAAATAAATTACGCTATTGAGCACAGTTCAATTATAATCTAGTAAAATAATTGTCAATTATTCATTTCCATATAGAAAAAAAAGGAAACGCTTATAGTCAATCAATTAAGAAGTTTCCTACAGTCGACAACGGAACTGGTGATACCTGAGGCGCAACCGAGGGGAATGCTTGGATTGCCTCGAAAGAGGACCTAGCCTCTGGACACGACCAGGGATGGAATATATAGAGGTCCATTAACAGACATCGGACCGGAGTATGCAAGACGAGGACATCATGAAATGAAATCCTGACAGTTTTACAGCGGACCGAATGAATTTGACTGCGGCGTGAAGCAGACCCTGTCACACCTTCTGGAGTGTGCGCTGTGTCCGATTAGCTGCACCCAGAAAGACCTGATGATGGCCGAGAGTAACGCCATCGACGTCGCCCACTTTTGAGCAGACAAGATCTGACCATGTTGTTTCCGACACGATTATCTATATAATCAATTAAGTACGGTTGCTTATATGTGGCTGGTATTGAATTTGCAAAATCTCTTTATTTTAGTAAATCAAGTGATTTAACCAGCAACATTCAGTCCAAATTTCGGGCTCAGTCTGACCGTGTGGGCTAGGTGAGGAAAATAAGGGTGTGTTGTTAGAAAGGAAAAAAGTATAAATTGATATCTTCCTCTCGGAATTCGATATCAAATTACTGCGTAACAGGATGCGGGAGCAGATTGACAATACAAAGAACTTGTTTTCAAAGCACAATTTGTGTTTATTTTAAATAAAGACTCGATTTCTACGCCCGACCGGCATGGCATGTCGCCGGCCGGGCGCGAGTCAATCGACAACTCCCGACACCGTGACGTCTAGCGCCCCAAGGCAGTCGCGGCAAAACAGGAAATTTAAGATGACAGTTGCACCAACATTAAGTGCAGCAACTGTCATAACAAGTAAAATGGCGTATGCAAACACCGTGTACCATAATATAATTAAAACTAACATTATTAGATATTCATGTCAGGCGAGCGAAAAATAATAAGAGACAAAAGATCGCTTTTCAAGGCATTAAGGCCTCAGCCTACAAGTGCTATATAATGATATCAGCTCAAAATAGCCCTTGCAGATTACTGCCGAAAATGCACCGATATACGATCTTACGTCTCTTACTTTTGATCGCTCTTCGGACACCGCATATGTAAAATGTTAGTAATATAACAAAAAGCGTTGCGTCGGCATTTTGCTTGTTGTGACAGTAGATAGTTCGTCAAATGGCCGACAGGCGATTGGAGGGCACTGCAAGTGTTACAGCGCGCTCCGTTCACTTTCGGTCGGGGATTCGACGGGAGATAGATTGTTAAATGTAAGCCATCGTGGCGTATGATGTGACCGATCGCCTCTCTGTGATGGTTCTTACTAGGTGTCTATCTTCATTGATTATACTGAGAGCCTCATTGCTTGTGACGTGGTCTCACCAAGAAATTCCGAGAATTCCTCTGTAACATCACATCTCTAGTCTTTTTCTATCACTTTCAGATAAGCACCATGTCTCACAGCCGTACATCAAGATGTTCCGTACAAATGTTTTGGTAAATTATTTTAAAATGTTTTAAATCGGATATTTAATTTTTCCAGCATTTTCAAAACAAAAACTGAGTGTTGGTAATTTTTTCAAACTAGCCAATCTTTTTGGGTGACCAAAAAACTTGTACTGAAAAAATTGTTCAGTTTTTCTCAACAGGAAGTGGCGGTGCTAGTACCAGCTTAGACCTACATACAACTGGCGACGTACACAGAGATGTACCGACCATGTCCGCGAACCCTGCCGGTAAGACCTCTCTTGTATTTTTTTCTTTTTATTCCGTTCGCTGTTTGTTTATTTCTTCTTTTTGCCTCTCATGTTCTGTTTGTTTACGCATCAAGACCGTTGATTGGTGTACACAAACGTTATACAGCACCGCCACAAAATACGGTAACTATCCACCACATTATTTGTAAGATATACGAGTATAATGATATCAATTCATTTCAATTTATTTATTTTTTCAGAAACATTACAACTTTCATTCAATACGATCCTGAAATAATACAGGGAGCGACAGGTTTTGATTTAAAACCGTCAGCTTTTTTTGCCGCTCCCTAATACAAATATAAACAATATATAAATATAGCTACTTATGACTAAGTACTGAGAAAAACAAAACAATAAAGACAAGCAAGTGTTCGAGGACATGAGTTGTAGCTCTTATGCTGAGCTGAAGAGGATTGCAGAGGATCGACAGGAGTGGAGATCGAGATGCAAGATTTTGTTGCTGCAAACCGATCCACCAGATTGATACTACCTTGATTAAGTTGAGACCTCATTGTTCGTGACGTGGTCTCTCCAAGAAATTACGAGAATTTTTCTGTATGACCACATCTCAAAGGTCTTTGAGATATGGTATTACAGAAGAATTCGGTAATTTTTTCACAGTTTTAATAAAGTAATGCTGTGAGCTTCAAGATATTACGCGTAGAGTCAACAAGCTTATGTATATATATTTTAAATGTACGAGTGCCGCATTTTACCTTGAAGCAGAACAGTTCGGAACAAGTCGTGGAAACTGGTGAGCAAAAAAAAACAAACTCTCTCCGGGGCTTTCGGAAATTCGGCGAATCACTGCGATGGAATTTCCGCCAACTTACCTGTAACAAATTAAAACAAACAATCAATTACAAACGGCCTGACGAGACTACGTCAAAACTCCGAGGTAAGTCACACCGCTAGCTGATGAGTAACTTTCATGATAAATGGAACATGTCAGAGTTTTTTTTTTAAATATTTATATTACGAGGGTTATCCATAAAATAAGGTTCCCATGGCGCTACAGTCCTGAAAAGCGCTGTAATAGTGGATGCTAGGAGTACCCCTAAAAGATGCAAAAGAACTTGTATACCTTGGAAGTACGATCACCTGGGATGGCAGAACAAAAAGAGAAGTCAACAGTCGAATACATCAAGCAAGGCTAGCTTTCAATAAAAAAGCCAAAATTCTTGAGTCAAAGAATATTACTTTAGGGCTCCGCAAGCAACTTGTCAAAACACTTGTTTGGAGCATCTTAATGTACGGCTGTGAGACATGGTGCTTATCTGAAAGTGATAAAAAAAGACTAGAGGCCTTTGAGATGTGGTCGTACAGAAGAATTCTCGGAATTTCCTGGAGAGACCACGTCACGAACAATGAGGTTCTCAGGATAATCAAGGAAGATAGGCACGTAATAAGAACCATCTCAGAGAGGCGAGCCCGATGGATTGGTCACATCATGCGACACGGTGGTCTTCTTCACGATATTGTGGGGGGGATGGTTGAGGGTAGAAACTGTAGAGGGCGCCCTAGACGGGAGTATTTACAGCGAGTATTCGAGGACATGAATTGTAGCGCTTATGCTGAGCTGAAAAGGGTTGCGGAGTACCGAGAGGAATGGAGATCGAGATGCAAGATTCTGTTGCTGCAAACCAATCCACCGGATTGATACTTCGAAGAAGAAGTGGATCCGACATTCTGTAGTGTACCTTGGTTCCCCCACTCCAAATCTCTTCCCTAGCGAGCTGCCTGCAGAGTTCAGTCTTGGCTTAGCAGCCGTACGTAATGGATCTCGCCCGCCAGGCGATTCCTGTCTGAAAAAAAAATGCGCCGGTAGAAATCCATTCCCAGCTATGCAAAATCAATGGAGACAAGTGTATGAGCGTATAACACGTGCGCAAATGGTGCAGAGAGTTCAAGAACGGGCGTACTGACGTCCATGATGATGAGCTTTTCCGACGGCCATCTGTTTCTAACGAAACAATCGCAAAAGTGGAGGCAGCGATGCTCTCAGATCGAAGAGTGACGGTTCGTAAGCTCTCCGAAATGATCCCTGGTGTCAGCAAAACCTCTATTGGCAAGATTTTGACAGAGCATCTAGGGTATGCTAAGGTTTGCGCGAGGTGGGTGCCAAGAATGTTGACCGAAGACGCCACCAACGAGCTCATCGCAAAATTTGGATGGGGTATTGTCAAACACCCACCGTACAGCCCGGACTTAGCCTCAAGTGACTACCATCTCTTCCCTGACATGACGAAACACTTGGGTGGAACGCATTTCGGCTATAGAAAAGAGTTGGAAGAAACTGTTTTCAGGTATCAGCGTGGCTTGGCTTAATTTATTTACTCGGGCATTAAAAACCTCGTATATCGCATGCGAAAATGCATTGACCTTAGTGGCGACTATGTAGAAAAATAGTTAAAAGTCTAAACTTTACAAAAATTTACGTATTTATAGAATCAAACATGTTTTACACTATGAAAAATCACTGGGATTGGAGGGATCAAGGTCCAAAAACCGTATCAAGGAATGTGCAGCATGTTCAAATGTATTAATATTATTTTCAACTATTTACTCATGTTGTAAGTTAAATTAGGAGAATACAAAAGGGGGAATCGCATTAAATAAATTAGTATCAACTCATCTCCGGTCTTTGGTCTTATCTTCAGTGCCGGATACTTGGTATTCCGGCATCACCATATAAGCTGATGCTGTAATTTCGGGATCGCAACCTCGGTTCCGCGACACTCGTATAAGGGAGTATATAGTCTTTCGCGCAAACGTTTAAAGTATAAAATCTGAATAATACGATGGCACTTTAAAAACGCAATAAACGTTCAAGATGGCCTCTCTCCTCCATCCGATATCGGAGCCGTCTCTTTCAGGAATTATTTATGGCACAATCACCGCTGATATTGGATTGTCCGCGAGACAGGGCTACGAGTATAAAACTAATATAAAGAAAGGAGCGAGAGATAAAAGGCGAATCATGAAAAAGAAATCCGGATTTAAATATCGCGAATAACTAGACGTGGGATTGTGTAAGAGAGTTTCGCGATATCAAGTATTGCAATCCAAAGAATTACAAAACGTTATTTTTTCAGTGGTTTTAGAATAAATAACTTCTGACGTTTTCACGGAGAGATTTGATTTTGTGGCTTTCGGGTTTAGCCGTGTGTGGCAATCGACAAGCGAATACAACTGGGTCTGAAAATGAACATAGATAAAACAGAACCCATGATAAATAGTCATATTTCCCAGACTTTTGACCCAAATACATTGGAGTAACACAAATAGAGGTTGAAAACGACTATACCTATCTGGGACTATTAATAAAACTAGAACGAAGCAACTTCTCAAAAGAAATCGACAGGCGTATACAACTGGGATGGGCAACATTTAGAAAACTAAAGTACATTTTTAAAGCGAAAATTCCGCAATGTCTTTAAGCTAAGGTGTTTAACCAATGCACCCTCCCTGTATTAACTTATGGCGCAGAGACGTGGAATCTAACGGCAAGTCTTACACATAAATAAAGGTCACCCAGCGTGCTATGGAGAGATCCATGAGAGGAGTGTCACTAAAAGATAGAATCCGAAACGAGGAAATACGCAGAATAACTCAAGTAGTGGATGCTATCCAACGAATAGGCACACTCAAGTGACAATGGGCAGGACATATCTGTCGAAGAGACGACGGTCGATGGGGAAAAAAGTATTGGAATTGCGCCCTAGAACTGGCAAACGAAGCATTGGCCGACCGTCTGCAAGACGGACTGACGACATAAGAAGAATAGCGGGAGTGACCTGGATGTGGAAGGCGGAGGATCGAATTTGATTTATTTTTCGGATTTCCTCGTTTAGTATTCTATCTTCTAGAGACATTCCTCTCATGGATCTCTCCTTGTCACATTAGATAAAAATTATTTCGTGGAAAGCACCTGATGTTAGATTCTACATCTTCGTACACCATAAGTTAATACCGAGAAGATGTATTTCATAATTTACTCATGAATTTCATAATACCCCTCGGTACAAGTAAGGACAGCGATTATTCAGGAGGTTTTAAGGCACTAGATTTGGGAAGCGCTGGACTAGACTGAAGGAGACAAATGCCAGAGGCATCTGCGCGGAATCTCTTCTTCGCGATATATTTAAAGAGGGAGTCTCTAAATTAACGTGACGCCTCACCTTCAGCAAATATACCCGAATAACGTATTTCAGCGAATAAAAGATTTAATTTGTATACGTTCAAGTAAACTCGCGCAGTAATATAATACGTTAAGTCTAATATTTCAATCGTCATATTCTTTGAAACAGCGAAGTCATAGTGTTGTTGGGTCTGCCGCGATACTGCAGTGCCTCAGGCATGTTGACGGAGGCGCGAGTGGATGGCTTCCATGCCACAAGAAGTGGAGTTATTATATTAATCCATCCTTGGAATTTTTTTATGTAATTTTTTTATCATGGAAAAAGTTGCTAATTTTTTTTTTAATTATAATCATTATTATTATTATAGATTCACATAAATATCTGGAAACATCGACGGCTTGTATATTGCCAAACACAAGGAATTAAGAAAAGTAACTTGTCTCAACCAAACCAATCTCAATCATTATCATCCGCTGTATCCATCCACTGTTGAACGTAGGTCTCCCGCATGAGTCTCCATGCTTCCGCATCCAGGCTACTCTCGCTTTTTATCTGATGTCGACAGTTTATCATGTTTTGCCAACGCTCGTTTTCCAGTTCTTGGACGCCACTCCACCACTTTTTTCCCATCGACCGTTTCAAATTTTATCGTTTAGTGACA
This sequence comes from Glossosoma conforme, assembly GCA_022606575.1. Lineage (NCBI taxonomy): Eukaryota > Metazoa > Arthropoda > Insecta > Trichoptera > Glossosomatidae > Glossosoma > Glossosoma conforme. The sequence goes on from JAGTXR010000167.1 coordinate 220,640, forward strand.
CTCCTCTCGTGGATCTCTCCATGGCACGTTGTGTGACCTTTATTTAGAGTCTACGTATCTGTGCCATAAGCTTATACTGGGAGAATGCATAGGTTAAGCCCTTAAGTTTTAAGACATTGCAAAATTTTCGCTTTAAGTTTGTACTTAAGTTTTCCAAATGCTGCCCATCCCAGTTGTATACACTTTGAGGATTTTTTTTTTTTAAGTTATTGAGTTTCAGCCAGTACCGGCTTTAGATCCTGCGGCACCCTAGGGCATTATATTACTAGCGCTTAAAATTGTTTTTATTTAAAAAATCTAAGAAAGATTGCTTGTCCTCTGCGCCATTAGCTCATTCAACGCCCTGAGGCACCGACCCACTTCGCCACCCCCTAAAACCGGCACTGTTCCCAGCGATGTAATAGAAGTACGCTATTAGAATGTAATTTTAAGCATACGTGATATGGTAATACCAACTGTATACAAGTATCGAAAACGGGGTATTATTTGCGTATTTTTTTTTATGTAAACGCATGAAGGAGAGCGCACCCGTTCAAGACCAGCGCACTCTATGACGCTCAGCCAGGGAGGCATTAAAAATGAACTGAAGTTTTCCTGCTTATCCCAGTTAAACATGCCTGTCGATTGCCTTTGAGAGTTTATTTAGTATAGAAATGCAACAGAAGAATGCTATGAAATTGTAATTATAAAGTTACATGATATAATAAAGCCAAAAAACAACTATTCCAAACGTTTTGGCGAGCGAACCGCGCGGAATATTTAGACAGGCATTGCAGCCCTACGACGCCTGACGATCTCCGCTCGGTCTAAGCACGCTTTATTAGACTCTTAGTACATATTATGTATGGACAACGGGCGCGGCGGACCGCGACAACAGGTGTCGGGCGTCCCTCGCTAGGCATGCCTGACTAAAGTCTGCCCGGAAAACACGCGCTCGACATTAGGCCATATACCACTAATGCAATTTATTTATTTTTATTTAAACACATACAGGAGAATACCGACAGATAGTGATAGTGATTCTGAAGTCTCATATGTGGATTCAATGGCACTTACCTGCATATGGCTAAGCCGCTGCATGTGGAGTGTCGATCCGCAAATGACATAGAATACAGACCGAGATTCACGTACCTAACATAACCTAACTTAACCTAACGAACAACACTTGATAACACTTTCAAAACAACAACGTTTACAACTGTCGATATTTCATGTACATAATATTAATGTTCCGAAACCGAAATCGCGGTCCCGAAATTACAGCATCAACTAACTGGTGATGCCGGAATACCAAGGTTCCGGCATTTATAAAAGTAATTCTAATACATTGAATGTCATACACTGCACATTCCTCGTTACCGTTTTTGGACATTGATCCCTTGAATCCACATAGACTGGCTGATTATTGGGATGGTCGATGCTCCGTATCGATGCGTAAGCATTCCTTATTAATATTACTAATACATACAATTTCGTACACCGCAAATTCCTCGATACTTGTTGTTTTGGACCTTGATCCCCTCAATTTGCATAGAGTAGCAAAATTCGCTGTGTCGTACCCGACTGTATGAATCTAAGATAAAGAGTTTGATTATAACAATTACTTTAAAGACTTTTGGATCTTTAATACAATACAGTTATGTTCAAATATATTATACTTTTATGAAGATATAGAGAGGCGACTTAATGTATCTACATTGGAGAGACGTAGAACAGTGACTGACTTGCTGTTTATTTTAAAAATTCTGAACTCCATAATCGATGACTCGACATGATTGCAGGAAATTACGTTGAATGTTCCCTCCCGGTTCACTAGAGGCAGTGACCTGCTACATGTAAGGACATCCAAAACCAACTACGGTTTCTGTTCTCCTATGTTGAGAATATGTAGACTGGTCAACTCCTCTAGTGACTTGGACTTTTTCGGGCAGGACCTTCCGGCATTTCGCAGATCCCTCTACTGGTGTGCGTGATGTCTGTTTTATTTACTCATGATTATTATGTATTACCATCTTCTTTAATTGTAATTTCTAAAATAAAACCGTATGTATTAGCTTAGGCCGTTAACCCTCGCTTTACGATGCTAAAAACTTCCGCGCGTTCCGATGGTGTCAACTCATTACACATTCTGATTTAAAGTGAATAAAATGAGTAGAAATTCGAAAAAATGAAAATATTCAGAGATATCGCTTAATTTTACAATAGTTGATGTCAATAAGCAGTAATAATTGACATTTAATAGCTAAAAACATGAAAAACATCAGACGAAGACCTCAAACGGCCAGACGCACCTTCTCGCGTGAACTTCCGAGAGCTACTAACACTACTTAGCCTGTCGATATATCCATGTGCCGACCCGCATAGATATAATTTCGAACTAGGCGACCAACTGAGGTTTCCCGTCTCGCTCACTCATATTAGTACGTCAGCGAGAGTGAGGAGTATAGATGCCGCCGCATCTGTGTATTTTTTAATTTTATTTTCGCACACACTTCCGGCAGGTGCAATGATTTATGACAGTTGACGCGTCTTGATTGTAGTGGTGAATTTATTCCGGATTTTAGAAAAATATTTCCTGCTCCCGATAAGTGCCTATTATTAAAAATATTTTTTTTTTCAATACGTAAATGTATTCAGGAGGAATACCTAAAATCTGAACCCTGTGTGTATTATATTTACAGAGATATTTAAGTTATTACAAGCAATGTGTAGTCAATAGACATAACGGGGAGGAGAGGTTAACCTGTTAACCGGGCGGGACGCATAAATACGTCAAACGTAAACAATATCGGATACGGTAGGATATATTTTTCGAACAACAAAGGTATTAGTCATCCATACATGTCTCGACATGAATTTAAGACACGGAGTTAATCAGTATCATTTCGCTATTGAGAGTGGTAGACGTGTTCTGGGTGAGCAGTGACAGGTTCGTACTTACACTTACCTACCTATTTTACAAGGAATTATAGGAAAACCGGCTTTCGAACTTTATTTTTCAAGAAGGAGAATAATTGAAACACCATTTTTTTTATGAATTAAATTACGTCCTCCAGGCGTGACGTACTGACACGTCCTAGCGAAAGAGTTCGCGCCCGTTACAAGTTGCGTAATTGGACAGCGGACCGCCCGGTTAACAGGTTAATAAAATAAAATCAAATAAATAAAATTCAAATAACGTTTTGAACGATTAAATTTAATTCTGTGAATAATGTCGCTGTGTTTCATTGACTGTGTCTGGATGCCGGGTTGCAGACTAATGACGCGTCCAGTCATCTAGCCGGTCGTCATATATATATTAATGAAGCGATATGAAACACAACTATTCTGGAGATGAAAACAGCTTTGATATATTATTCTCTTACATTCCAAGTCCGGCATTCGGGGAAGAAGAATAGCGGGGAATGCGATTCGCATGTGTGACAAACGTTGCGAATGTCAACAAGGAGCATCTAGGTGAGTGGAGTCATCAATAACGAGACGGGAATAGCGCAGCTCATAATTCTAAGCAAATGATACAGCCAACCCTTCTACAGCGGACGTTTCTCAGGAATTGTCGAAATGTTGTTTTATTTTTATGTAATCGAATGCAGCAGAGCACAGCCGGTCAAGACCAGTGCACTCTATGACGCTCAGCTAGGGAGGCTGGATGCTGCATGCAGGAAACGTGTGTTGTGTTCGTGTTTGTGTTGACGATGGAAGAGAATTCCAAGCTTACCGGTGGCATTAAGGAAGGAACTTTGGAAACTGCCAGTTCTCCGTCGACACACATTAACCGTGTATGAATGTTCAGCAAGTGTAAGACGAGTTTGTCGGTTGTGGGTGGGTGCGGGAGGAATTAGTAATTTAAGTTCCAAAGAACAGCGACCGTGGTAATAACGGTAGAAAACACTAAGTGAACCAATCTTACGCCTGTGTTCCATTGATTGCAGGTAAGACGTAGTCGATTAAGTTTACAAGGTATTTTGGGGCTCCAATCCAAAGGTGACTGCCGTATTCAAGGATAGGTCAGATTTGTCCTTTATATACAAACTGTGAAACGTACTGTAATATTAGAACTCTGTGATATACATAATGTATTATTCGGATCATCGAGATACAAAAACTTACCTGCCACATTGACGACAGCTCTTCGAACCAATTTGAATTACTCACAGACGATCGAGAATCACCAAAACTAATGTCCGGATCGCAAAAAAAAAATACTAAAAAAAACACACGTTCGAAAATTGAAAAAATTTAAATCTGGAAACACATACATTTTTTCTTCATATATTTCTCCGCTTCCTTGTGATTTATGATTCGCACTGGGACTCTATAAATCTTGCTCGCTCACTGTATATAAATTTCTATACCGTGAATCACTATTTTTTTTCTTTTCTTTCCATACTCTTTCCTCTTGTGTATCATTGTTTCGGCCGGTGATATATTCACGACGATCCGGGAAGTTTTTTTTTTTTGGTACAGATGTCTTTTTAAAAACACGAAAACAAATAATTACGACGTCGCGATTTGATAGATTTATTGGATTTTTTATTTGCAGCGTCCAAAGTTGAGATATTTTTCAAACAAGTTGAATTGTTTCATTTTCTCATCTATCTGGAATGATTCTCTATTTCTTTACACATACTCTATTCTTCACTCGTTCTGAGTGCTGTGGAATATGGCAGCTTAGTGTGGAATCCCTACTAATTCAAATACATTATTATGCTCGAACTATATAACTGAAGATATTTTTCAATTTTTTCAAAACAAATTAAGTTAATTATTTCATTGAAGCGTGTATCTTTTTTTATTGTGTAATCGCATGCAGGAGACAGCCGGCGGTTATAGCTCAATGGTCAAAGCTCTAAAATACCCTATGTTGGTGTGAATTTGATCCCTCACCCGTAAAATACCCTATTAATTAAAATTGGTAGTAAACGAAAGTCATCCCGTGAAGACCATCCATGGATCAAAACTCCACACGCAGCGTTTAGTCATAAGCACCATGGTAAGCGTCATAAAATTCCACATATCAGAGACGTCAAAATTAATATTATCATCTGTCGATATTCTCCTGTATGTATTTATTTAAAAAAAAAAAAACAGTGCACTTTATGACGCTCAGCCAGGAAGGCTGGACGCTGCATTCGGGAAACGTGTGATGTGTTTGTGTGTGGGTTGGGGAGATTTTAAGTGTATATATATCTGTTTCTTGGAGAGATCCAGATTGTAGGAAGGAGGAAACAGACGCTGGGAGAGCATTCCAAAGCTTACCGGTGGCATTAAGGAAGGAGCTTTGGAAACTGCCAGTTCTTGGTCAACGCACATTAATAAAGAATGATTATTTATTTCTTTATACATACTTTATTCTTCACTCGTTTCGAGTGCTGTGGAATATGGCAGCTTAGTGTGGATTCCCCACTAATTCAAATGTATTATTATGCTCGAACTAATGCGTAAAAAAATAAGTTGACGTCTCTTCTTCTTCTTCTTCTTCTTCTTTAGCCTCGCCATTTCCCATCATAAGGGGTCGGCACTCATTGTACACATTTTTATCGTGCATCATGTTTTTTTTAACTGCCGGTTGCCAACTGACTCAAGGCAGTAGCTTTTTTGGAAAGCTAGAGAGCTGCAGCTGACCGCCAATTCGGTTCATCCGCCACCATCTCAGCTATGAGCTCCTGCCCACCACATAGATTCATCATAGCCTAGCGTCCGAATATGTCAAAGAAGCCTATGGATGGTCTTCCAATGGGAGCCTCTACTTAAAAATGTGTTGAAGCCTCCCAGTGTGGGTTTTTGTATCGAAGTTTGCCTTCTCCGGCCTGTTTGTCCGCGAGAGGTATTTTATTTCCCTCCTACCATCCATATCTGGAAGCCTATCCTACTATAATTTTTTGACTACTCTATTTTTTAAAAATATATAAATGGAAAATATCCATTGCATTTAGATCACTGCTTACATTATCTCATTGACATTATTTTGGAAATGCTTTCTTTCCATTCGAAAGATTCGTCGAGTTGTGTTCACAGGCTGCCTCAAACCAACAACACCCATTTCAAAACTATGCCCCTTGGCTGGTATCGCGCTATCAAACATAAGACGCAAAGTCATATGCGCCGAAGAAATGCTTAAGGCAACCAACCAACCGTCCCACTGCTTGTATAATCAGATACCCCCAACACCCAGACTGAAGTCTCGAAGCAGCTTTCTGATATCCACACAACCTCTCACATCCAGCCCTGAAAATGAGAGACTCCAGCTCTGGCAACAAGATGCATCAGAGGATTTCATAACTCCAAAGGAAGGCCTCCCAACTGGCATGAACCTTGATTGGCGGACCTGCCTATAGGTTAAAGAAATCGATTTAAAATATATACTTTTAATTCTCCGTCTGGGATCTAACCCGCGACCTTTGATTTGGTAATCAAACGCTTCAAGAACTAAGCTTTGCCTGCTGACTGTAATGACTGTAGCTGTAATTGTATTATACACACATGTTGTTACATAATAATTCAACTAAGAAGACAAGAATTGGTAGGTTAATAATTTTGCAATATTTGTGACAGCCCTAATCCCGCGTCTTAGCATCTAATCCCGCCGGGATAAGTGCCCGACACGACAGATGGACGTCCGCCCTCGTTATCTCATCACCCAGACGCCTCTCTCCGTCTCTTCCTGTCTCGCGATCACCTGCCGCGCACTTCTCGTTCTTACCCGCAGCATCCATCACTCCCGTCCTACACAAACTGGCATTCATCATTTTCTCAAACCACGTGCGCACTTTTTAACAGCGATTACGTCATAACGAGATTCAGGGCTGTGAATTATTTTTATATTAACCTTTATCCGCCCAGTGGTCCCGTACGGGACCGCAGATATGCGTCGTTCAATGCCCTAGCAGGCCGATGTTTGTAATGTTTCGTCGAACAATACATTCTTCCATGAACTTACTTTAATACTGTTATTACAAATTAATGTAATCCGATTGTGAAATGAACCATGAACACTCCTTTATGGGACCGTAGGGCATTGAACATAGCAAACCTGCGGTCCCTTAAAGAAACCACTGGGCGTTTAAAGGTTAAATCACCCATCTTCTTCTTCTTCTTCGTGTCAGCGACGTCAAATTATTTTTTCCCAATATCTGGCAAAATCGATAGCTCGTGTGTTGCCCAGCATTAGGTCCTGAGATGTGCAACTTGTTGGGCACATGGAGCAGCATCGTAGGTGTGAGGCGGTCTGCAGGTTTCCACAGTCGCACAATAGTGTCTCTCCCTGCCGAAGCATTCCCCACCGCTCGAGGTTGTCCTTTGTTCTACCAACTCCGGTTCTTAATCTGTTAAGGGATTTCCAGGTTTGCCAGATGGGAGGCCTTCCTTTGGAGTAATGAAATCCTCTGGTGCGATTTGTTGCCAGAGTTGGAGTCTCTCATTTTCAGGGCCGGATGTGAGAGGTTGTGTGGAAATCACCCATAAAATCTGGAGATAAGCCCTCCCCTTACTGTGCTAAAAACATCCGTGAGCTCCGATGATATGTATTTTCTACACCATATGAAAATGTCATTTAAAAACCGGAAAAATGTGAATATTCCTAAATATTGCTTTGATTGACTAATGTTGAAGTTGAAACGAAACAATTTTTGTAATGTTATTATCACAAAAAGAGAAAAAAAAAACATCTCAATTAGCCGCTACTCCAAAAGATTCAGCGCGAAATTTAACCGTGCTCAGCCGAATTCTACTGACGCAACATGATCGCGCCGCGTACGTTCCCGGTAACGACCAGTTTGTCTCGTCTGCGCCGCCGCTCGCGCGATGCATGACACGGGCGCGTGTTTCTATCCCCGATTATTCCAAAAATTATTTATTTCCGTTAATTTTTTTTTTAATGAAAATGAATTTTTATTGTTAAAAATCAAACGATTAGCGTTCAAGAATGTATATCACAAACAATAATAATTAACAATTATATTGAATCATTATATAATGTTGATGATCTTAAAATCTTCTCTTCCGTTTCCTCCATCGAAGATATGCACAATCTGATCTTAATAGTGTATCAAACTGGGTTGCCTTAAATAAACTCACGTTTAGTATCAACAAATGTAACGTTATCTTTCTCCCGTTCTAAAAATCCTATTCTGTCCAAATACTACTTATCTGGAACATTGCTCGACAGAGTAGCAGTTGTCAAGGATCTAGGTATAACCTACGATTCATTATTTACTTTCCATACTCACATAATCAATTTAACTTCACGCGCCAATAAACTCCTCGGATTCATCACCCGCCAGGCTAGTCAATTTCATAACCCTCTAAATTTTCGTACTCTCTATTCTTCACTCGTTTTATCTGTTCTGGAATATGGCAGCTTAGTTTGGAATCCCAATAAATCCAAATAAATTTTCATGCTCGAAAAAATTCATAAAAAAAATCTCAGGCGTCTTTATTTTTATATTTACGGCAACTATCCATTCAATTAATTTAATTCCGAACATTACCCAACTCTTTTTCTTCTATGGATGCTTTCTTTCCATTCGCTAGAGTCCCGGAGGAAAATTGCTGCACTCAAACATTCATTCCTTCTTCTTCGCGGTTCAATTCACAACCCTGGGATTCTTGAATGTTTTAACTTCTATGTTCCAGATAGGTACACCCGTGCTCGTAGCCATCCATTGTTTTTGATCCCAGTCAAGGTTTGTGGAGCTTCAAGCACTCAATTTGGTTCAACGGCAATGTCGCTCCTATATGGCCTACCAGAATACCTCGATCCTTTTCTTACATCCTTTTCCTCTTTTGTCGATGGTATTGTTCTCCTTGATCTCTGTGATCTTTGACACGTGTCATCTTCTGATTCTTTTGTGTAATTTTTATTTTTTATTTTTTTCTCTATTTTTTTTGTATATTTTTGAATATTTGTAAAATTGGAATTTCGATTCTGTAAAATAAATAAATAAATAATCGTGTCGGAAAAAACAGGGTCAGATCCTGTCTGCCCAGAAATGCGCGACGTCGATGGCGTTACTCCCGGCCATCATCTGGTCTTCCTGGGTGTGCAGCTGCTCGGACACAGCGCGCACTCCAGAAGGTGTGACAGGGTCTGCTCAACGCCACAGTCACATTTAGTCGAACTGCCAGGCTTTCATTTGTGTCCTCGTCTTGCGTACTCCGTTCCCAAGTCTTTTAAGGGACTATATATTCCATCCTGGTCGTGTCCAGGGGCTAGGTCCTTTTCGGGGCAATCCAAGTATTCCCCTCAGTTGCGCTTCTCCACACGTTCAGCCACAGTGTGGCCTCAGGTATAACCAGTTACGTTGTCGACTGTAGGAAACATCTTCTTGATTTGAGTCGTATGGTTATCTTTTAATACCCAAACATAGGGTGGAGTGTGTCGTGGGTTGCTTTGGAGTGCTCCTTCTTGGTGACTTCTCGCCGAATCATTGAAAAAAAAAACACAAAAAGTATGATATACAATACATTAAAAAAAAACAGTGTCCCAATCGTACGTATATAGTAGGGATGACATCAGCACGATGTATCCCTTGCCGACTGGTACCGAAAACCTCGATATACAATTTTTCGTCTCTTATTTCTGTTCACTTGCCCGCTCACGGGTGTGTTAATGATATCACGAGGCGTCAGTTATGTGTTGACGACCGAGAAGGTCGCATTACAGCCAGCGGTATGTCATTCCGCATGGCCGGAAGCTTTTAAAGTTATAACGTAAATGTATGTCAATAAGCTTCTGAAAGTCTTTGTTTGCTAAACTGCTCCTCATCCTGCCTTCACGCGACGGAGTAACAACCTTTTTGAGAGAGAGGAGGATGTTAATAAATAATTCAATAAAAAAAAATGTGACAACATAATATTAAGAAAAATAAAAAATGTAGCAAAAACAAACATTAATTATTATTATTATTTTTTTTTATTTATTATTATTAAGCTTGTGAATAAATGAATACTGATAGAATAATAATAAAAATATACATACTTTGAATATATACTATGGCGACATCTGTCGTACGATAATAACAATGATATAAATACTAGTTTCATCGCAGGTCAGTCTGGGCATAGCAATGGCGTGATTCGCCGAGCGGTATGAATACCTGGGCATAGTTGGATTCCAAGGTCCGCGGTTCGCATCCCGCTTCTGCCGTTATTTTTGTGCTTGGATTGACGCGTTGAAAAAAGAATTTTATGTTTAGTATATGTATATTTAAGTAATATCAAACATTAATTATTAGATCACGAGTATATTCATGAGTGAATTTAGGTATTCTTAGAAATTTGTATTCGCTGAGTATGAAAGAATAATACTCGGAACTATTTTGAGTCAAACGTATGAAAATACTCAAGTACGTTTTTACGATGTCGTATATTAAGAGGTGCATACAATTACGTGCTGAGTGATATGCACGAATATACAATACATCGCATATCTTTTAGAATGTATGTGACGTTCAATGAGAATGATGATACTATAAAGCAAAATTTAAATATCATCTGAGAGTAGGGTTATATATACAGTAAAGGATTGTATAATTTTTTTTTTATCAAATAAATACAATGTAGATCATATTGACATCAGCATGATATAACCCATGCTGACTGGTACCGAAGACCTCAATATACAATCTTTCGTCTCTTATTTGAAGAGAGAAATGTCATAAATATGATGCTTGCTGTAGATTTGTATGTATGTACCCTTTTGCTAAAAAAATATCTTAACATCAGACACTACAAACGTGAATATTTAATTAAATATATGTTTTCCATGTATATAAAAATAGCGACGATAAAATATTACTATTAGGTCCTTAACCATTTCGCATCGGTTGTCGGTATATGCCGTCAATGATTCCCCGACCGTTAACATCGGTTTATGTGATATATTGTTTTGCTACTTTCAATACTCATTATGACATCTACGGTAGGAAATTGGAAGTGCAGTCATTTTCTTTATCAACTTACATGTATTCTTTACAGGAATCTGTAAGGCATGTAAATAAATATCGTTAGGTTTCGTCACAGGAGCGATTTTTCTGTAAACCACATGTGTCAATGCCACCACATGTATGTTACATAATGGAAGTTTGTTAAATATAATTGTTTTCTATGCATCATCTGATAGCTTAAGGATACAATAACCAATGTGATATATGAAAATAGGTCAGATAAGTACATTTATGCTTCGAATACTAGTTTGAAGCAAAAAAAATTGGTTTGAAAAATTCACGCCGTATTGACAGTATAATTTGTATTCCACCGAGCCATAACGATAGGGTTAATGTCATAATGTCATCTGTACCCAAAAAATAAAAACATTATAAAGTACTCTATATCCACTATATATTTTATCCTATTTGCTTATGATAAGAAAAATGATATTTCAAATAGTAAATTACTCATTTGTATGTACGTGCCGAGCCAAGTAATCCATTGCAATTAGATTCGCAGTGTTGCCATTGCAATAAAATACTTGCGGGCAATTTATAGCGCAATAAAAGTCCGGGCAGGAAGCGAAGAAATGTATGGGCGAACATATTTATCGAGGAAACGATAGAGAAAGTTCTCACATACTGTCTGACATTAGATCATAGAAAAATTACTAAATAAGCAGTAATCTATTGATAGCGGATATGGATAATAAGCAAAGCGATTGCTTAATATACATGATATCGAGTTCAATCCGCAATAAAGGTAAAAATATCAATATATATTAATAATTTCACTTTGCTTTGTAAATACAATCTTATCTTGTGTAAAAATTGATCATTTACACGAAAAATATCAGTCAAAGTTTATTAATAGAAAACATTTGTACGGCAAGGTTTCTTTTTTATGTAAACACATACAGGAGAATACTGACAGATGGTGACAGTAATTCTGAAGTCTCCATCTGTGGAATTCTATGAAACTTACCACGGTGCATATGGCTAAGCGCTGCATGCGGAGTGCTGATCCGCCAACGTCATAGATTACAGCCCGTGGTTCACGCATCATAATTATTATTACAGGAATTTACTATGAATGAGTGGTCTTCACGGGATGACTTTCGTGTACCACCAATTCTAATTAATAGTCTATGGCTGGCATTTTACGGGTGAGGAATCAAATTCACACCATTCGGGGGTATTTTAAAGCTCAGAAATTGATGAAAAATCCTTTTTTTTAATTTTCGTCGGGGATCGTACCCACGACCTTTGGCTTGCAAAGCAAAAGGTCGAAGGTACGAGTTGTTTTATATGGCAAGGTGGTAAAGCATTTGCCTACCAAACCGAAGGTCGCATGTTCGATACCCGAAGGAGATTAAAATAAAAATATTTTTATTTGATTTCTAAGCTCTATAAATGTACCCGGTTGGTGTGAATTTTATCCCCAGCCCGTGCGATGCCAGTCATAGCCTATTAATAAAAATTAGAAGTAGGTGAAAGTCGTCCTGTGAACAGCACACATTCATTGTGCATTCGTGTTCGAATAGATGTGTGACTGTCGCGCAGTAGTCTATGACTTTGCTGAATCAATATTTCACATGCAGCGCGTTTAGTCAAATATAAAATGGCAAGTGTTTTAGAATTAAGAAATGAGATTTGTCATGGTCGACGTATTTTCTTGGATTTATTTACATACCAAGAAAGAGGGAGTAGCTGTATGCATATTTTTGGTAAATTTGTTAAGCAATTTTCAAGGATATCAGACGATAAGCTCGACGCTTCCAAGCTGTGGACCGTTTTGTCCTAGTGGGCGGATCAACCCGAGACCATAAAGCTTAAAAGGTAGTGGATATCTTCAACTCAATAAATGGAGCATTGGATGGTCATAAAGTGATACAAATTTGTTACAAACAACGAATGATGATTCCGTACTAATGTTGATGTCCTATTAAACTCCTAACATCAACAAAATGTTTAGTTTTTAAATTTATTTTACACGGCAGTAAAGAAAAAAGCAAAACCGTGTCTCAGATTTGTTTCTCCGCGGGTTATTACCTCATATAAAATGTAATGGCCTTGTCACGACATCAAATGATTATTAAATTTAGCGCACTACACATTGACATCAGCATGATGTAGTCATTGTAGTCCTTGCTGACTGGTATCGAAAACCACGATATACAATCTTTCGTCTCTTATTTCTGGTCGCTTGTCGTGCATTTATGCGCGCCGTGTTGTCATTTTGGACGGGTCCGCTAACGGGTGTAACGTAGAGCGGGCGAGAGCCAATACCGAGCGCGGAGATCAGTTATGTGTTGACGACCGAGAAGGTCACATTACGGCCGGCGGCATGTCATTCCACCTGGCCGGAAGCTTGTAAAGTTTAAACGTAAATATATGTAAATGTGCTTCTAAAAGAAAGTCTTTGTTTGCTGACCTGCTCGCCATCTGGCCTCACGCGACGGAGAAACACCTTTTTGAAAGAGAGGAGGATGTTAACATATATTTTTTTATTACCGCCATACTTGAAAAGATAAGGGAAAACCGCATAAGTTAGTATGGGCATGTGACACGAAGATATAAGAATCTCATGGTTAAGAAAGCCTTCAACATACCCACGCTGAGGAGAAGACCTGGAAGACCACAGGCAACCTGGACTGCAACTGTAGAAAAGGATCTGAAAACTCTGGGCTTGGCCGAGAACGCAACGCAGGACAGTCAGACATGGCGAATTTTCACAAGGAGAGCCACATATGATGGAAATGGCGAGGCTAAAGAAGACACATTTATTTTTTTATTAATTTTTAAATGAGGTTAAAATACCATTGTTCATATTGAAATCGGCATGATATAGCACTTGCTGACTGGTACCAAAAACCTCGATATACAATCTTTCGTTTCTTATTTTCGTCCGGATACGCATGTGTTGTCATTTTGTAATGCCATTAGGATGACTAGGCGCCCGGTGCCCAGTCAGTTGTGTGCCGACCGCGAGAAGGTCGTATTATGGCCGACCCAGTGTTTTATTTCGCTAGGGTCGGAAGTTTGTAAAGTAAGCGTATATAGAATAATGGTTACCTACAAATTTGTCAAGTTTAATAGCTTTCTTCCTATAAAACATTTAATGCTATTAGATTAAAGTTTGTTGTGGTACGATCGTTTACGTTTTACACGGTTCTAGACAGACACGTGGTCTCAAATATAGAGCAAGAAATAGATTCTCAAACGTTCACGCGGGTATTGCGTAGTGTTTAAAGCTATTGCTTACCAAACTGAAGATCGTGGAATCGATCTTTAACGGAAATCTAACCACTTCATCGCCACATGTTTGTAGACAAATAAAAACAATACTTTTACTAATGAGTAAATTATTTTAATATTTTTTAACTTACATTTTTGGTGAGCTGCAATCGCTTGAACTTGAATTTTCACTACATTTTATTTTCTCTAGGGCTGCCAGAAAATAGATCCAATACTTGATAATTTAACCGCCCTAGCTGCAGGTATATTTCCAAGATATATTACATAACTGTCTCCCTACATCGTATGTACCTCCAACGCATCACGTTTGTTGTTAATATTTAAGATATATTATACAATATATATATGTACTATATAATTGATTTCAAAATACAGTCGATTCCGCTTAATTGGGACACCGCTTAATTGGAACAGCCGCTTATTTGGGACAAATCTCAAAGAACAGAAACCAAACCAAGAAACCAATAGTGAATTTATGTTTAATTGGGACAGCATTCCGCTTATTTGGGACATAAAATTTAAGTTCCTATTTTATGCAGGAAGGAAATGAAGGGAGCCCTACATCCGCACTGAATATCTGTGCTGATTTTGTAGAAGTGTAATGTTACAAAAACAAAAGGCAGACTAAACTTGACTCATTTGTTCATTGAATTAAATTGTATTTACCTACCCATTTATAATTTTAGTTAGGTTTTTTTTTCTTAAATTTTTTTATTACATATTTGTAATTTATATGATAATTTATATTACCTATATGTAATTTACAGTTTCCAAGAGTTAATAAAATAAAATTATTGAAAAAAAAAATGTATTGTTTAATTTTATGTGTGTATGTATTACTGGTTAATGGCCTTAGTTGTCAAAACCAAACAAATGAATTAAAGTAAAATGTTAAATTCGCTTAATTGGGACAGCGGATTAATTGCGACAAAATGCCCAAGTCCCGATGTGTCCCAATTAAGCGGATTCGACTGTATATATCTATATATATAAAAGAAAGTCGGGTTATATTTGTTTTTATAACTCAAGAACGGCCAAACCGACTTGGCTGAAAATTGATGGAAAGGTAGCTTAGAACCCAAAACGTCCATGGGATACTCAAAATTGATTTGATTAAGAAAAATATTGAACATTTCATAAATATGTTTTCATACAAGACTATTGTAACTTGACAGCTGTCAGTTTATTTGCCATAGTCAGAAACATAAATAAAAAATGACGCAATAGTAGGTATTGTAAGTAGGTACCTACGTAAGGTACGGAATATTTTGAAACAAAAAAGAAAACAAAAGGCAGGAAAAAAAGACAAAAACAAAATAAATATTAGCGAAAATATCAATTTAATCTTTTATTTGTTAAAAATGTTCTAACAAAAAGCAAATGGAAAGGCATCTTCTTATTCTATTGTGTTATTTTTATTTTTTATTATTTTCTCTATTTATTGTATATTTATGTATACTTTTCTAAATATATGTTTCTAAATATTTGTAAGAAAATTGGAATGGACCAAATATATGATATCATATGTACCGAAAAATTCAACTTAATAAAATCCAAAATCTGCTCATTTATTGCCTTTCGGGTGAAACAAAGTTCACCGGGTCAGCTAGTATAAAATATTATTCAGTGCCAGCACTTGACACTATCTCATGAGTATCTCCCAAACTATAGAAAAATATCGACACTTTTTGGTTTAATATTTTAAAATATTCATAGATGTCGTTGTGAGTAAATCGGAATCAATTTTGAAATACATCTTTCGAATATTGCTTAGCGCCCGGGTGCGCTTACGGCGATCTTCGGGGTAAATATGATACTGATAAATGACACAAGCCGCATAAATTGTGTTCTTATTAGAGATAATTTTTCTGTATGATTATTCTTGCGTGTAATCTTTTTGTAAATGGTAATATTGATGAGACATCGATAACGTTCATATAAAAAATATTATTACTAAAAAAACAAGTTCTTTGTATTGTCAATCTGCTCCTGCATCCTTTTTCCTCTTTTGTCGATGGTATTTATCTCCTAGATCTCTGTGATCTTTGACACTTGTCATCTTCTTCTTCTTTCACGGTTTTTTTATTTGTTATTATCTTTTGTATGTATTGTATGTTTATGTATACTCTGTTTCTAAAATAACTTCTTAGGTTTTCACGGCCAGATTTGTGGTTTTTCGGTTTAGCCGTGTGTGGCGAATTTATTATTTCCAATATTTCAACCGCCATTGCAGGGGTCTTCTTCAGGGCTGAACTAAGTCATGAACCCTGAAGAAGACCCCTGCAATGGCGGTCGAAATATTGGAAAGAAGAAATTCGCCACGCACGGCTAAGCCCAAAAGCCACGATGTCTATGTTTATCATTCTTTATTATTCTATGTACCTTTGAACTGCGGTTCTGCTAAATAAATAAATTAAATTAAAATAAATAAAAAACACATGTTTAAGTTTAAGTATCAGCGGACAAGTGATAGCGTGGAATGATATATGGCGAGCAAATGTGGTCTAGAAGTGTTGAAAAACAAACCAACTACACACAAACAGTCGGCGTTTGATCTTGGATGGGTGACCGGTACCGTGATTTAGATCCATCATGTACGAACATACATGGTTAAACAGCAACATGGGGGTATGTTGGGATATATGATAAGCAACATGTGTTAAAATAAGAAAGTATCAATAGTATAAATATGACGTCTTATCGTATACTCGTAATTAAGAGACGGTATACCATAGGTACAGTATGGGCGGTATTGGCATCCCGCGAGTATCACCATCAGAGACCTTGGCATATTCTTTGAAAGCAAGCTAACGTTTCATGCTCACATTGAAGCTGTGTGTGGAAGGGCACTGAAGATGTTAGGATTTGTTTTGCGTAGTGCCAGGATTATCTCGAGCACTGACGCACTGATCGTACTGTACAATTCATTGGTTAGTAGCATACTTGAGAGCAGATCTATTATTTGGGCTCCTCACGAGTATAAATATGAGCTCATGTTAGAGAGAGTTCAGAAGAATTTTTTGATGTTTTTTTACATGAGGATATATGGATATTATCCGTGGCTGTACCCATCTAACTTTATACGTGGCATGTTGGGATACAATGAGTTGAGAACTAGAAGAGATGTGTGCTTGAGTATGATTTTCGGATAGTGCGCGGCGTGTTCAGAAATCCTGATATTTTGCTGGAAATCGGTTTGTTTGTCCCTGACAATTATTTAAGGATAAGGAGGCACAGATTGTTTGTTCTTCATAGAGGTAAAACTAACCTGCCAGAGACTGTGCCTCTTGGGAGAGTGATCAGACTGTTCAACCATATCGCCTAGAATATTGATATATTCCATTTGAGAGAAGCCTAGTTTCAGCAGTGGCCACAATTGTTCAGACGGGACTCCCACTGGACTTATCAGTTGCTAACTGATCATAATCTGAATGAGTGCATCATTAATGAGACTTAACTGTCCTCCAGTATGATGCGGGTGCGAGGCGGGTAAAGTCCAGTCCAGCGTCTGATTGACAAACTAATGCTTTTACCACTGGACTAAGCCATACTACGCTCAATGGTCAAAGCATTTGATTTGCACGCCAAAGGTTGAGGATTCGATCCCCGACGGAGATTAAAAAAAAAGACTTTTAATCGATTTCTGAGCTCTAAAATAGACTCTCCCCCGGTTGGTGTAAATTTGATCCCTCACCCGTAAAAGCCTATTAATTAAAATTGGTGGTAGACGAAAGTCGTCCCGTGACGACCACCCATTCATAGTAAATTCCTGTAATAATAAGAATGATGCGTGAATCTCGAGCTGTTGTTTATGACGTTGGAGGATCAACACTCCACATGCAGCGCTTAGCCATATGCACCATGATAAGCGTCATAGAATTCCACAGATGAGACTTAAGAATTACTATCAACATCTGTCGGCATTCTCCTGTATGTGTTTACATAAAAAAATACTCGCTGACAAATATACGCACGAATACTCTCATACAAAATTAACGTAATTTTTTTTATCAACAAGTAAATAAAAGAAAAATAATAAAGAAGTGTCTTTAAAAAACTATAAAGATCGTTATCTTACTGTCGCACCTCGGCGTCCGTCATAGCCAAGTATCCGGGGAGACTGAAGGGGAGACGCAGATGAGGAAATAAAGATAATGCGACTGAAACAACACGGCCGTGTATATTTATGGGAGTTTTATTTGCGATATTACAATAATAACAAGAAGGAAAACTTGTTGAATGCGGGGATCAACAGTTTTCGTATACAGATGAAGAATTATTGGCTATACGTATTCGTTCTACGATTTATGCAATTGAATACAATCATTTGACAAAAAAATGTGATCTTCTGTCACTTTGACGTCAGTTTGTCAACTATCGCCGTTGAGTTAGCACGTCGTGGTTGGTATCATTTTAAAGCTCTATTCGTACATTTTCTACAGATTTTTTTTTAAATTGCCGCTGTAGAAAAATACAGAAGCCTGAAATTGAAGAAACACATTTGCGCCATATCATGCAAAAAACAAAAGCCATGATTAGTAGTCATATTTCACAGACCTTCGATCCTATTTCCATTGGAGGAACAGAAATAGAGGTTGTAAACGACTATACCTATCTGGGACAAGTAATACAACTAGGGCGAAATAACTTCTCAAAAGAAATCGACAGGCGCATACAACTGGGATGGGCAGCATTTGGAAAATGAAAGTACATTTTTAAAGCGAAAATTCCGCAATGACTTAAAACTAAGGCGTTTAACCAATGCATCCTCCCTGTATTAACTTATGGCGCAGAGACGTGGAATCTGACAGCAAGTCTTACCCATAAAATAAAAGTCACCCAGCGTGCTATGGAGAGATCCATGCTCGGAGTGTCGCTAAAAGATAGAATCCGAAACGAGGAAATACGCAGAAGAACTCAAGTAGTGGATGCTACCCAACGAATAGCCAAACTCAAGTGGCAATGGACAGGACATATCTGTCGAAGAGACGACGGTCGATGGGGAAGAAAAGTATTGGAATGGCGCCCAAGAACTGGCAAACGAAGCATTGGCCGACCCCCTAGAAGATGGACTGACGATATAAGAAGAATAGCGGGAGTGACCTGGATGCGGAAGGCGGAGGATCGAAGAGGATGAAAACTCATGCGGGAGGCCTACGTTCAACAGTGGACGGACACAGGCTGATGATGATGATAATGATGAGACTGAAATCCAAAGAAGCCAGCCACGCAGACTTCTCTCTCATCTCATAAGCGTCTCTTACCATGTAATAATTCCTCTGAGAAATGGATCCGTCACGTGTCTGGACAATAGAGGTGCACAAATTCAAGGCCGTCGGAGAAAATGCATGCGGCACCCAAATTCCTTGCCTGTTTTTTTTTCCGAACCTTTTCAAATGATCGCATACTGTTGTCTTCGGGGAACCAAGTTCATGTGATCATTCCTCAATTGGTTTGCGTGGATCGGATTCTACAAAATAATTCAGGGTTTCATAATCGATTTTTTGAGGTCTTCCACTTTTTGGTTCGTCCGTTAACTTCCTATCGACACTTTAAAATTCTAGAGCACTTTCGAAGCTTAAAGATATCCCCATAAACATCGCAAATGGTCTTCTTCACGACATTGTGGAAGGGATGGTAGAGGGTACAGGACACCCTAGACGGGAGAATTTGCGGCAAGTGTTCGAGGACATGAGTGGCAGCTCTTATGCTGAGCTAAAGAGGGTTGCAGAAGATCGAAAAGAGTAGAGATCAAGATGCAAGATTTTGTTGCTGCAAACCAATCCACCAGATTTACAGTACGAAGAAGAATAAATATAAAAATAAATTTATAATATATATTATCATATTTTTAAACGTATATGTACGTATTTAAGAGTATTATACCGTGTGAATTATGCAATAAGAGAAAAAAATATTTAAAAAAACAAATGTGAATGAATGCTGTCTAGCTTTCGTTTTTCGTATTTTTTGCCAAATTTTTGGCGTTGTACATTCCTATGTATTATTCACACTAAAGTACGTATATACTTGGGCGTATTTAAACATGTATATATAGAACGTCTGTCGCTAGGGCATTTAAAATGAAAAAAAACACTAGTAAAATATTTTCTTTGTACTCCTAATATTAACTGTAATGTCGGTTTAGTTACAAAGTATGTTGTCTCCATTGTACTATTGTTAATTTGTTTTTGTTTTACGTAAACACGTACACGAGAATACCGACAGATGGAGATAGTAATTCTGACGTCGAATCTGTGGAATTCTATAACGCTCAACATGCTGAATATGGCTAAGCTCTGCATGTGGAATGTTGATCCGCCAACGTCATAGTCTGCAGCATGAGATTCACGCACCATACTTATTATTACAGGAATTTACTATGAACGGGTGGACTTCACCGGACGACTTTCATCTACCAACAATTTTAATTAATAGGCTATGACTCTTGGTCTTCTTGGTGGAGAAAGTGCATGATTGGGTTTTGTAAATGTTGAAACTTACGAGGTTGAGGTCACCACATCTTTAAGCCCTTTCAAGAAACATGTTCATCTTCTCCACCAGAGATTCCCTAACAGGATAAATTTCTTACCAAGCCAATAATGTGGTAAGTTCTTTGGATAAAAAATTTAAATATTTTTTAATAGATTTCTTAGCTCTATCAATAATTGGTGTGCATTTCAAGTCGCAATTTAGCAATTACAATTGGTGGTAGACGAAAGTCGTTCCGTGAACACCACATATTCACCGTGATTCAAAAAGACGATAGAAGAATGCTGCGCTGTAATTTAAGAAGTTATATGATAAGGATTCTGCATGCAGCGCCAAGCTATACACAAAAAATGGCAAGCGTCATACACAAATGGGATTGCGCCTTTACCGTCCATCGGTATTCTCATTTATATTTTTTTTACAATAAATGCACGTTTCTCTTTATATGCGTTTGCGTAAAAAGAAAACTAAAGTGCATTTATAAGAAAAGCAAAGTACATTTTTAAAGCGAAAATTCCGCAATGTCTTAAAACCAATGCATCCTTCCTGTTTTTTAATTATGGCGCAGAGACGTGGAATCCGACAGCGAGTCTTACCCATAAAATAAAAGTCACCCAGCGTGCTATGGAGAGATCCATGCTCGGAGTGTCGCTAAAATATAGAATCCGAAACGAAGAAATACGCAGAAGGACCTGGATGCGGAAGGCGGAGGATCGAAGTGTATGGAGACTCATGCGAGAGGCTTGCGTTCAACAGTAGACGGATACAGGCCGATGATGATGATGATGCGTTTGCGTAAGTAAACTGAATTTCCGCACGTAGTGAGAATATTATATAATAACAATATATAACAAGTCATTGTGCTTTTACTTTGTTTACGCACGTTGAGAGTTGATTACACCTGTCACAGTGGAGACCGGCTCACTTATCGGCACGGCGGCCGCATGACTAATCACCTCTAATTTGGGAAAGAAATGTGAAAAATGCTTGGACAGAAAAATATTACGAAACAATTTATTCACAAAGAAAACTCAAAGCATTCTTACTTAAGATACGCCTAATAATCAGAGTAACGTCCGTATTCAGATACATTCTTTAACCCTTTCGCATCAGTTGTCGGCATATGCCGTCATGAGATTCCCCGTTCGTTGACATCGATTGACGTGATATATCGTTTTGCTACTTTCTTACAATAGTTTTTTATGCATCATATGATAGCTAAAGGATACAAGAACCAATGACCAGACAAGTACATTTATGCTTCAAATACAATTTTCATAATTGACAGTATATTTTGTTAGTAATTAAATATACATATAATATACATAAAAATATTTTTAACGCGTCAATTCAAGCAGAAAAATAACGGCAGAAGCGGGATGCGAACCGCGGACCTTAGAAACCAACTATGCCCAGGTATTCATACCGCTCAGCCAACTTGGCTATTGCTATGCCTGAGCTGAGTCGCGTTGGAACTAGTATTTATGTCATTGTTATCATCGTATGATAGATATCGCTATAGTTTATATTCAAAGTGTGTATATTTTAATTTTTTATTATTCAATCAGTCTTCATTTTTTCACATTAATATTATTACTTTCCGACCGTCAATTTATTTTAGTAAGTACCACTCGGGTCTCGAACCAAACTATAGACTCAATGGATGAGAAACGACTACTTATAGGTCCGACTTGGACTTTATAACCAATCATTTTACCTGTGTTACTGATGAATAATTTTACCTTCTTGATATTGTCTCAAGGTCTCAAGTTAAAAAGAATTTTACGTAAAGTATATGTATATTTAATTACTAATAATATTGTAATATAGGCAATGATCTATAAAAGTAGATTAGAATATTGAAATAACAAAATAATATTCTAATAAATATTTTAAAAATCCATATAGTATTTTTGTATTCAGACCGAGCCGTAATGAAAGGGTTAACAAAGTTTAAAGAGTCACATCCCTATTCAGAGACATTTCTTAAGGTAATCTTAATGGCTACATATTTTAATGTTAACACATACAGGAGAATACCGACAGACGGTAATAGTAATTCTGAAGTCTCATCTGTGGATTCTATGACACTTACCATGTTACATAAGGTTAAGCGCTGCATGTGGAGTGTTGATCCGCCAACGTCATAGACTACAGCCCGAGATTCACGCATCATCCTCTATTTTAACAGGAATTTACTATGAATGGGTGGTCTTCACGGGAAGACTTTCGTCTAACAACAATTTTAATTAATAGGCTATGACTGGTATTTTCGGGTGAGTGATCTAATTCACACAAACCGGAGATATATTAGAGCTCAGTTTATTTTTTTTTTTTAATTTTCTTTTATTTCCGTCGGTTATCGAATCCACGACCTTTGGCTTGCAAAGCAAACGCTTTGACGATTGAGCTATACCCGCCGGCAGATAAAGAAAAAGTTTCACGTGGAGATCAGTAAACATTAATTTACACGTCAGTATGTTTGTGCACATTGGAACTGATGAAGCTGTCATAGGTCGCGAAATTGCCGTCTTAATTAGAGAGGAGGATGTTATCAGGTACATCCAATACTAATATATCTAAAAAACGAAGGAAGTAGGCTTAAAAGGTTTTTTTGTGATATAAATAATTACTCACATTATTGATTAATAAGACGAAAAGCACTAATTTCCACTTACCTGAAACAAGAGAAAATGATAAGTTAGTACATACATACATTGTAAATGATATATCATATTCAATAAATATATTCCTAAAATTAAATATATATATATATATATCCCATAAAAAATGACACTTGTATGTACCATGATAGATCCATGCTTGAAGTACTATAATATATAATCCGAATAAATACATGCGAAAACGAAATTAAGTAGTTGTCGCCAGATAAGCTCACTCAAGTGACAATGGACATATCACGTAATAGGGTGAATGGCAAATAAAAGTGTTGGAATAGCGCCCGAGTATTAAGAAGAAGGTCAAAGCAATTCATAGAATCACTCTCGATGTAACGGGTCCGCCAACAAACTTTTTTTTTTTGAAAATGGGGCGCAAAACATCGAGTGTAGCTTCGGCTGTGTGGCACGTAGCGCCGTCCTGTTGAAACCAAATGTTGCCAATATCCTCGTCTTCAATTTTTGTGAACAAAAATGGCCCGATAACGATCGCCATTGACTGTAACGGCCACTCCTTGCTAATTTTCGAAGAAAAATGGCCTGATTTTCAAAGTAATGTCGCAATATTTCCCAGCGTTGTTCAAGCGTAAACACAACCATATTCGTTCAGCGGAAGGATAAAACTAATTATCTGTCAAATCAGACATGAGCTAAATGTTACCATTCACGAAATAAGAATTAGTTGAAAAAAAAACGTTAGATGGCGGACCCTATATATTGAGTCTAATCGTAAGGTACGGCGATACTAAAAATAAATATATAAATATTATTAAAAATTAAACTATTATTTCTTTTGAATGAAATTTTTACATTTAATCCTTTGTAACACCAGGTATAATGTGCAAATTTTAAATAAGACAGGTATGAGTTCACAATGAATGCAACATTATCAATTGTTAGTATTTTGAAATTATCGTAAGAATGCGGGCAGGTGTGCTCTCTCAGTGATTCGCCAGAATTCACTACGTAGTCATCATCTCATTAGCAAACAAGAGCCTTCTTGTACGGATCTAAGCACAGAGTACGATGTTCTGAGGCATGGAAGTTCAACACGTAAAATTGAAGACCGCAATGCATCTTTAAATGCTTGAGCTTTCCATCAACATCAGTGTACTCGTAGATAATGTGAAATATTTTGAGTCTATCAAGTCGGTCTTGCATCGAAAAAACTAAGTGTACTATATAGAGTATATAGAAGTATTTTTACCTTTTCTATATAAAGGACAATGCGCCAACTTTGGGACGCAAACGTAAAATACTTAAAAACTCAGTGAAGTCAGTGAATTTTTTTTTGTCTTACGAACGTACGAAAGTTATCCGTTATAAAAGATTCCCATGGCGCTACACTGACTAGTATGCGACGCTACGATGCGAAATCTATGGAGACAAGTGTGTGAGCGTACAACACGTGCGCAAATGGTGCAGAGAGTTCAGGAACGGGCGTACTGACGTCCATTATGAGGAGCGTTCCGGACGGCCATCTGTTTCTGACGATACAATCGCAAAAGTGGAGGCAGCGATGCTCTCAGATCGAAGAGTTACGGTTCGTAAGCTCTGCGAAATGATCCCTGATGTCAGCAAAACCACTATTGACAAGATTTTGGCAGAGCATCTAGGCCCTAGATGCTCCGTGAAATGAAAATGTGGATATGTATGATTATGAGGAATATGCTGTTGCATTGAAGAGAATATCGGAAGAGTTCGACAACAAATTTGCTAATTTTAGAAATTCGAACACAATTTGCAGCTTCATATCTTCCCCATTGGATAAAGGGTCCGCCAAATAACTTTTTTTTTTTTTAAACAGGGCGCAAAACATCGAGTGTAGCTTCGGCTGTGTGGCACGTAGCGCCGTCCTGTTGAAACCAAATGTTGCCAATATCCTCCTCTTCAATTTTTGTGAAGAAAAATTCGTTCAACATGGCCGCGCCGCATTTAAGCGCCATCGATGGCGCTTCACGCACACTTTCTGCCACAGCAGCAATATTCTCGGGTGTACGCACTGTTTTTGGCTTTTCACGCTTTGGTTTATCGATGAGGATGCCAGTTTCTTTCACTTTTTTCACAAGATAACGAACATACGGAGCTGACGGTGATTCTCTTCTTCCAAAATCCGTACGCAATTTTCGCACACATTCTGAAACATTACCATGATTTTCAAAGTAATGTCGCAATATTTCCCAGCGTTGTTCAAGCGTATACACAACCATATTCGTTCAGCGGACGGATAAAACTAATTATCTGTCAAATCAGACATGAGCTAAGTGTTACCATTCACGAAATAAACACTAGTTGAAAAAAAACGTTAGATAGTGGACCCTATATAAATTTAAATTGAATAGAAGGTCTTGCTAAGGATTTAGCCATTTTATTTTCAATGGATAGCTCTGATGTAGAGTTACAGCTAATTGAGTTAACAAACGATGTTACATTGGTCAATTTCAAAACTGATGCATGGAAAGTATTGAATCCGATTAAATATTCGTATTTGATAGATGTTTATTTGCTGGTCTCATCATGCTTCGGAAGTAAACGGTCCGCCAAATAACTTTTTTTTTTTTGAAAACGGGGCGCAAAACATCGAGTGTAGCTTTGGCTGTGTGGCACGTAGCGCCATCTTGTTGAAACGAAATGTTGCCAATATCCTCTTCTTCAATTTTTGTGAACAACAAAATGGCCCGATAACGATCGCCACTGACTGTAACGGCCACTCCTTGCTCGTTTTCGAAGAAAAATGGCCTGATTTTCAAAGTAATGTCGCAATATTTTTCAGCGTTGTTCTAGCGTATACACAACCATATTCGTTCAGCGGAAGGATAAAACTAATTATTTAAGTGTTACCATTCACGAAATAAACACTAGTTGAAAAAAAAACGTTAGATGGCGGACCCTTTACTTATTTGTGTGAAGCGTCATTTGCTCACATGAATTAAATAAAAGCTAAACATCGGTCTCGTTTAACGGATAATCATCTTGATGATTGTGTGCGATTTGCATCGAGCAATTGTCGGCCAAATTATTTGGAGATTGGCAAAAATGAACAATGTCAAATATCTCATTAAATTCGGTTGTTGTATTATTATTGTTAAACAATAAAAAGTTGAATAATTTATATTTTTTTATTTGCTTCGCAAAACGTCAAGTAAAATGTTAATGAGAAATAAATAATAATACTGTATCATTTTTTAATACACACATAACGATATTCCGCCTTCGAAGTGAATAGTTATACTTTTAAGACTTATATAAAATATTAATTAAATTGTCGATCCTAAGCAAATTTAAAATGTAAAAGTGGCTCACAGTGATCAAAAGGTTGGATACTACTAATCTAGGGTATGCTAAGGTTTGCGCGAGGTGGGTACCAATAATGTTGACCGAAGACCACAAACTTCAACGCGTTGAAACGGTGAAGTTTGTGGTCTTCAAGCCTGGTACCGTGGGTAGATAATTTTACGTGCGACGAACGTCTTTAGAAATAAAATATGCGCATTAGAAAATAATGAAATTTCAGTGATGCCCTTCTGTAGACGGTCCTGATAATTCATGAAAATATCAGTAAGCGATATACGCGGGCCGCGGACCGTAATTTCGAAAGTGCTGCTCAGAGATATAGAGATATCATCTGGCGGCGTATCGAGAGGAGCACTCGCAGACATGAGAGAGTGATCTGAGGAGGCTATTTGCATTCACAGAGTATTCGAGTGCTTCAGATGCAGGGGTTCTCAATGCCGACTTAAAGGCATCAAGCTTCAGCAGCGATCTTAATTGTGATTACATGTGATACATGACAGTTTTTTTTTATGTAAGCACACATAAGAGAAAACCGACATATGGTGTTGACTAAATCTCTAAGGATAATGTTTCATTCTCTATTTATTTTTATTATAATTATTGATAAATTAATAATGAATGCAAACAACAATAACAGCAAAGGATGACGAAAAGGCATATAAAAATATTAGTGTTTGTACTTGTGATATCAAGTGAGTTTAAATATTGACATACGAGTTAACATCCCCTTTACTTAAGGAAGAAACGACTTCACGTCGCCAGGATAATAATTGGATCGCATGGTGGCAGAATGAGGAACACATGAACAACACACAGTTGATCCGGTAACGTCATGAACGCCCAACATTTAGCACTTTCCCACAATAACAGGAATTCGCTTTCAATGGGTAGTCTTCACGGGATGACAATCTATCATGAATTTTATCCAATGGAATTTTACTGGTAAAGGATCAAATTCACACCAACCTAGCGTAAATAGCTTAGAAAAATGCAAAAAAAAAATAATCTCCGTCCCACAACCTTTGGTATGGTTAGCAAACGCTCTAACCACTAAGCAATATCAGCCAAATGTGATAATCATATGCTCATTATCAAAGAGACATGGCGATGATTCAGCCGCATTTCGTTCACAGACAATTCGTTCAGCGACCCATCGGCAACGACGTGGGAAATTTGGCGAACGAGGCAACTGGCGCACTGGATGTCCCGCTAACCTAACGTAAGGATTTTTCCAGTGATCGTAGATTCCAGAGATCCACATGTCTTGTTAACGAAATGTCGGTGAACTATTTGTACAGTTAGCGAGACGTCAAGTGCACCCCACGTCGTTACCGATGAATCGCTGAATTGTCTGCCAACGATAGGTCGTGCCACCCATGGCAATGATGAAGATGAATCAACGATAAGAGACTCGCAGCTTATACCGCAACCAATCGCAAAAAAGATCGCTATCCTTTGCGATATATCGCTTGCCGAACGTCCGCAGCTTTACAGTTCTAGAATCTGCTGTTGTGCGATACGAGTTGAGAGGAATTCCTCGCAAAGGTTGGAGCAACACTCTAGACAGGAATCAGCAGCGCGATTAATAATTAACTAGGGGCTCACACGGCGCAGAACACTTTGAGATGCTCTGCCTCTTGCACGAGAACACATTAAGCACTCACGTTGATGTCACATATCTTATTTTTTTATGTGAACACATACAGGAGAATACCGACAGATGGTAATAGTGATTCTGAAGTATCATCTGTGGAATTCTATGACGCTTAACATGCTGCATACGGAGTGTCGATCCGCCAACGTCATAGACTACAACCCGAGATTCACGCATCATCCTTATTTTACAGGAATTTACTATTAATGGGTGGTCTTCACGGGATGACTTTCATCTACCAAAAATTTTAATTAATAGGCTACGACTGGCACTTTACGGATGAAGTAACAAATTCAGACCAACAGAGGTGCTTAACCATATGTTACATGATAAGCGTCATAGAATCCCACATGAGACCAGAATTACTATCACCATCTGCCAGTATTCTCCTGTATGTTTAAACATAAAAAAGGTGTTTTGAAACAGTGGCGAGATACCATGAGCATCACATATCAAACACAACACTTGTTTCCACTTGCAGCGTCAAGAATTCTTGACTACGCGTCATAGAGCCCACTGATCTCTACCGGTTGTGATTAAATGTAACAAAAAATACCTTAAAATACATGCCTTTTTTGCTTTTTACTTACTAAAAATCATTCTTTCGGATACTCCTATCAAAACCAAGCAAATTCTATTTGTCATACAAATTCGATTGCAAATCTCTACAAGCGCTTCGTATTTGTCCCGTGATTCAATAACATGGGTACACGTACAATAAAGAACGTTATCCCTTGCAAGGGGAAGTCGGAGATTTGCCGGTGTTCAAGTTTCACTTACTGTATATTTCTATTCCATGTCAAAGCTTGAATATTCCTTTCTATCAATATCTTATATATAAAATTGAAATGGAGTTTGTTTGCTTGTTTATTTGTTTGTGTGAAATGCCGGCAGGTATGATAGGAACGTATGATAGGTAGTTACGATAAGCAGGTGTGATATATGGGCATTTTAATTTATCTACAGTTCGCAATTAATACAGAATTAATTATGTACAGCAGCTTATTTTATGTTAACTACGACAATTTACGAGAGAAACTCTATAAATTTTTTATTTACGTAGTTCATATAATATGCATAAAAACACCTTAAAGACTCAATATTTTGAATTATTACTTTTCTCAAAAAAAAAAAAAAACAACCCCCTACATTGGTTAACAGGATTAATTAACTCAAAGTATGTTATTTAAGAAGGTATCGCTTGGCGAAAACCCTCAGATGTCAGTCAGATGAGGACCCGTTACTGGACGCACGCAAAAAGCTACTTGTTAGAGAGTTGCTGAAGGCCTTCCGTGATTCTAGGTGCATCAGTTAAATGTCCAATAGACCTCAGTCCAAGGCTGCGAAATAAGTATACTACAGCGAGTCTCGAATTATCTTATTTGGTAACACGTTGCTAAATAAGAGATACGTGCGAATGGATAAGGAGATGGTGAGGTTGGGAAATGGATTCTGCAGAATGGCAGACATCAGTTAGGAGTCATTACTGTACTCTTGCAGATATAAGACAGATTTAAGACATATTTCAGTAGGTATAATGAAACCACCCTGCGGCTGAACATGTGGAGATGGGCAATTGAGGGCAATACTTGGATTGCCCCGAAAGAGGACCTAGCCCCCTGACACGATCAGGGGTAGAATATATGGAGCTCCCTTAACAGACTTGGGACCGGAGTATGCAAGACGATGACACAAATGAAAGCCTCGCAGTTTTACAGCGGATCGGCTGAATGTGACTGCGGCGTGGAGCAAACCCTGTCACACATTCTGGAGTGTGCGCTGTGTCCGAGTACCTGCACACAGGAAGACCTGATGATGGCCGGGAGTAACGCCATCGAGGTCGACCACTACTGGGCAGACTCTGTTGTTTCCGACACGATTATATGTCTATATATATAATCATCACGTGTTAAAGATAGACGAGTATGTAGATTGTATATAAATATATATATTTTTTATTTTCTTCGCTAAGTAAATAAATCCTCTACAAGAAGGGCCATTCGTCTCAAGTGGAATAGCGTGACAATATATTCGCTCCCATTCCTCAGTACATGATAACACATAACACTGTCGCTATATTCTGATGTATTTGTATATGTATGGAGATGTGTTGTATGTACAAGAGGAATGTGACAAAACACAGTAAGAACAAAACGTATCCGAACAAAGCTACGGTCCGGTGAGGTTTAATGTGTTTTGCTCCAACAGGGCGAGATAAAAAAAAGTATTATGGGCGAAATAAATTCACACTCTAAGACATCGCAAGCGGAGGCCAAATAATTAATTATCGTATGCGATACATTAAAATGAAAATAGGAATATTTCAGTCTGTTCGTTGATGATACAACATGGTATCTAAAATTTTAAACATGCCCGTAAATGCAATTAATTTAGTACGGCGCATGTAACGGCATATGGTTTGATTTTTTTTTTTTTTGTTAAAAATGTTAAATAAATATGAATTTAGACTTAGCAATTACCAATCATGGCTTTTGGGTGTGAATTACAGAATTCGATGTATTAAAGGAAAATATTTCATCAAACTTGACCCAAAACCCATTTTAAAAAGTGTTTTTTTTTGTTCTGGAAAAACGTTCAAATACGTTTCAAATTTGTTTGAATGTATAGGGAGCGGCAAAAAGATTTGACAGTTTGATTACTTGAGATAACATAAAACCGTTAGATCTTTTGAGAAACGCTCTGACCATTAAGCTGTACCCGCCGTTAAAGCTTGCAAGCCAAAGGTCGTGTGTTCGATCCCCGACTGAGATTTAAAAAAAAAGGATTTCTAATCGATTTCTGAGCTCTAAAATACCCCGGTTGGAGTGAATTTGATCCCACATCCGTACAATTCCAGTCATAGCCTATTAATTAAAATTACCGACCGCGAAAAAGGTAGTATTCTGGCCCGGCCTGAATGCTGTGATCCGGGCGAAAAGTTTGTAAAGTTATCGAAATATATATGTTGTGCTTCAGAAAAAGTATTTGTGTTGTTAATCTGCTCCTCACCCTGCCACCACGCGACAGAATAACTACCTGGATGTTAGAGTATTTATAATAAAAAAATAAAATGTGCATATTTACTAAACAACAAAAAAACGATGTACAGAGAGCGAAAAAAAATGCTGACGGTTTTGGTCGTTATTTTGATTTAAAACCGTCACCTTTTTTTGAAGCTGCCTGCAAAATACATCAGCAAATATGAAAGAGGAAGTGTAAAAATAAAAAGTGGTACAATTCATTCAATAAGTACTGATATCCTCCTCTCTTATTTAGGACATCGATTTACTGGATGAAGGATGCACGATCAGGTTCACAATACAAAAACTTGTTTCTGTTTCACATAATACGCGTTTATTTGTTACAACGTCGCCCGCCATAGCGAACGCCCAAGGCGCGCGCACTATGACGGCCGCGAATCAAACTTCGACTGCCGAGTCCCCGCGCGTTTTTGACTGACAGCGCGCTCTGACATCTGGCGGCAGACATACGAAGTAAATATGACAGTGGTCGACATGAAATGGACCAACTGTCATAACAAAGTAGATGGCACATGCAAACGCCGTGCAACATTATGCAATTAATATTAGATGTGCATGTCAGGCGAGCGAACAAAATAAGAGACAAAATTTGGTTTTTCGAGGCTTTACGGTATCAGCCTACCGGAGCTATATCAAACTGATATCAGTACATGATACATCATCATGAACTACCCCATTGTTTCGCTATTTTCACCCCAATATTACATTTTGCTTCACCGTCACAGAGTTTCGCTTCGCCCCATCGAAAGCCTCCCTTCCTTGGCGCCCCCCGCGAGAGCGATGCCCCCAGCAGTCTGTAATACGACACTGAATAAACTAGAAAGGATTACAGGCCCGCTAAGCCTTTTAGATTTATTAACAGGGCCGTTTTGGGGGCACAACATTTTTCATACGAAACGCTTCTTTTATATACAAAAATGTATTTGTTTTACGGGTACAGACGAATATATTTTTAAAATTTACATTACAAGTTTTTTACATTTAGACTAAAGTACATGAATAAGAACACGAGTAAGGAAGTATAATAAATTTAGTTTAGTCAATACAGTGAGGCCCCGCTTAGCGCTGTCTCTTTTAGCGCTATATCGGTTTAGCGGTCTTTTATTACAACCCGGGGTTATTCCCCGAAATTATGCATAAATAGTGGAAAAAATAGTGGAATTAGCGAAACAAACCGGTTTAGATGAGGTTAATGTGGAAGACGTCGAAGAAATAGTTCAAGAAACAGCAGCTAGTCTTTCTAATGATGAGCTCAAGGAATTAACTGAGCAAGAAGAAAATAAAAAAATTTATATTAGTGATTTCGAAGAAGAGCGAAAAGAACTGTCGATGGCGTTTGTAAAAAAGAGTTTGACCACTGTGACTGAAATTATGGACCAATTTGTTGAAAATG
Source organism: Glossosoma conforme (assembly GCA_022606575.1). Taxonomy (NCBI): domain Eukaryota; kingdom Metazoa; phylum Arthropoda; class Insecta; order Trichoptera; family Glossosomatidae; genus Glossosoma; species Glossosoma conforme. The sequence goes on from JAGTXR010000167.1 coordinate 253,378, forward strand.
ATCCAAATTTTGACAGGAATTCAAAAGCAAGACGGGGTGTTATAGATGCTTTATCCGCTTATCAACAACTTCTAACAGAACGCTAAAGGAAAACGCAAACTACATTAGATGCCTTCTTGACAAAAAGGCAGAAAATTGGAAACACAGAATAGACTGAATGATCTAACAGACTTAGAATTTTATTTGTTTTTATAAGTATATTCGTTTGTATTGTTTTTATTTTTGTAAGAAATAAATGTTTGGTTTTATTTTTATTAAAAAAAAACATAACTATTAAATTTAATACCTTACCTCATTATTTACATGTTAAGATAGCCTCGTTTATAGCGCTGTTTCGCATTTCGCTCTACTTTGATGGAACGTATCTCCCACGTTAAGTTACGTGAGGGCGTTTACTCAAAATTCGAAAAAAAAATGCAATATAGGCAAACAGTTAATAAAAATAATCAAAAGGCATTTATGTATGCTCTCAAAAAAAATATATAATCGAGAAAATTGGGCATGATTCTTGACCATTTAACGAAATAAAAATTAGATTTACTTAATTCTGAGCTTAATAAGAGTTAAAAATTCTTATAAGTCAATAAAATAAGGTTCAATTTAGTATAAAGTCGGTCTCGCTTCCAAACAACTAGGTGTATTATATAGATCACTGAGGTATTTCAAAGATAAACAACTTTTTCTTCTATATAAAGGACAAATCCGATCTATACTTGAATACGGCAGTCACCTTTGGATTGGAGCCCCAAAATACCTTCTAAACTTAATTGACTCAGTTCAAAGAAGAGCAATTCGTTTTATAAACAATGACACTCTTACGTCTAACCTGCAATCAATGGAACACAGGCGCAAGATTGATTAACTTAGTATTTTCTACCGTTATTGCCACGGTCGCTGCTCTTCTGAGAAAAAATTTACTTAATGTATGAAAAAAAAGTTTTGTCGAAATTTGAACCCTTGGCTGCTCGGATGACAGTCTGTTGAATATATTTACCACTTGGTTTGGCAATAAATAATGAGCGGTTATGGCAAAAACGATTGGGTTGAATAATTATTACTGAAATTAGTCACGAAAGCGTCCAGCAAATATAATTATTTTCATGATTTCAGTACTGAATTTCAGCTCAGCATGCGTCTAGACTGCAGTGGTTGGTAACATATGCTCCGCGGAGCACTTGAGCATTTTACAAATTTTTAAAAATATTGAAAAGTGAAAACTTATACTCGTAATGCAGGTTAATTACTGAAAAATTGTCTAAATTTAAAATGCTTAATTAGTGACATTTCAAGTGTCAACGACCTCACATTAAGCACAAGTAGAGTCACAATACGGAGCGCAATAGTCGAGAATTGTAACAACAAAAAATACGTCATCTTCTTCGTAGTATCAATCCGGTGGATTGGTTTGCAGCAACAGAATCTTGCATCTCGATCTCCATTCCTCTCGGTCCTCCGCAACCCTTTTCAGTAAATACGTCATAAGTATATGATATTTGACACGCGAATAAAACTTTGTATCCGTCGACACCAACACTGAATGAAAATCTTCACATAATTTATTAAATATCGTATAAAGGTTCAGAATCTCTGTTCTAGAGTAAGCCGATACTATTCCGAAATCGTTTATAATCTTCAGCAAATCCAACAGACGGACATGCGAATGAAATATTCGCGATGATAATTATATCAAGCAAAATCAACATTGCAACATGAAATATGACGACGCTTTACCACGCCAGCTGTACTCCATGACGGGGAAAGATCGCCTTTTTTGTGCTGACACTACTCCATCAGGAATCAACTCCAAGTCTTTCTTTCCATCCATCGAACACTTATTGACGTGTAAAAGACGAACTCTGTAGACTTTCACCTCACTCAGGCGTTTACCGGACACGGAAATTTCAGAGAATTCTTATAAAAGATTTGGCCTTTCTTCTTGCGCCGCATGTCCATGTGATCCAGGCATGCAACATACGGTGAGACACTCTCTCATGGAGTGCATCATCCATGATAATAGGAGACGCGTTCTGTGCTGTCTGACCTGGGAGTCTCTACCATTTCTTGGGAGGATTTTACTGAACTGCTGCTTAGTTCTGACGGTCCCTTGCTGTTAAGCTTCTTCAAGGAAATCGTCAGGGCTACGAGCGCGCTCAACGAGTCTGACATGAAACAGGCTTCTACGCCCATCAACTGTTTGTTCAATTTTATTTGTTATGACAGTTGCTCCATTTCATGTTGGTGCAACATTCATCTTTAATTTGCTTTTTTGCCGTGATTGTCTTGGCGGCGCTGGATGTCACAGGTTCCGGCAGTCATCAGTCAACCCTCGTTCGATCGAGACGAAATTAACGTCATGTTACGATCGAACGGGGTAAGTATTTATTAAATATAAATGCGAATTGGGCTTCAAAAATAAGTTATTTGTGTTGTTAATCTGTTCCTGAATCCTTCCTCCGCGCAGCCACGTGACGAACTTGCGACTTGTCGTCTTTTTAACCCTCACTTTACGATGCTAAAAACTTCCGCGCGTTCCGATGGTGTCAACTCATTACACATTCTGATTTTAAAGTGAATAAAATGAGTAGAAATTCGAAAAAATGAAAATATTCAAAGATATCGCTTAATTTTAAAATAGTTGATGTCAATAAGCAGTAATAATTGACATTTAATAGCTAAAAACATGAAAAACATCAGACGAAGACCTGAAACGGCCAGACGCACCTTCTCGCGTGAACTTCCGAGAGATACTAACATTACTTGGCCTGTCGATATATCGCCGTATGTGCCGACGCGCAAAGATATCATTTCGAAGTAGCCGACCAACTGAGGTTTCCCGTCTCGCTCACTCATATTAGTACGTCAGCGAGAGTGAGGAGTATAGATGCCGCCTCATCTGGGTATTTTTTAATTTTATTTTCGCACACGATTCCGACAGGTCAAATGATTCATGACAGTTGACGCGTTTTGATTGTAGTGGTGAATTTATTCCGGATTTTAGAAAAATATTTCCTGCTCCCGATGAGTGCCTATTATTATATATATTTTTTTTCAATACGTAAATGTATTAAGGAGGAATACCTAAAATCTGAACCGTGTGTGTATTATATTTACAGAGATATTTAAGTTATTACAAGCAATGTGTAGTCGATAGACATCACCGGGGAGGAGAGGTTAAAGACGGGGGATGTCAATATATTTCGATACAACGTACTCACTTTAATTAAAGAAGGGATTTTCATTAAAAATTCATCAACGAAAACAAACAGAACACACATATGAGAAATATCCAGTTTCGCCTAAAAAAATAAACTGAAATTTCTCAGAAAGTTACATGGTTAACCCTTTCGCATCGGTTGTCGGCATATGCCGACATAAGATTCCCCGACCGTTGAGATCGGTTGACGTGATATACCGTTTTGCTACTATCAGTACTCACTATGACATTTACGATAGGAACTTGGAACTGCAGTCATTCCCTTTATCAACCTACATGTATTCTTCACAAGAAACTGTAAAGCATGTAAATAAACATCGTTAGGTTTCGTCACAGGAGCGATTTTTCTGTAAGCCACATGTGTCAATTCCACCACATGTATGGGGTTATATAATGAACGTTTGTTAAAAATAATATTTTTTTAGGCATCATCTGATAGCTAAAGGATACAAAAACCAATGTGATATATGAAAATAGACCAGATAAGTACATTCATGCATCACATACTAGTTTCATAATTGACAGTACAATTTGTATTCAAACAGAGCCGTAATGAAAGGGTTAAATACGTTGGTTAGAAGCTTCCAAAGGTTTTCTCAACGTAAACATCCAGTCAACTTCAATAAAAGCATGTTGAAATAACACAGGCGAATAACGTCGGTTATAACATAACGCTAATAACACAAACCAGCAAATATACGCACGTACAACGTAACATAACTCGGCGGTGTGCGTTAGTCAAAGATATTATTTTCTGACAATTAAAGTTTAGAATTGTTAGAGGAACAAACACACGAGGAAGTGAACGCATGGCGGGAGAGCTCACGAAACGTACAACGATTCGCCACCAATACTCTGTTTCTTTCTAACACGCATGTTTAGTCATCACGTCTCTCTTTCATTCATTTTTAATAGACGCCTACTTGTATTTTTTTTTCTATTTTTTTTTCTTCTGCCTTTTCTAGGACTGCTTGCCTTTATTATTAACCACTTCATCGCCACATGTTTGTAGACAAATAAAAATACTGCCTTTACTAATATGACTGAATTATTTTAATATATTTAATTTACATTATTGGTGAGCCGCAATCGATTGAACTAAAATTTTCACGAAAAAAAAAACATTTTTTTTCACTAGGTCTGCCTGGCTGCAGGTATATTTCCAAGATATATTACATAACTGTCTCCCTACATCGTATGTACCTACAACGCATCACGTTTGTTGTAAACATTAAAGTTATATATACTATATAATTGATAATTGCTTTCGATTATTTTTTATTCAGTGCCAGCCCTCGACATCATATCATGAATATCTCCCGAACTATCGAAAAATATCGATCCTTTTTGGTTTGTTAATATTTCAAAATATTCATAGATATCGTTGTAAGAAAATCGGAATTAATTTTGAAATACATCTTTCGAATATTGCGAAGCGCGCCTACGGGTGCGATTACGGCGATCGTCGGGCTAGTAGCTAGGTATTCCAGGCGGTAGAAAATGATATACAATATATCAACGGTAATATAGTATCCAAATTCTACACATATCGTGTACTCTTTCTCTATATTGCTACGAAGCAAACCGTTTAACGAGCAAACCGCATTTTACCTATATTTCTTGCACAAGTCTTAAGGGTCCTTTCATGTGTAAGAAATTGACATAGAGTCATAAACTAATACCCAATATTTAAGTCGAATCCTCCAAGAGCACTATATTTAAAATCGAAACCTCCAAGAGCACTATATAGTGTAATTGGGGTCTCTTGCAAATAAGTTTGAAACTACACGAATTTCAATAAGCTGTTCGTTGGTTGACAATCAAACCGCAATTTGATCGAGGTGTGCTGGTAGGCCATTTAAGAGCGCCATTGCCGTTGTACCAAATTGCTTGAAGCTCCACAAGCATCAACTGGGATCAAAAACAGTGCATGGCTACGAGCACGGGTGTACTTATCTGGAACGTAGAAGTTAAAACATTCAAGAATCCCAGGGTTGTGAATGCACCGCGAAGAAGAAGGATTGAATGTTTGAGAAGAGCAATTTTCCTCCGGGACTCTAACGAATGGAAAGAAAGAAAGCATACCTAGAAGAGTTGGGCAATGTTCTCAATTGATTGAATTGAATGGATAGTTACCGTAAATATAAAAATTGAGACGTCGGAGATTTTTTTATGATTTTTTTTGGAGTTGTATTGTAGTAAGTGAGAGTGAGAGAGTGTTACGGTGTCCGAGCACTGCACGCTTCGTCAGTTCCGTCAGTCTATTGCCAAGAATCTGTCCGCTGATTGACGGCCCCACCGCATGTGCTTTGGCCGGTCTTTTTTTATCGCCACGCACCGACACGCGGTGTAGCACTGTCCTATGCTCACAAAAGCTTCTGAAACCCCGCGCACTGCGAGCTTTTATAGATTTTTAACTGGCTTGTGATTCACACGCCGATATGAACGCTATAACACTTCAAAGAAATTTAATTTTGCTAATAATTACGGTCCAAAATTATTAAATCATCACTATTTTTTCTAAATTAAAAAAATAAATAATTACATACAGGAGAATACCGACAGATGGTGATAGTAATTCTGAAGTCTCATCTGTGGAATTCTATGACGCTTACGATGGTGCATATGTGGCGTGTTAATCCGCGTACGTCATAGACTACAGCCCGGGATACAGATACAAACCTCGAGTCTTCAAAAGCTTCTGAAACCGCGCGTAATACAAGCTTTTATAGATTTTAAACTAGCCTGTGATTCAAACGACGATATGAACGCTAAATCACATCAAACAAATTTAATTCTGCTAATAATTACGGTCCAAGATGAAAATTATAATTATAAATTAATTTTAATTTAAAAAAATAAAATAGTTTTGATACATATTTATTTTAAATGATTACATGTTTCGGCCTTCCTGGAGACCATCTTCAATAATGTATAGTAATCATTTAAAATAAATGTGAATCAAAACTAAATATTTTTAATTTATTTACTTTTTAATTAAAATTAATTTAAAATTAAGTATTGTCAGTTGATAACCATAATGAATTCTCTTTTGTGGAATTCTATGACGCTAACGATAGGGCATATGGCTAAGCGATGCATGCTGAGTGTTGATCCGCCAACGTCATTAAATACAGCCCGAGATAGACGCATCATCCTTATAATTACAAATTTACTATGAATGGCTGGTCTTCACGGGACAACTTTCGTCTACCATTAATATTAATTAAAGGGCTATGACTCGAATTTTACGAGTGAGGGATGAAATTCACACCAACCGGGGGTATTTTAGAGCTCAGAAATAGTTTTCTTTGTTTTTCTCCGTCAGGGATCGAACCCACGACCTTTGTCTTCTTGTCGACAGTTGAGCTGTACCCCCCGCCGGGAAATCTGACCAGTCTTGCATTTCATTGCATGTATTCTTTTAATTCTTCAATAGACGCTGCATTGCTAATGTAAACTCTGTTTTTAAGACATAGCCATTTGGATATATCGGTTAATGTGTGTCGACCAAGAACTGGCAGTTTCCGAAAGTTCCTTCTTTAGTGCCACCGGTAAGCTTTGGAATGCTCTTCCAGCGTCTGTGTTTCCTCCTTCCTACAATCTGGATCTCTTCAAGAAACAGATAAATATACACTTGCAATCTCCCCAATCCACACGCAAACACGTTTCCGGCATGCTGCGTCCAGCCTCCGTGGCTGAGCGTCATAGAGTGCACTGGTCTTGACCGGCTGTGCTCTCCTGCATGCGTTTACATAAAAAAAATACCCAAACATATTCGCTTACAATAAATATATTACAATTTACGTGTATTGTTAAAAATACATCAAAAGAGGCAACGCATTCAAAAGGTTATATGAGAGTTTTCCTTTTTTTATTTAGCGAAAGCTGCTCGATTTTCTAAGCATATGGCCACCTCATTTCACAAGAAATGTAATATATTATAGCACTCGCACACGCCACATTCTAGCGTCATCGCACAACAATGGTAGCCAAGGTCCATTAACTAGCGGAGGAAGAGAAGACAAATAAAATTAATAACATGTCTCGCATATAGAGGATCGCGTCACTGGGAACATCAACGCCGGGAGGAAACACTGCTGCCTGAAGCGCAGTCGTTGACAACCATCAAAAAACGTAATAATTTTTATTTTCGGATCGATATAGTATCAAATATTTCGAAGAACCGGAGTCTGTAGAACAAGGACAACCTCGAGAGGTGAGTAGTGCTTCGACAAGGAGCTGCAGACCGCCTCACACCTAAGATCCTGCCACATATGCTAGTTGCACATCCTAAGGTATAATGCTGAGAAGCACACGGGTTATCGATGTTTTCAGATAAAGGGCATAAACAATTTGACGTCGCTGAAATGTGAAAGAATATCTCGCATTACTGAGAGCGGTCATGCATGGACCTTGATTCAGCCATTCGAACACAGGATCGTCTTCATATTCCATGTGCAATATATGGGAATTTAAACTACAGCGTCTATTTCGTCCCCACACATCTACGAAGGTGAAAGTCAGAAACCGATGGCCGTCCGGAACCCTCCTCATCATGGACGTCAGTACGCCCGTTCTTGAACTCTCTGCAGCATTTGCGCACGTGCTGTACGCTCATACACTTGTCTCCATAGATTTCGCATAGCTGGGAATGGATTTCTACCGGCGCAATGTTTTTTTGCAGACAGGAAACGGATTGTTCACACCTGGCGGGCGAAGCGAGGGGAGATCCATTACGTACGGCTGCTTAACCAAGACTGAGCCACGCAAGCAGCTCGCTAGGTTAGAGATTTGGAGTGGGGGAACCAAGGTACAATACAGGATCGCGGGATCCACCATAACAGCGCTTTTCAGGACTGTAGCGCCATGGGATACTTATTTTACGGATCACCCTCGTATATGGCAGCGAATCTTGGCACCTCACTAAATGCCAAAACAACCTCGTTTTTCAGCAACCCTGCAACTGATTAGGGGTAGTCCTAGCACGGTATTTGTGCCTCGAAACTGTAAGCACTATTGCCAAACTGCCTGAAACTCTCTGCCGGAAAGTATAAGAGAGCTGGAAACGGAAGCATCCTTCAGAGGCAGAATCAAGACACACCTTTTAAATTAACCTGTTCGCATCGGTACCCGATACATGCCGTGTAAGATTCCCCTACCGTTGACATCGGTAGCCGTGATATATCCTTTTGCTACTTTCTTAGAATAGTTTTTTATGCATTATCTGATAGCTAAAGGTTACAAGAACCAATGTGATACATGAAAATAGACCAGATAAGTACATTTATGCTTCAAATACTAGTTTTATAACTGAAAGTATAATTATTATTTTTTTATGTAAACGCATGCAGGAGAGCACAACCGCTCAAGACCAGTACACTCTATGACGCTCAGCCAGGGAGGCTGGACGCTGCATGCGGGAAACGTGTGTTGTGTTCGTGTTTGTGTGTGGGTTGGGGAGATTGCAAGTGTATATTTATCTGTTTCTTGAAGACATCCAGATTGTAGGAAGGAGGAAACACAGACGCTGGAAGAGCATTCCATAGCTTACCGGTGGCATTAAGGAAGGAACTTTGGAAGCTGCCAGTTCTTGGTCGACATATATTTGAATTCCACCGAGCCGTAATGCTTTGTTAGAGATAAAGAATCGATTTTGAAATGACAATTTGGTCGTAAAAAAGCGCTCGATAAATGCTGATTTAATAATGTTTTTTAAAAATATCTACAGCCTAATGTTTTCCGTGACTATCCACAGCATAACGAAGTCCCCGCTGTAGACTATTACGCTTGCGCATAACACATGTTCCGTCATTACTCTAGTCTATTATCATCCAGCATATCGAGCATAGGCGCTACCAAGACAGAAAGCATTTTTTATTCCGCTCACAGTCTCTCCCTCTAACTCTATTCTGTCTGTCTATCTTTGTTCTGTCCATGCCTATCTTACATGTGTCTATGTCTATTCCGTTCATAGTTGTCCGGAAATAGATGCTGTCATAGACGGCGGCTAGCGGCGTCCAGTGTGATGGATGGCCGAACAAAAGATAACACTTACACAGCCAAACCTTCTATAGCGAACACTAAAACAGATATTTTGCTTTTCCTTTCCATTTTCTTATCCATTCTCACGTATTTCGTGGTTAGCAACGTGTAACCAAAGAAGGAAATTCGAGACTCGCTGTAGTATACTTACTTCGCAACCTTAGACTGAGGTGTATTGGACATCTAACTGATGCACCTAGAATCACGGGAAGGCCTTCAGCCACTCTCTAACAAGTAACTTTTTGAGTGCGTTCAGTAACGGGTCCCCATCTGGGTCTCTAAAAACTGGACGAGACAGGGAGGATTTTCACCAAGCGAGATATTTTGCCAAGTCATAAGAGTAAAACATTGCAGCAACTTTAATCATACATGACGATTCTATCATCAATAAATCGGAGAAAAATAAATACCAAACGCGTAGATTCGAATCAAAAGCTTTGCAACATATCCATTGCTGTAACCAACGCGTTGAACGCTTGGACACACACGCAACTTTATAAAATCGAGAAATTTACACGTATCATTGAATAATGAAAACGTTTTATTTATAGATCGCGTTATAAGTTGTATGTACACAGTTTTTTCAAATTTTCATTACAATAACCGCTCATCATCATCACCATATGCGCTCTCCTAACTGCAGCATGTGGACAAGCACAGTAACATGAAGCGCCCCAAAGATTATCGCGGCTAAATCAGAAAACTAATGTTGACAGTTGATCCAACATGAAATGGAGCAACTGTCAAAACAATTAAATAGAGCATGCAAATGCCGTGTATTTTACATAAAATTGAGACTAACATTATAAGATGTGCATGTCAGGCGAGCGTACAAAAATAAGAGACGAATGATCGTTTATCGAGGCTTTCCATCATCAGCAAAGAGCTATATCAAGCTGATATCATTACTAATGATTAATCGTAAAAACATCTTCATAAAAATAACCACAAATTCATTGTCATTTACATAAAATTCTCGAAAGAGAAATTCGCAACAAAAAAATGTTCGGTGTTCTTGAACTTGTTCGCGAACAAAAAAGTCGCCGATCGGCAGCAAAGAAGTGCGGTCATAGATGAGGCGACACAAAAATAAATAATACGGAATAATTGTGTACGGCGTTTTTGTTACATGAAACAAAGATTGCTTTTCTTTGGGGAAGTATCGCGTAGAGCAGCGATTCTGAAATGAAATTCTATATCACAGAAAAAAAACGATATATTTTGTATGATAATAATCATTTGATCAAATCAATAAGAAGTTTCCTACAGTCGACAACGGAACTGGTGATACCTGAGGCCACCCTGCGCGGCTGAAAATGAAATATGGAGAGGATATTTAGAATGATAAAAAAAATCCAAAATTACCCAATCTAGAAGGTAGATTTAATCAATTCAGATGATAAAAAGCGGGAAGGTTTACTGTTGTTATTGTGGAGACCTGCAGACCGCCTTACACCTGAGGGGCCCTTTCCCACGGACGCCCAGATTTGCAGGATCTGTTTTTTATTGGATACCGCAATTATCATTCCTGTGTTCACACACAGAAGTTTGCAGCCTGTTTTTTATATTATAATGGTACTTTCGCCGCCAAAAAGCAATGCAAAAAAAGAAGATTTTGGGCTCACCCGATCCTTCGATCGAGATTAGACACATTTTTTAATCTCATGGATGGTATGGATATCCAGTAAAAAACCGTATGTAGGATGCTAGTGGGAGCACTTCCATTAAACTATGTACGCAACTAAAGTGGAAACCGTTTTTTATTGAACCATTCGTCCAGTTTGTAGTGGCAAAACCGTACAACACATTTCGAACGGATCGAATTTTTTCGGTATCCTGCAAACCGAATGCTCATGTGAATGTTACTACAGTAGCAAGTACTAAACGTGATCCTGCAAAACTAGACAACCGTGGGATAGGCCCTAAGATCCTGCCCCGTGTTCCCGACTAGCTGCACATCAAGACCTAACGTTGGTCAGCACACGAACCATCCATGTTGCCTGATATGGGGCCGAAATAATTTGACGGCGCTGAAACGGAGAAGTCGCGTGAAGAAAAGAATAAGTGAACCAATCTTACGCCTGTGTTCCATTGATTGCAGGTTAGACGTAAGAGTGTCATTGTTTATCAAACGAGTTGCTCTTCTTCGAACTGGTCAATTAAGTTTATAGGGTATTTTGGGGCTCCAATCCAAAGGTGACTGCCGTATTCAAGGATAGGTCGGATTTATCTCTTATATAGAAGAAGAAGTTGTTTATCGTTGAAATACTTCAGTGATATTATATAACACACCTAGTTTTTTGGAAGCGAGACCGGCTTCATATTTAATTGACTCGTAATATTTGACATTATTCGAGATTGATAATCCAAGAACGTTGATGGAGCTTGCTTTTGAAAGAGAACAACCGTTGAAAGATACAGGATCCATAGCAGTCTTCTTGGTGGAGAAAGTGCATGATTGAGTTTTGGAAATGTTGAAACTGACGAGGTAGAGGTCACCCCATCGTGAAACCCTTTCAAGAGACATGTTCATCGTCTCCACCAGAGATTTCCTAGCAGCAGATAGTTCCACGGCGTCATATCTTCGTTTTGGAATCACTGGTTTACACGAATGAATAGAAACTAGCCAATCGCAACGAAAACTGATTAAAGCCTCCATTTCCTATCCGCCATTACAGATTTCTTGCAGCGGTTTCGATTAATCTACGATGAAAGCGATGACGAGAACCCGGCTATTATTTTGCTTGAAGAAACACTATTTATTTACAAAAGATGAAATAAATTCAAACGGGCGGCGTTCGGTTGATCGCTCAATTGTTTTTCGAACGTTTTTCTTTCGTCTACGATGGAATTATTTGAATTTGGAAAATCCCGAACCATTTTTATGTTGTTAGGAAAAAGTAATTTTATCATCAATTATAGTATAATGGGCGGCGGGTGTAACTCAGAGGTAAAGCAAAATGGCAAAACGCCAAAAAATTTAAAAGATTTTTAATCGATTTCTTGAGTCTACACCTTTTTGACGAATTTTTTTTTTATGTAAGCACATGTTGGATAATACTAATAGAGTGTGATGAATAGAAATGTGTGTATTCTATGCCACATGTCGAATAAAAATAATTAAGTATATGTGATAACTTTACAAACTTCCGGCCCAGGCGGAATGACATGCCGGGCCGGCCATAATGCGACCTTCTCGGCCGTCGGCGCTGAGGCAGTCGCCCAGCACCCAAGTGGCGATCTATATAACAAACGTCACACCCGTGACCGGACTTGTCCAAAATGTCAATAAAGCGACACACACATGGACGACAAGCGAACAGAAATAAGAGACGAAAGATTGTACATCGAGGTTTTCGGTACCAGTCAGCAAGGGCTATATCATGCTGATGTCACAAGGATTGATATGTTTCTCAAAATATTACTAGTTTTATAATGATTTAAAATTTAAATTTCAACCGTTCGCATGTGGCATGTCACTAAGAATAACTGGACTTGTCACGAGATCAGTGGGCGGGCACGTCAACTACGAATGGCGGGATTTCTGAAGAGCATCTTGAGGTAGGCGGAAATGGGAAACCCAAGCCGGCTTAAATGCAAGTCATTAATTAATAGGCTATGACAGGCATTTCGGATGTACGGGAAAACGTACAAGTCATAAATAATTGATAAATATTGCGTAAAAATACAGTGCAATACCGACAACATGGTGATAGTGATGTAGAAATGTCTTGTGCGGATTCGCTTAGCATTTTACATATTGCTAGCGCTTTTTTTCTTACTCTCCGTCGGGGATCGAACCCACGATCTTCGAATTGCCAAGCGAACGCTTTAACCGCTGAGCTATACCCGCCAGCAGTTAAAATTCTACAGAATATATGTATTTAAACATTAAAAGTTTAACTCATTTAAAATATATTAATAGAGAGATTAATCAAGTATTTAATCGAATTTTCGCAAATGCACTAACTCCACAAAATACATTGGCAAATTTTACTTTAGCGATAAAATTACGCTATATCCCATTAATTTGAACAGGAAAAGTTTTAATCTTTAATGCAAAATGTGCAAGGAGGAATTGAACCATAAACTACAACTTTACGATCCGCATTTTGATTAACAAATTTAAATCAACCTTTGCCGTATGTTGGCCTCTAAAATAGCCACATATTTCATTTGAAGTACTATATTTTACCATAGAATATTAAAATAAATTATAAATAAATATTTATTTATTTACTAGGTAAAATATGTTCTGTGTAGGAGACTGCAGTTTCGATTAACTCGTAGCCTTCCTCAATCCAACACTTGTCAAGAGACAACTGAGCTGCATAGCATTTCATAAGTGGACGAACACATTTTTTGGGTTCAATATTTATGGTTTCATTATTTATGGGTTCACCATTATAAATAATTCTTGTTATTTATATTTTAAGCAATCAAATCCATTTAAAGTGTATATTTATCTGTTTCTTGAAGAGATCCAGACACATAAACGCTGGAAGAGCATTCCAAAGCTTACCGGTGACATTTAGAAAGGAATTTCGGAAACTGCCAGTAATTGGTCGAAACACATTAACCTTTAAACGCCCAACGGTTACCTTACGGGACCGCAGATTTGCGTCGTTCAATGCACTACAGTCCCATAAAACAGTGCTTATGGTTCATTTCACAATCGGATTACATTAATTTGTAATCATAGTATTAAAGTAAATTCATGGAAGAATCTATTGTGCGACGAAACATTACAAACATTGGCCTGCTAGGGCATTGAACGACGCAAATCTGCGGTCCCTTACGGGACCGCTGGGCGGATAAAGGTTGACCATGTATGAATGTTCGGCAAGTGTAGGACGAGTTTGTCGGTTGTGAGTGGGTACAGGGTGAATAAGTTCTTTAAGTTCCGAAGAGCAGCGATCGTGATAATAACGGTAGAAAACACTAAGTGAACCAATCTTACGCCTGTGTTCCATTGATTGCAGGTTAGACGTAGTCAATTAAGTTTACAAGGTATTTTGCGGCTCCAATCCAAAGGTGACTGCCTTATTCAAGGATAGGTAGAATTTGTCCTTTATATAAAAGGAGATGTTGTTTATCGTTGAAATGCCGACGCGATCTATATAATACACCTAGTTTTTGGTTTATGTGGAACTCTGGGTGATATAGGTGTTCTGGGACTAAGCATCGACAATATGAGCTTACAGAACTGTTAAACGTAATAAATTAAAGGATTATCCAGTTTTGGAGCGGATATGAAATTGAAAGATAACCAGTAAGTACATCGCGTAAACGCAAATTTTAATGATGTATCTACCAACAGGCATATAGATCGCAATAAACGTCTAAATAAATGATTTAGTCTCTACTATTAAAAGCAATTTCTTCGTAATCTCCATCAGACTCTAAGCTCGTAAAACTCAGTACCCATTAAATACTCGGACTTTATATTTACACTGCAGTGTTTCTTAAGGAAATTATTCGCTTCGAAATATCACAAAATAAATAATTTATATTTAATTGAATTTACTATCTATATCAATACAAAACGATTTAAGCAACATGCATTCATATCATTCAACATCACCATTACTATGTCCCCTATCTTTAGCCTACGGCATTCACTAACTGCTGCTACAAAAGCTCTTTCAACCGCTATAGTCTTCACATCATATCAGCTTTGATTTCCGCAGTTCATTCTATGTATAGTTCTAAGACGGCACGAAATCGAAGCCTTGAAAAAACGTAGTTTTTGTTTAAATTTTGATTATCGATTTATATATCGCTAATCTCACCTAACCTAAGAATTTGTCAAGCGATTGTAGAGTACAGAGATTGAAAGGTCTCGTTAACGAAATACATTACGTTAGGTTAGCGAGACACCCAGTGCACCAGTTGACCCACGCACCAATTGTCCTGTGCACCAGACATCCAGTGCGCCACACGTCGTCACCGATGAGTCGTAGAACGAATTGTCTGGGGACGAAATGCGGCGGGATCGTCCGAGAGCTTTAAAAGACGACAGCTGTAGTATCCAAGACATATTTTTGTGTGATTTGTTATGCCGATTTTTTCTGGAACTCGTATGAGTAGTCCGACGCTACCAAGAGACAACGCTCATAATAAATGGGTACCATATACTCAAGGAAATGAAAAAAAAACTCAAGCAAAAGAAAGCAATAAGGAAATGAATTATTAAAGTGGATCGCATGTTTAGAAGCCCTGCATTTGAGAGAGGGAGATAGAGAATGATCTAATTAAAGACACATTCTATTGAGACAATAACAAATAGAGACATTCCATCTCTCTCGCTCTCTAACTTTATTGGATATTTATGACCTCTAAATTACGTTTACGATCAGTTTAAAATGAAATAAACCCTTAACCAATAACAATCAAATTAGACCAATTCTAAAATTGCTGATTTAATATAAAATTTGTTATCAAATTCGCTTATAATTAAAAATAAACGGCATAACATGACTTAAGGATCAATGACCTCGCTTGGTGAAAACCCTCCCTGTCCCGTCCTGTTTTTGGAGACCCAGATGGGGACCCGTTACTGGCCGCACGCAAAAAGCTACATGTTAGAGAGTAGAGTGGCTGAAGGCCTTCCCGTGATTCTAGGTGCATCAGTTAGATATTAATTTAGTATTAAATTAGGATCAATAACCAATGCACTTATAATTCGGAAATCAAAAATGTTTGTACATTTACGTTACCCCACTCCTCTGAATATATGACATCCACTATCACACCGCGAACAACCTCAATGTTATTATTTGTGGATGCTCTTGGTTGTGTAACGTGATGTCCGTGGCCCAGCTCTGTGACGGCAGGTTGATTGATGTGCGGCGGGTTACTCATTCGATTCCCGACTCTACTCCAAAGCATTGTACTCTGAAACGGTCGTAGAAAACCTTTTTTTTTGACAAAGGGTTTGAACATAGCTCAAAATGAAAATGATTTAAGCTACAAATTGGTCTATCTTCTTGCGACGCATGTCCATGTGATCCAGACATGCAAAAGACGGTGAGACACTCTCTCGTTGAGTGCATCATCCATGAGAACAGGAGACGCATTCTGTGTTGTCGCCTGGGAGTCTCTACCATTTCTTGGGAGGATTTCCCTAAATTGCTGCTTAGTTCTGACGGTCCCTTGCTGTTAAACTTCATCAGGGAAATCGTCGAGGCTGCACGACAGGTTAACGAGGCTGACATGGAATAGGCTCCTACGTTCTTCAACTATTTCTCAGACGTATACAGGTATTCTAACCTTGTGTGTAACTTGCAGGGTACAATATAAAACTATGTTTTTTTTTCTACATTTTTTTCAGAGAAAAATAAATAAATTAAAATAGCTACAAATTGTTTTTTATTAAAGCACAAACGATCAAGATCAGAAGGCTTTATGAAGTTCGGCCAAGACGACTATACACTGCATGCGGAAAACGTGTATTGTGGTTGTGTTTCGGTTGGGAAGATTGCAACTATATATTGATGTGTTTTTTGAAGAGGTCTAGATTGTATTAACCCTCGCCTTACTATGTTAAAAACTTCCGCGCGTTCCGATGGTGTGTACTCGTTACACATTCTGATTTAAAGTGAATAAAATGAGTAGAAATTCTAAAAAATGAAAATATTCAAAGATATCGCTTAATTTTATAATAGTTGATGTCAATAAGCAGTAATAATTGACATGTAATAGCTAAAAACATGAAAAACATCAGACGAAGACCTCAAACGGCCAGACGCAGCTTCTCGCGTGAACTTCCGAGAGCTACTAACACTACTTAGCCTGTCGACATACCGATGAGCCGACGCGCATCGATATCATTTCGAACTAGCCGACCAACTGAGGTTTCCCGTCTCGCTCACTCATATTAGTACGTCAGCGAGAGTGAGGAGTATAGATGCCGATGTATCTGGGTATTTTTTAATTTTATTTTTGCACACGCTTCCGACAGGTCGAATGAATTCATGACAGTTGACGCGTCTTGATTGTAGTGGTGAATTTATTCCGGATTTTAGAAAAATATTTCCTGCTCCCGATGAGTGCCTATTATTATAAATATATTTTTTTTCAATACGTAAATGTATTAAGGAGGAATACCTAAAATCTGAACCCTGTGTGTATTATATTTACAGAGATATTTAAGTTATTACAAGCAATGTGTAGTAGATAGACATCACTGGGGAGGAGAGGTTAAGGAGGAAACCAAAAAATACTGGAAGCGCAATCCAATGTTTACTGATTTAAGAATGATTTAGAAATTTTGTGAGCTTCCAGTTCATTCTCGACATACATAAAGCTTTTGTGAATGTTCAGCAAGTGCGAGACGAGTCTGAGGGTGGGGGCACGAAGAATTATGGTTGTGCAAAGAATAATTGATTTTATCGATTTTGTTGAAATACCGACGTGTTTATCCCCATTTTCAATAATGGCTGTGAATCTTGGGATCTCTCACCAAGAGCCAACGCAGCCGTACAATAGTTTCAAAAGCAAATGCCTCTGCAGGATACTGAGAGTACGGTGGATTGACTTTGTAAGAAATGTCAGGGACAGGAAAGTGACAGAGACAGACAAGGCAGCCTGTCATACTACAGTCGGTCGACAGGCGAAGGTTAACCTGGTAGAGATGGGTATTAAGGGTATAGCAGAAAGGCATAAAATATATCTGCCATTTCTTCAAGCCACAGTACTCGTGTCTCCGCCTGGAACTAAACATACGATGTACTCGGCGGAGCTACGGCAGTCAGAGCTGACTTTTTTTATTGTTTTATTTAAACACATACAGGACAAATACCGACAGATGGTGATAGTAATTCTGAAGTCTCATCTATGGAATTCTATGACGCTTACTATGGTGTGTATGGCTAAACGCTGCATGTGGAGTGTTGATCCGCCAAGGTCTTAGACTATAGCCCGAGATTCACGCATCATCCTTTATTATTACAGGAATTTACTATGAATGAGTGGTCTTCACGGACGACTTTCGTCAACCAACAATTTTAATTAATAGGCTATGACTGGCATTTTACGGGTGATGGATCAAATGCACACCAACCGGGGGTATTTAAGAGCTCATAAGTCGATTACAAATCCTTTTTTTTTTAATCTCGGTCGAGGATCGAGTCCCACGTTTGGTTTGAAAAGTAAACGTTTTGACTATTGAGCTATAACCGCCTGCTTGGAATGAGGCGAAGAATATGTCTGCTACCATAGCTTTGTGGCGATGGTTCGTGAAAGCTATATGCTTCAGTTAACAGATCGGAAATGGTAATGATAATAATGATGATGATGTTTTGACAAAAAAAAACTGTAGTTGTCCATCACTGGCTTATGCTATTATACGCTGCAAAAGAGTGGGTGTTGGCTTTAGAAAAAGCCGTCAATTTTTCATGCCGCTTGACACTGGTCAAAGCGCTCAGCGTGGCGTCTCGCAACGTGATGGATTGACGCGATTTACTTTCAAGGCCTTTTATTTTACAGAGAGAGAGAGAGCTGTCGAATCGACAAGATTCTCAAGTCAAGATAAGTAAAGAGGACTGTTAGGGCATTGAGTACAAAGAAAAGATAACGCGATAACTGATACAAATATATATTGACATCAGTATGATTTGCTGACTGGAACCGAAAACCTCGATATATACAATCTTTCGTCTCTTATTTCTGTTAAATTTTCATACATTTATGTGTCCGCCATATTGGGACTAGTTATATAGACCGCCGCTGTGGCGCCGGTGCGACAGCCCGTCACGCCAGTCGGGTCCCGCCCGTCGGCAAGAGCGTATTGTATTGCCTAATGCTGTGACTAGGTCGAGCCCTAAATTTGTAATTTTTTTCGTTAATAAATGTCAATGTGTTTCTGAAAAAGTCTGTATTATAAATCTGCTCCTAATCCAGCCTTCACGCGACTGAATAACAATCTTTTGAGATTGAGCAGGATGTTAATACTTACAGCAAACATCATCGTATATAGGATGGCGCAAAATTAATCACCTAAGCGACTGACGGTCAACAGGCATTAACTGATGCTCTATTTGCACCTTGCACAAGGACATGTGTAATTATTCACTAAAAAATCCCACTCAAGTGGCAATGTGATAAATCTGTAAAAGAGAGGATGGTCGATGGGGAAGAAAAGTGTTGGAATGGCGTCCAAGAACTGGCAAACGAAGCGTTGACCGAGCAATATAGACTGACGACATCAGTAGAATAGCGGAAGTAGTCTAGATGCGGAGGGCGATGGGTTGAGAATTATACAGCCGGCGGATATAGATTAGTGGTTAATGGTATTCTCAAACACCCACCCTACAGTCCAGACTTAGCCCCAAGTGACTACCATCTCTTCCCTGACACGAAGAAACACCTGGGAGGAACGCATTTCGGCAACAGAGAAGAGCTGGAAGAAGCGGTTCTCAGGTATCTGCGTGGCATGGCGGCAGATTTTTTTGATTCGGGCATTCAAAAGCTCGTATACCGTATGCAAAAATGCATTGACCTCAGTGGCCAATATGCAGAAAAATAGGTAAAAGTCTGAACTTTCCAAAAATGTACGCATTCATGGAATTAAACATGTTTTACACTGTGAAAATCACTAGGAAACTTATTTACGGATAAACCTCGTATCAGACACTTTTCGCGACAGTCTACGTCTGTCTGATAGATGTGTCACCCGGCGACTTCGTCAGCACACGTCTTTTCGACACATTTTTCCATCTCACGCGTCTAGAGCAGTTTGCTAATATTTCTGCTAGTTGCTCCCACGCGAAAGACTGGAGGCGTCTCATATTTTAATGACCCATACACTTTGATAGACCGTGATAATTTATTATGTCCCCTCACTCTCGCCTTCCAGAAGATTCTATTCATTTGTAGAGAAAAAAAACTAGGTCAAAATACGAGCACATCATCGAATGCATCACAAAAATTTAAATATTAAGTTGTACGGAAAGTAATTCCAATTGTTCCCAAAATTAGCTAGAGAAACAGACGTCGAAAGTTATATTTGCCAACGGGAATAGCTCAATGGTCAAAGCATTTGCTTTGCAAGCCAAAGGTAGTGGGTTCGATCCACGACGATTAAAAAAAAACGCTTAACTAGAGAAAGAGACGGCGAAGATAAGTTATATGGCGTAAAACCTCAGCTAAGATGTTCTGCTTTCTTTTTTTTTTTAAGATCATCTTCCCTTAAAATAAAATCAGTGTTCCGGCGACCTCACTCGAAAGTGGGTGGGATTGAGTAAGTTCGAATCAGAACCGCTCTTCTTGAACTTGAAACAACCTTATGAACGCATCATTTTAGTTGAGATAAAATTGTATTTTTACAAATTTTTAAATATTTATTTTTTATTAAACTTAGTACCATGTCTTCATTCTTTGGTATCAGAAAAAAACATTAAGATATTCACGTATCGTCCATAAGACACAGCAAAATAGGTGTAAGGCAGTCAACCAACCGTCCCACTGCTTGTATAATCAGATACCTCCAACACCCAAACTGAAGTCGCGAAGCAGCTTTCTGAGATCCACACAACCTCTCACATTCGGCCCTGAAAATGAGAGACTCCAGCTCTGGCAACAAGTCGCATCAGAGGTTTTCATTACTTCAAAGGAGACCTTCCTTTGAACCTTGACTAGCGGACCTGGAAATCCCTAAACAGATTAAGAACCGGAGTTGGTAGAACAAAAGACAACCTCGAGCGGTGGGGAATTCTTCGGCAGGGAGAGTCATTATTGTGCGACTGCGGAGACCTGCAGACCGCCTCACATCTAAGATCCTGCTCCATGTGCCCAACAAGCTTTATAGTCTCCAAAATGGACTACTGCAACGCACTGCACGCAGGCCAGCCAGCCAAACAATTAAATCGATTGCAGTCGTTACAAAACGCAGCGGCACGACTAGTCTACAACGCGCCCAAATTCTGTCACATTACTCCAATACTACACCGACTGCACTGGTTGAGAGTTTCGGCTAGAATCCAGTATAAATTATGCCTCTTAGCTTACAAGGCACTCAACGGAACTGCACCGGGCTATCTGACAGAACTTATCAAGCCTTCAGAAATAAGCGCGCGTGGAGAGACACTCAGATCGGCTAGAGCAAATAGAAGCACCCTGCAGCTGACGGGAGGTAGTCCTAGCACGGTCTTTGGCAATCGGGCTTTCAGCTACGCTGCACCAATGGACTGGAACTCACTACCGGAAAGCATAAGAGACCTTAAAGCGGAGGCATCCTTCAGAAGCAGACTCAAGACCCACCTTTTTACTCAGAGAGGCAAAGAAGCGCTTTTGGAATGATCATTCGGTCATAAAAGAGCGCTATACAAATACTAATATAATAATAATAATAACAAGCTGCACATCTCAAGACCTAATTCTGGGCAAAAATAACTTGACGTCGCTGACACGAAGAAGATCCTTTGGTATGAGAAAAAACAGTAAGATTTTCACGTGTCGTCCATAAAACACAGCAAAATATGTGGGCGGCATTTAAGTTACTATATTGACACAGCATAAGGTCAAATTGTCACTAAAATTGATTAATATTTGTCATTTTTTAATAACGTATTTTATTTCGTTAAAATCGTTCCGGATATTGCTATCTGTGTTCTATGAGCGATGATTTACTACCAACTGCAAATAATTCATAAGGAATCCCTCTGTAGGAAGCCGCATGACTAACAAATATGCTGTGGAATATTTCATAGAGATCAGTGCGAAACGGCGGTCTAATGGCAACTAAAAACACAGTAGCGCAAGTAATGTTTAAATAAAAATTAAAATAATAATTATAAAAAGAATATTAATCAAATAAAAATTATGTATTTTAAAAGAAATATAAGATTCACCGATAAAACTTGTTATTTCATTAACCTCTCCTCCCCGGTGATGTCTATCGACTACACATTGCTTGTAATAACTTAAATATCTCTGTAAATATAATACACACAGGGTTCAGATTTTAGGTATTCCTCCTTAATACATTTACGTATTAAAAAAAAAATATTTATAATAATAGGCAGTCATCGGGAGCAGGAAATATTTTTCCAAAATCCGGAATAAATTCACCACTACAATCAAGACGCGTCAACTGTCATGAATCATTGGACCTGTCGGAATCGTGTGCGAAAATAAAATTAAAAAATATCCAGATGAGGCGGCATCTATACTCCTCACTCTCTCTGACGTACTAATATGAGTGAGCGAGACGGGAAACCTCAGTTGGTCGGCTACTTCGAAATGATATCTTTGCGCGTCGGCACATCGATATATCGACAGGCCAAGTAATGTTAGTATCTCTCGGAAGTTCACGCGAGAAGGTGCGTCTGGCCGTTTGAGGTCTTCGTCTGATGTTTTTCATGTTTTTAGCTATTAAATGTCAATTATTACTGCTTATTGACATCAACTATTGTAAAATTAAGCGATATCTTTGAATATTTTCATTTTTTCGAATTTCTACTCATTTTATTCACTTTAAATCAGAATGTGTAATGAGTTGACACCATCGGAACGCGCGGAAGTTTTTAGCATCGTAAATCGAGGGTTAACAAACACACAAGCAAACAGAAGTATCTGTATCTGAAGGTCCATTGGGAAATCCCTTACACAGCCAAGAGGAAAATGAAAATCGCATGCTTTATCTCTCTTGTGCTATAATTTTAAGTATATGGGCCACTGGGTTACAGAGGATCTTAGTGATGGCGCTGATATTGAGAGAGAGCGGAGGGCGCTGTCGGTTCCATGCATTATGTTGATTCGTAGGTTTGCACGTTTTACTAAAAATGTTAAGCTGACCCTTTTTAAAGCCTGTCAATCTTTATACGCGTGCGGCCTGTGGGCTGGCTTTACTCAGAAGGTCTACAGTGCACTTCGGGTCCAGTATAACAACGCCTTCCGAATGTTGTTGGGTCTGCCGCGATACTGCAGTTCCTCAGGCATGTTGAGGGAGGCGCGAGTGGATGGCTTCCTTGCCATAAAAAGGAAGCGCTGCGCTTCTCTGTGGGCGTGCGTTCGGGGCAGTCCCAACGCAATGGTCGCTGTGTGGGCAGGTAGATGTGACTCCCTGATCCCCCCAGGCCATCCATAGGGGATCCGGTGCTCCACTCACTGAGTAGTAGAATAATAAAAATGTGGTGTACGTGTACATGCCGATTTATATTTTTTTCTATTCTGTTTAATTGAAATATTGTTTTTTTCTGTATTTACTTGGAATTATTGACTAAGCGACATAGAGTCCACTGATTTAAGCCGGTTGTGCTCTCCTGTACACTCTTGCTTAGTATAATATATCCTTGAACATTATTTATCGTCTTCATTAGTAAAATAGTTTCTGCGTTTGATAAAAAAAAAACAAATCTTAGAAACCCTAAGAGCTATCGAAGCTATACTCTTCCCAAAAGTTTGATAGGTGCTCCTAATGGATTTTGTTTTTGCCATATTCTGGTAGGTAGTGCTGGTCCAATCATTGAGCCCTGGGGGCAATCTCTTTCGACGTAGTAGCTTTCTAGAACGCTACTAGTTCACATTGTTACTTGGCGGTTTATTTTGGGGGCAATCTCTTTCGACGTAGTAGCTTTCCAGAACGCTACTAGTTCACATTGTTACTTGGCGGTTTATTAAATAACTGTCGTATCAGTTACGCTACTGCACAGTCGGATATAATGGACCACATGTGCCGGTGTGCGTATGTCACAACACAACATATTTTTTATTCTGGCCGCTCGCCAGACGGGATGATTGAAGCTTCTATTCTGATGATGGACAAGAGGCGATCTCTCTGGCGTGACTGGGACTGGGGCAAAATCGCCAGAAAACGTACCGAAGAAGTGCCATCGAGGACCAACAGATTTCATCAGATAACATATTTGAGGTTACTTCAAAATTGGACTTAAAACTTTGGCATATGTTAATGCAAATGCCAAGAGACTGAATACAGCCATGAGAGCGATTCAAAAACAGGATCGACTCAACCTTGACCTGCTCGCAATCGCGGTATGCCTCAGACTGCAGGCCGCGTAGGAAGCATTATCAGGTTTACCCACTATAACCTTGATTAGCGCTACGTCAATCTTCCTGTGACCCGCAGCGACACAGAGAACCACACGGATCTCTTGTCGTCAGTTTAGATAATAGAGTACGATGCCGATCTTTAAGCAAGATGGCTACGAATGGTGTAGACGTATATTCACAGCAAAACATCATCATTCTCTTATCAATAAATGGAAGAAAATTATTTGGCGGACGCTAGAATTCAACAAAGCAAGACTTCCACTTTCAAAACACTCTGCGAAATGGCAAGCGTTATAGATTCCACAGTAAGACTTTACAAAACATTAAATAATGCACATTGATACCAAGTAGTAAATTGACTGAAGCCACGATTTAGAGAATATTCTTATTTATTTAAAAACCCAAAACATAAATGCCAAAATTGACTAAAAACTATAGATGCGTTAATGTAAATGCCTGCTAAAATAAACACGCGCGTTCCTTCCTCCGAGGATTACCTAGAATCTTAACCTTGTATATATTATATTTATAGAGATATTGATGGTTATTAGAAGCAATGCGTAGAAGATACACATTACAGGGAAGGAAAGGATAAGCAAGTAACTTAATTTTAACCGTTTGAAAATCTGTCAATTACAAATAAAGTAAGTCACTACACGATTAGTTATAAAAGTTATAGTCATAAAAACAGTTAGATTTCATATCAGGTTTGAACATAAAAGAAAAATACGTAATAACATATGTAGATTAAATAACTGGCTTATATGAAATCACTGAAGCATTTTAAATGAGAAGAGTGAAAGGAAACATTTCAGCTGAAAAAACAACACATGATGTTGTGCAAATACGTCATAAAAAGGTTAAAGAGATTTTTCACGTATACAGGCTACCTGTTACTTCACGAGAGAATTTAATTATTAATTATATATAATCGTGTCGGAAACAACAGGATCAGATCCTGTCTGCCCAGAAGTGGGCGACGCCGATGGCGTTACTCCCGGCCATCATCAGGTCTTCCTGGGTGCAGCTACTCGGACACAGCGCACACTCCAGAAAGTGTGACAGGGTCTGCTCCGCGCCGCAGTCACATTCAGTCGGTCCGCTGTAAAATTAACAGGCTTTCATTTGTGTCCTCGTCTTGCATACTCCGGTCCGAAGTCTGTTAAATGTTCTCCATATATTCCACCCTTGATCGTGGCCAGGGGCTAGGTCCTCTTTCATGATTTTTTTTTTACAATAATTGCTCCGTATTTGGAGCATTGAGAAATTGCCGTTTTTACAGTTCTGCAATCTCAGATTGTCCCAGAGAACACCTGTATCCCGTAAGTTCACATGATAAAACGTAGATGGTTTCCGGGAGGCTCCAGGCCAAGAGCCCGCGAACTTGCAGAGAATGCAACTGTAGTAGCAGAGAAATATTTGGGTGTTCAATAATTATCGTTTTTTTAAGAGCCTGATGATCCAGAGGCCTGGTAATTTTTTATTGACTTTAATAAATGGCTCAATCGGGGCATGTAAAGTGCTTAATTTGAATAATAGATAAAAAAAATAAGCTTGGTCTACAAATGGGTTAACTTGGATTAAAAAAAAATATCTATGCTCTATAAGTACCTATCTAGGAGTAACCCTAAAAGATGCAAAAGAATTTGTATACCTTGGAAGTACGATCACCTGGGATAGCAGAACAAAAAGAGAAGTCAACAGTCGAATACATCAAGCAAGGCTAGCTTTCAATAAAAGAGCCAAAATTCTTGAGTCAAAGAATATTTATTAAGGGCTCCGCAAGCAACTTGCCAAAACACTTGTTTGGAGCATCTTAATGTACGGCTGTGAGACATGGTGCTTATCTGAAAGTGATAAAAAAAGACTAGAGGCCTTTGAGATGTGGTCGTACAGAAGAATTCTCGGAATTTCCTGGAGAGACCACATCACGAACAATGAGGTTCTCAGAATAATCAAGAAAGATAGGCAACTAATAAGAACCATCTCAGAGAGGCGAGCCCGATGGATTGGTCACATCATGCGCCACGATGGTCTTCTTCACGATATTGTGGAGGGGATGGTTGAGGGTAGAAACTGTAGAGGGCGCCCTAGACGGGAGTATTTGCAGCAAGTATTCGAGGACATGAATCGTAGTGCTTATGCTGAGCTGAAAAGGGTTGCGGAGGACCGAGAGGAATGGAGATCAAGATGTAAGATTCTGTTGCTGCAAACCAATCCACCGGATTGATACTACGAAGAAGATAAGTACCTACGGTTGGTGAGAATTTAATCCCTCACACGTAAAATGACAGTCAATCGAAATTGGTGGTATATAAATGTCGTCACGTGAACACCACCCATTCAAAGATAATTACTGTATTAAATGAATGGTGAGTGAATATGGGGCTATAGTCTACAACGTTGGCGAATAAATACTCCACATGCAGCTCTTAGCAATATGTAGCATGATAAGCGTCATAGAATCAACAAATAAGAATTCAACACTATACTATCACCATCGGTCGGTATTTTCCTGTGTGTGTTTACATAATCAACCAGTCATCCATTAAAAAAATATCATTAAATTTTAATTTCAACCATTTTACATTAAATACTTTCAGTACTAAGTATATTATCAGCCGGCGGTCATGGCTCAATGGTAAAGCGTTTGCTTTGCAAGCCAAAGGTCGTGGGTTCGATCCCCGACGGAGATTAAAAAAAAAAGGATTTTTAATCGATTTCTGAGCTCTAAAATACCCCGGTTGGTGTGAATTTGATCCATCATCCGTAAAATGTCAGTCATAGCCTATCAATTGAAATTGGTGGTAGACAAAAGTCGTCCCGTGAAGACCACCCATTCATAGTAGATTCCTGTAATAATAAAGGATGATGCGTGAATCTCGGGCTGTAGTCTATGACGTTGGCAGATCAACACTCCACATGCAGCGTTTAGCCATATACACCATGGTAAGAGTCATAGAATTTCACAGATGAGACAAAAATTACTATCCCCATCTGTCGGTATTCTCCTGTATGTATTTACATAAAAAAATTATATTACTGACATTTTAATTTGATAACTAAACACATTAGAACTGACACAGTGGATACTGTCAATTTATTTAATCTGCTGCCAGTTTATTTATTTACAGCCAATTCATTTAATTTGCTGCCAAAATAATGAGAAAACGATAATAAAAAACGTAATTGTTTTTTATTATTCTCCTACCTGTATATAACCTCAAAAACGAGGCTGAGCATAAATTTAAGCGAAATTCAATTAACACATGAAAAAAGAAAAAAAAAACCCCGTGCGAAGGTTCATTTTAATTGTGTTTAAAAAAGAGACCTTTGTTTTGGAACAGAAACAAATAATAATGAAATTACAACAAACAAGACTTATTATTTGCCACCCTTGGCCCCCCCTTCGCGGCACAATTAAATTCAATTAAAAAATAAATGTTTTTTAAAACAATTGCGTATGGCGATTTTATATAACGCGTAATTCAAAGAAAAAAACGAAGTATATTATTTAATATTGATAAATATTTTTTTAATGTAAAAGCAGGCGAGAGAGATTACTTCTGTTTTATCAATTGTACCAACTTCGGTATCTATGCCTTGTCTATTAATGTTTGACTTGTATGTCCCATATGTGTCGTTAGAATCGCCGTCACAGGAGGTCGCTTCAAATACTATTGCACCTATTAAGGTGAGAGTTGAGCAGGCTCTTTAAAAGCAGACGACCATACGGACCACACCTCTTCTCTCATTACTCTCGACCGCCTCCGTAACCTGATCAATCATCAGCAGGCCCGCCTGAGACGCCCCTGCGTTACGTGCCTTAGTTATAGTTATAACTATATAATATTAAACCTTTAATTATTCTAAAAAATCAAAATCACTTCTAGAACTTGCTAATAAAGAGAATCCTGTTAATCATTCAACTGAAATCCTCTGATGCGACTTGTTGCCAGAGCTGAAGTCTATCATTATAAGGGCCGGATGTGAGAGATAGTGTGGATCTCAGAATGCTGCTTCGCGACTTTAGTCTGGGTGTTGGGGGTATCTGATTATACAAGCAATGGGATGGTTGGTTGATTGCCTTGCGCATATTTTCGGCGCATATGACTTTGCGTCTTATGTTTGGTGGTGCATCCAAGAGTTTGGATGCATAGTTTTGAAATGGGCAGTATCCACTTGATTACAATGGGCAATGAAAACAATAATAATTGTTAACTCAAAAATATGAAACTAACCTTGTTTAGTAAAATTTGAACAATGGTGAATATTTCATCAAATACCTTAGTCCAAGAGTACATACACGTAATCTCCAATTTGCTAATACAAAGAAGTTTGTATTGAATCTGGCACTTACCTGTAATAAGAAAAAATAATAATTATTAATAATAATATATTGAAATGAAACTTTGCAGAAGAGCACAAAAAAGAAAATGTGTATTTTCCGTAACCAATGACTCGGTACCGAAATGACGACGTCAACTGAGTGGTGACGTCGGAGTTCGACGAATTCCGGCACAAAGGAAAAGTTTAGCGACCGGAGACGAATTGATACTAATTAATTGCATCATTGTTCGTCGGTTTATACAAAAAAGTTTATGCTCAATAATAAGTACTTGGATAACAATTATAAACTTTGTTTTACAATTGACATTTAATGAATTTGTGTTCCTCGCAAATAATACCGGGTAGTCCCGGCCGTGCCTCGTCTCAGACGCTTTCTTGACCCTCTTTAAACATTTTGTACCAGTCATACACTCTTGTTATCAATAGAGCTTGCTCACCGAAAGCCTTATGCAAAATTTTCAATGTTTCGGCAGCAGAAATTTCACTAAAAATGGAAACAATTTAATGGTTAAGAAAAGAAAAGAAAACAATTTTAGTTTCTTACAAATAGACGGGTATCTAAAATACTAATAAATATTTTGACGTGTGATTTGTCACAGATGTCAGTGACAACATAAAAATTAAAAAAACCCTCCTCACTTCTCCTCTCTGTCATGTTCCCGCAATTGGAGACATCAGGCCGAAAACCATATGAAACATTGTAAGCATCATATAATCCAAAGATGAGGCTTCGGCATCACTGTCACCATCTGTAAGTATTTTCCTGTTTGTGTTAACATAAAAAAATTACCACCACTCAATCGACATCAATTAAAATGAAACCCTCTCTTGGTCAACGCCCTTTCCTCCATCTCTTTACTCCTCTTTTTCCTCCTCTCTGTCCTGTTCCCGTAATTGGAGATATCAGGGCGAAAACGAGATAATTGATCCATTTATAAAAATTAATGGTCCTTATAGGAGAGGTCACGCCGCCGCAGACCCCAACTAATGGATTGCTCGCTTTTTTATCTCCAAAGCAGCCCAATCATTTAGAGAAAAAAAGGTTTTATTTTTTAAATAATAATATCATCATCATAAACATTACTATGTCCGTTTCCTTAATATTAGGGTAGGTGTTAGACAATACTCCATCAAAATTTTAACATTCTGAGCACCCACCGCACTCGAACCTTAGCATACCCCAGATGCTCCGTCAAAATCTTGTCAATAGAGGTTTAGCTGACATCGGGGATCATATCGGAGAACTTACGAACCGTCACTCTTCGATCTGAGAGCATCGCTGCCTCAACTTTTGCGATTGTTTTGTCAGAAACAGATGGCCGTCCGGAACGCTCCTCATCATGGACGTCAGTGCGCCCGTTCTTGAACTCTCTGCACCATTTGCGCACGTGTTGTACGCTCATACACTTGTCTCTATTGATTTTGCATAGCTGGGAATGGATTTCTACCGGCGCATTGTTTTTTACAGACAGGAATCGCCTGGCGGGCGAGATCCATTACGTACGGCTGCTAAGCCAAGACTGAGCTTTGCAGGCAGCTCGCTAGGGAATAGATTTGGAGTGGGGGAACCAAGGTACACTACAGAATGTCGGATCCACTATTACAGCGCTTTTCAGGACTGTAGCGCCATGGGAACCTTATTTTACGGATAACCCTCGTACCTTAAGTTATGAAACACTGAACAGGCCGGTAAACAAGTATTACGACGATCGAACGTTCCAAGACGTCTCACGATGAGATAAACTTGACTTTATGGTACGAAACGGAAGGAGATTGAAATATAAAAGTCATCGTCGAATCCAATTTCTCGTCCCGGCGCAAACTGTAATACTTCTAGCGGGCGCTTAGCCACCTCGGCAATATCCGTTAAAAACACAATTCGACACTTTCGCCGGCGGAATTATCCATTTTATTCTTGGAGCGTCCTCCCGTGAATGGGCGACGATGGAATGAGATCGGAAAGTGTGACTGTGGTCAACCCCATAGACGATGATAATTTTCGTGTACAGTTGAAACCCGTTATTTTTCGTTTTTCCGCATAATTTGTTCATGTTGTATTGACATCAGCAAGTTATTTGGCAGATACGAAACGTTAGACGTTTGATTTTGTAACAATAATGCCGTGTTACTTGTGTGTCAAGGATGATATACTTATGACATGGTTTTCGTTGTTGCAAGTCCAACTATTTGCGTTGAGTATTCCGACACCTGTTCTGAGTGTGAGGTCATTGACACTAAATGTGTCAATACATTTACAACGCCACACTTATATGTTAGTACTTTAATAAAGAATTGAAATGTAAAATATTTTGTAATGTTATTGAAGGAAAAAAATAAGGAAATGAATTGAGAATTGAATAGCCGTTGCTGATTGGTACCGAAAACCTCGATATACAATATTTCGTCTCTTATTTCTGTTCGCTTGTCGACATGCATGTGTCAATACATTGGCATTTTGGGACTCGTTACATAGATCGCCACTTGAGGCGCGGTGCGACTGCCCATCACGAGCGCGCCCCAGTCGTGTGGCGCCAGTCGGCGAGAGCATATTGTATTGTGGCTCGGACAGAATTTTGTGACTAGGTCGAGCCATAAGTTTGTAAAGTTTATCGTACATATATGTCAATGTACATCCGAAAAAGTGTTTGTTTTGCTGACCTGCTCTTCGTTATGCCCTCACGCGACTGAATAACAACCTTTGTTCGCTTATCGTACATGTGTGTGTCGTCGAAATGCTGTTTGGAAGACTTGCGGAGCTGGGCGACAGCTCATCACGAGCGCACTCAGTCTTGAGTTAAGTTCCGATTGATCAAGGCGAAGGTAACGCCATGTTACGGTCGATCGGGGAAACCAAGTCTTTATCGAAAATGTATGTCAATGAGCTTCGGAAAAAGTATTTGTGTTGTTCATCTGCTCCTCATACTTCCACCACGCGATCCGATAACTATCCCGGCGACGTGGAGTCGTTTCTCCCGTAGAGAGGAGAATGTCAATACTTGAATACAGAAAAAAATTCAAGCCTTGCAAATTTTGTAAGGTTGTAAAATTTAAGATATCATCTGAATATTTTATAAAATGATTTACAAAGCATTTATCATAATTTTTTTACAATTACACAAAAAAAACGTTCGTGCAAAATATACATGCGAATTAATTTATGTTAATGTCTTAGGAATAAGACAATTATCATAGATTAAAATTCTCTCTCTTCACTTTCAACGAGCAAAGAGAAAGCAGCAGAAAAAAGCCTCCCGGGGTCATTAATTGAGCACGTCACCCTATAACATCCCCATTTTCCACCCCCACCCTGACGCTATCAAGTTAAGACTAAAGTGTGAGGAGAGTGGGGGAAGATAAAAGGATAATTTTTATCTTTATAAGTCACCGTTTTTCTACGTCAGAGGCTTTCAAACTATTTAATTTCAAAATTATTGCAAAATTAATATTAATACATTCAATTCATACACCGCAAATTCCTCGATACCTGTTGTTATGAACCTTGATCCCTTAAATTTAGATAGAGTGGCAGATTATTGGGATGTTCAATGCTCCGTGTCGATGCGACTGTATGAATCGACAGATTCCATAGAGAGTTTGATTATAATATTAACTTTGAAGACTTTTAAAGGTTCAATAAAAAAATATTATTTTCAAAATAACGTTTTAAGCTCACGGGTAAAAACTCCTCTCTCAAGCTCCATAAATCCCCAGTCATAACCTATAAAATAAAATTGGTGGTATACAAAAGTCCATCAGTGTACGCCACCCATTCATAGTAAAATTCCAGTAATAATTGGATGATGGGTGAATGTTGGGCTGAAGACTATGATATTAGCGGATCAACACTCCACATGCAGCGCCTAGCCATATGTAGCATGGTAAGCGTCCTAGAATCCACAGATGAGACTTCAGCATCACTATAACCATCTTTTGGTATTCTCCTGTATGTACGTGAGAAAAATTATAATAAACATATTTACACATCAGTGTGATATATATATATAATCGTGTCAGATCCAGTCTGCCCAGAAGTGGGCGACGTCGATGACGTTACTCCCGGCCTTCCTGGGTGCAGCTACTCAGACACAGCGCACACTCCAGAAGGTGCGACAGGGTCTGCTCCACGCCGCAGTCACATTCAGTCGGTCCGCTGTAAAACTGCCAGGCTTTCATTTGTGTCCTCGTCTTGCATACTCCGCTCTGAAGTCTGTTAAGAGACCTTCATATATTCCACCGCTGGTTATGTCGAGGGGCTAGCTCCTCTTTCGCGGCAATCCAAGTATTCCCCTTAGTTGCGCTTCTCCACATGTTCATGATGATCTTCGCAGTATGATTATACATGTTGATAACTGATGAAGTCTTTATTGAGGGCGAAACTGCGGTTTTCCATCAAGTGATTAAACAATGGTCAGTGTGATCTATTTCTAAACCAGATAGACACATGCGGGAGGCATACGTTCAGCAGTGGACAGACACAGGCCAAAAAATAAGTATATCATAATATATTAATCGATTCATGCAAAAAAAAATGCCATTTTTCACACCTTCTAATGCCGAGAACCCATTGAGCGAATGCAGTACTTGCTTCACCGACGCAACGATTGCATTTTTAAAGTCAAGTAAAAAATATAATTTATTTTTGAAAAAGCACGGCAAAAGCTCCACTTCCGGTGCGCTGGTGACTTGCGCCTCTCTGCCGGAAGTGGCGCTAAGTGGCGCCCTGTTTAATATGCCGGAAACACTTCAGGCAGCGTTCTGGGACGGACAAGAGACGGCGCTGAAAAATATTACAAGACTATATTTCTATGCTTAAAATAATAGATTCTTAATGACATCAGCATGATATAGCCCTTGCTGACTGGTACCGAAAACCTCGATACACAATCTTTCGTCTCTTATTTCTGTTCGCTTGTCGTACATGTATGTGTCGCCGTATTGGCATTTTGAGTCCGGTCACGGGTGTGACGTTAGTTATATATATATATATAATTTTTTTTTATTTAATCAAATATAATAAGATACATTTTTTACACAGTAATTTACATTCCATCTTTTTTTTTCTTTTTTTTTAAATTCGCTTACCACACCACTTAAAGATAAGATCTTGTGTGTGGCGTGGGATTCATCTATGTTATTTTACAGTTATATATTTATACAGAATTTACATATACACATTTATACATTGTCATATATAGATCGCCACTTGCGGTGCTGGGTGTCGCCGATCACGGCGCCCGAGCAGTCGTGTGCCGACGGCGGCGAGATCATACTGTGGTTGGCCCGGCCTGAATGCTGTGGTCCGGCCCAGAAGTTTGTAAAGTTATCGAAATATATATGTCAATGTGCTTCAGAAAAAGTCTTTGTGTTGTTGATCTGCTCCTCATCCTGCCACCACGCAATTCAAACACAAGCATAGAAAGGAGAATGTCATTTATAAATTGATTTATACATACAAATCTACATACAACAAATATCATCTGTACGATATTTCTCTCATCAATATCACAGAAAAAAAATTGCAAATACTAAGATTCGGAATAAACGGAACTCGTATGCAGCCCTGTCGCACGCCATTGTATACATACAACCAGTCAATGGTCAATGCTCCAATCCGTACGCAGCATTTGCTAGCCTGATTTAGCGATTTAAAGGGATGTATAAGTTAAAAACAAATCCCATTAAAAACAGTCCCAATACTTGATTTTTCAATTAAGGATTTACCGTGTTTTACGTCGACGGACGAATTAAGCTTTTAAAGGTAAGGAAGGAGTTAAATCTCAAAGATTAAATCAGTATTGAGGAACACTTAAGGAGTTGATACCTGCGCAGAGTTAATCCAGAATAATGGCGTTATTCCTCTAAACCGTCTTAATAAGGGAGATTTAGCGCTTAGTCCAGGTAATAAATAAGATTAATTATATAAAATGTCAGCAGTGGACTTAATCCACGGTTTAAAAGTACTCAAAATTAAGATGGACTGACGAAATTACGTTTATAAAAAACCTGGAAGAAAATTCGGAAGTCAAATAAGACTGGAAACTTATGTATGAGAATTCTTGGAAAATCAGCATGATATAGCCCTTGCTGACTGGTACCGAAAACCTCGATACACAATCTTTCGTCTCTTATTTTCGTTCGCTCATCGGACATGCATGCGTTGTCATTTTGTTATGCCATTAGGAGGACTATTTATATACAGTCAGTCGTGAACCGACGGCGGCGAGGTCGTATTGTGGTTGGCCCGGACTGAATGCTGCAAGTAGGTCCGAGCCAGAAGAGTGTAATATATATAAGTTATTGAAATATATATGTCAATATACGTCAGAAAAAGTATTTGTGTTGTTAATCTGCTCCTCATCCTGCCACCACGTAATTCAATAACTAACAGTAGAGAGGAAGATGTCAACTTAAAGGACGCTTCAGCGTTCCCAGACCACCGTTCTCAATGACCTGTACGCCAAGATCTCTAAAACTTTCCAGACATGAAATTTGATTGATGAAAATTTAAAAAAATGTTTTCCTAGTACATATAATAATACTTATACAATAATACACGTGTCATATGAAATTGTCCCAGTTTATGTGCGTTTTTTTTATTATCGATTTTTATCGCCGATTCGATTCGTCTATAAATATGCGTTCCAAAAATACACGACACCTGTCATCGAACTCATGCGGAACAATAATAAAATGTTTACTGTATATCGGAATACTACATAATAGGAAAAATATTTGTCTAATTTATATCCCTTGTAGAGATATTTTCTGGGTGAGTGGACTATAAAGGAGGGCGAAAAGTATGCTGTAAATAATGACACGTGTATTACATATTATATTTATACCTTATATGGAATATATAAAAATATTCAATACGTGTTTTTTCATACGAAATACGAATGATAAAAATCTATGACAAACTAAACGTTTTGAATGGCCCATATTTCTTCGGTGAGAATAAGCATATTTTTTATGTAAGCACATACAGGATAATACCGATAGATAGTGATAGTAATTCTGTAGTCCCATCTGTGGAATTCTATGACGCTTACCATAGTGCATATGGCTAAGCGCTGCATGTGGACAGTTAATCCGTCAACGTCAACACTCCCACCGGATATATAAACGACTGGGTGTAAAATACTATTAAAACTATATATTACGAGAATATAAAAGCCCACGATAATAGACTTGTACGATTTTAATTTATTTATATAAATATATGGGGTTATCATCATCATCAGCCTCGTAATGAGAGCTCTGTTAATATTCTAACAGTCTCAATCTCAGAAAAAAAAATACTTTAAGGCAATCAAGTCTAACGTAAAAATTACTAACTTTTTTCATCATCAGCCTGTGTTTTACTTTTATTTTTAATGTAAACACATAGGAGAATACCGACAGATAGCGATAGGAATTCTGAAGTCTCATTTGTTGAATTCTATGACGCTAATCATGATGCATATGGCTGAGCGCTGCATGTGGAGTGTCGATCCGCCAACGTCATAGACTACAGCCCGAGATTTACGCATCATCCTTATTATTACAGGAATTTACTATGAATGCTATTAATACTACCACCAATTTTAATTAAAAGGCTATGACTGGCATTTTACTGGAATCAATTTCACACCAACCGGGGAATTTTAGAGCTCATAAATCGATTAAAAATCCTTTTTTTAATGTCCGTCGGGGATCGAATCCACGACATTTGGCTTGCAAAGCAAACGCTTTGACAATTGAGCGGATAAGAATTGTTATATACAGCGAAAAACTGCTTTAATTATTAAAGTATGTAAGTTCGTAATATAAGTAGAAATACCTACAAGACAAAATATTTTTTCATCATTCCTTCCCTCGAAAAATAGTGTCAAAAAAGGTTTAAAACTGCCTCCTAAAGTGAATGCCCCATCAATCTCTCGAACGATTTGTATAAATATTTCATATAATATTAATTAAAAACAATGGTAGCCCATTGAAGTAGACTTGATATCGATAATTGCAAATATTACCCCCGTGGAATGGTGGTTGACAAATGTCCCTCCCGGGATTGGATCCTGGGAACCTCTTTGTCACCCAATCGCCCGCAATTCACGTTGCCTTGAAGCCATCGCCGATATGAATGGACTCCAAATTGTATTACTTAATATGGATCGAATATATGTATATATAGAAATGTAGGTAGATACTGATATCAGCTTGATATAGCTCTTTTAGGCTGATGCCGTAAAGCCTCGAAAAACGATCTTTCAGTTTTAATTATATAATATTACACGATGTTTGCATACGCCATTTTATTTGTTATGACAGTTGCTCCATTTCATGTTGGTGAAACTGTCATCTTTAATATGATTTTTTGCCGCAATCGTTGGCGGCGCTGGATGTCACAGGTTCCGGAAGTTGAATTCACTAGCGCCCGGCCGGCGAATGCCATACCGATCGGGCGTAGAAATCAAGTCTTTATTTAAAATAAACGCGAATTGTGCTTCGAAAACAAGTTCATTGTGTTGTTAATCTGCTCCTGCATTATGCCACCCAGTAAATCGATACCCGATTTAGAGAGGAGGATATCAATACATGTATTTTTACCATGTCCTAATGTACTAAAGTAGTACATGAAGTACCTTTAAATGTTAGCGGTTATCATTACTAGTTAAATACATGGTGTTCAAATACTGAATACTACTAATTACACAGGATGTTAATTAAAAAAATATATAAGCTTTTTTCGATATCCGTTTCAATCTGGAACATGCTCACTACAAATTACCGCCACTCAGTTGTATGTATTTACCTTGTTTCAAGATATTTCTGCACCCAAAGGACTACTTGGTAACGTACATGGTCCCACAATCCCATGAACTCGAAGAGACGGTCACTATAGTATCCGAGGCATATTTAAGGTGATTTGTTAATCACATTTTTAAGGAGATAAGACGATTAACCTGACACTTCAGAGATCTAGAATATCAAGTTAATAAAGGCAGATCAATCCGATCAACGATATGCGGTTAGCAACAGACAGTAACTCATCCAGGTTTTATATATAATAGTTCTATTATCGTTGATATGCATTATTTGATAACATCAAATTATTAATCTTCTTTTTCAGATTGTACGATACGATTGAGAAAACAACTAGATAAACATGCTTTCTTGCTTTCACGTGCAATC
Organism: Glossosoma conforme; assembly: GCA_022606575.1. NCBI lineage: Eukaryota > Metazoa > Arthropoda > Insecta > Trichoptera > Glossosomatidae > Glossosoma > Glossosoma conforme. The sequence goes on from JAGTXR010000167.1 coordinate 291,170, forward strand.
CGATTATAGGACGAGCACAAGATAAAATAAAGTACTAGAGAAAGGCATTCGCTTTCCGTTTTCTTTTTGATGAAGAAACGCTAGCCTCGAAGGATATCAATCTTAATGCGACGCTATTTCCATATGTATTCAGGATCAAGGGTTATTTTCAGGACTGCTCCTCACAACCGTGAAAATGACCTATTCAAGGCTTTAACTAGGCACTAACCAAACTGTTAAGTATTTATTTAATTGGAATATTCAGTTTAGTTTTAATTAATTATTGGCAAGAATTTTTGTGCTTGTTTGTAGTTTCTTTTTAGACGATTTACTAATGAAGGTTCGCGTATTACAAGGTTTCACCGTACGTAAGTGCGGTTTTCGCGGAACATCGTCAAGACAATAGTTTCCCTAACATATCTCAGGGCGATTCTCTTCCATTATGCACGGTAGAGGGCCGAATTGAGGGCATTAGGGAGGTTCGTCGGTAAGAAGCTCTTCGGAAAGCGTCTATCGGCAATGTAGCAAGAGTCCCGTGGGAAATAAGCGAGACCACACCCATTGGCTGCTTCGTGAGGCATATAAACAATTGGAAATATCTAAGCATTTGAAAAAAAAATTTGATTGAAACAATGATGAATATCTTCAATATTAAATTCTCTTCTAAGTGAATAAAAAAACATACAATATAATAAATTATAACCTAAAAAATAGTTTAAAAGAAACCTTGATCCTTTAACCTTACCCTTAGCCCACACATCAAACTTTTACATATGAGAATAATATCTTAAAATTGGCCGAACCTCTTCTTATTTTCAGCTTTGAAGAAGTTGATATCAGCTGGATATAGAGCCCTTGCAGGCTGGTGCCGAAATTCTCGATATACGATCTTTCGTCTCTTTTTGTTCGCTCGTCGGACATGTATGTGTCGCCATATCGCTTGTTTGACAGACTATTTGTATTTTGAAGTCTAATCATGGGTGTATCATAAGTATTGTACATGGCTGTCTGTCATTGGTGCGCCATTTCTGTAGATTTCTTAATTCTGTAAGTTGCCACTTGCGGCGCTGGGTGTCACCGACCACAGGCGTCCGGGTATCAGTTGTGAGCCCATAACCATTCCTACCACAATGTCATAAAGAAGACCATAGTGACGCATGGTGTGACCGATCCATCGGGAATAGACCTTAGATTTGATTAAATCTTTTTTTTTTTAAATCAAGCTTGCTCGGGTTTTAAACCGACGGCATCTGAATAAGAAATAAACGCTTTTACCACTGGACTATGCCAACCAGTTTCTTAAATTAACATTACTATAAATCGAATAAGCACATACAATTCTACATCAAATTTTATACGCATCAATTCATTCAGAACAATATCGGCAGACTTCAGCGGGATTCGAACCTCGAGCCTTGCAACTTTGCTTTATTCTAAACTTCGCGCAGTCCACACGACCATTCTCCGCCTGGGCAGACACGCGAAAATTAATGTATTTATTGATGTATAATTGTATGTGTATATTTAATTACTAATAATATTGAAATATAGTCAATGATCTATAAAATAAGATTAGAGTATTGAAAAATATTCTAATAAAAATTAAAACATCCAAATAACATTACTATAATTGATTACTAAGCTATAATTTAAGATGTTAATAAAAATGTACATTTTTAGTTTGCAAATTAATGCCTCCCTCTACCAGTGTCTCCCGTGTCTCGAGACTCTCTCTCTCTCTTGCGATACACATGAAAATAAACAACGACAAAAAACGGCAACCGTCTAAAAAATTCTGCACTACCTTTAATTAAGGGTCGCGAAGCTAGAACAAAACGACCGGGGGCAGGAGAGGGAAAAATGCAAACAAAAAAAAAACGGCCGGAAAAAAAGGTTTTCCTAAAAAACGGGGCGGCACAAAACACAGAGAGCGGGTGAGGTAGTCAGAGGTGCCCTCCCCCTGTACACATTGCCCCACTTTTTCACCTTAATAGCAGGCATTTCCCCTGTCCATTCGGCAGCTGAGAGGTCTCTTGCGCGCTTCCAGGGATTTGAGCTTGTCGCGGCTGAATGAAACGAAATGATTTTTTTTTAAAGTTAATTTATGTTTTTTTTTAATTGTTTAATTTTAATTAATACGTGTTAACATCCTCCTCTCTTTCAAAACGGTGTTACTCCGTCGCGTGACTGCATGATGAGGAGCAGATCAGCAAAACAAAGACTTTATTTTTTTTATTAACGGCCTAGGCCAATACATACGATTTTAAAGTAGAAAATACAATAAATAAAATGGTAAAACAGAACAAATATTTTATCTAAGACAATACATTTTGAAAAAAACGTGAGTAAAAAAACAGATCTCGCACATTAGTAGAGGGATCTGCGAAATGCCGGAAGGTCCTGCCCGAAAAAGTCCAAGTCACTAGAGGAGTTTACTAGTCTACATATTCATTAAATAAGAGAATAAAAACCGTAGTTGGTTTTGGATGTCCTTACATGTAGCAAGTTACTACCTCTAGTGAACCGGGAGAGAACATTTTTTTTTTTTTTTTTTTATTTAATCAAATATAATAGGATACATTTAAGATTTTATTGACAGTATTACATTCATTTTTTTTTTATTGTTTATTTTTTTGGAAATTCGCTTTCCACGCCACTTAAAGGTAGATCTTGTGTGTGGCGTGGGATTCATCTTTGATTTAAGTGTTGCATATATACATTTTTTAGAATATAAAATAATATCATTAAAATTTATTCATATGGTAAGTTGTAATTGTGTTTTCAAAATTTTGTACTAATTGGTTGAGATCTTTGATCGAGTCATGTATGAGTTCTTTTATTTGAATTTTATTGTTAATAATTGTTGCATGTAAAGTCATTCATTGGCATTAATTTTGAAATTGTAAATGATGTAGGTATACTTTATATTATTAACCTCGATAGTAAATACATTACATAAATTGTAAATGATGTAGGTATGCTTTAAATTATTAACCTCGATAGTAAATACAGTACAGGAATTGTAAATGATGTAGGTATACTTTGAATAATTAACCTCGATAATAAATACAGAATTCAGCCGAAATCAATCCGGCTGTTTGCGATTTTAAGCATTTTCTCTCTGATCATGCACTGGTGGCTAATGGCGTTGTGGTTAGTGGGTAAATTTGTTTTGTTAAATTTGTTTGAATTGGTACAATTGATGCAAATTGGTGTCTCTTTAATTTTACAGTTTATGTGGTTGTGATTTTGTGAACAGTGCAAGCAGGTTGGTGGTTGATCCTTGGCCAGACATCGTAGTGCTGTGTGTCCAAATTTTTTGACAATGGTAACATTGCATTAGTGGGTTGCAGTCCTCAATGTTGACTCTGTTGTATCCAATGTTAATTTTTTTCTTTCTATCAGATGTCTTCTAATCGAAGGAGTTGTCTGTATGATATAGTTTGTGGTATCCCACTCTTTTCCATCGTTGCTTTTCTTGATTTTAATTTCTTTGATTAATTTAATTTTAGTCTCGTCCTCTTCATTTAGTCCGTTTTGGTTGACTATGTTACTGATTAATTCTTCTTCAGTAATGCCTTTTTTGTAGTCTCTTAATAATTAAGTTTGGTTGTTTCTTTTTAATTTCTTCAGCGGTAACCTCGTCTCCGATTCTCTTATTTATTTCATTGCACAGTAAATTAGCTTCCTCTTTTGTTGCGCAGATTATTAGATTATTTTTTCTCCGATTTTTTGAAACTAATTATTCCCATTTTCATTTGGTTTAGGTTCACATTTTTTGCTATTTTAGTTTTAACTATTTCAGCACTAGCATTCTTTTTTTGACTCTATTATGATTGCGTGTTTTGAGTCTTGTTTCGTTGTAAATTTAGTTGGTTCTTTTGGTGAACTCTTTGTGATTGTTGCATAAGATATGTTCGATTTAGAGATAATTTCTTCAATCTTTTTCATTTGTTTCTTGTTGTTATTAATTAATTCGTTTTGTAAATCAATTATTTTTCCTTGTAAGTCAATTTTTTGATTTTTGTAATTTCTTCAATTTCTTGAATATTTTTTTCCAGTTGAATTTTTAATTTATTATCTTTTGCTGAGGTGATCTTATTGATCAGCTCTTTAGTATTAATTATTAATTCTTCCATCTCCATCGCATTCTATCTTGATTCATTTAATCACACTTTGATGTTCACTAGAAATTATTATTAAATCAGTTTTTTTTTATTATTATTATTGTTGCACACACGTCACTACTCCGAATTTATTGGAGCTACTGTAAAGTACGTCCGCACTCTGTAATGGTCGAACGACGAATGAACATTGAACGTAATTTCCTGCAATAATGTTGAGTCATCGATTATGGAGTTCATAATTTTAAAAATAAACAGCAAGTCAGTCACTATTCTACGTCTCTCTAATGTAGATACATTAAGTCGCCTCTCTATATCTTCATAGTAGTAGCTACCTCTCTCAAGGAAGATCAGTCGTGCAACTCTTGACAAGAAGTGATGTTGAACTGATTCAATCCGGTCGATTTTAGAAGCACATTGATTATTTTAACGATAAAAATTTACAAATTTAGTGCTTAGCGTCGTCGCAGCAGTAGGCCGAGCCACAATACAATATGCTCTCGCCGAAGGGCGGTAGGCAACTGATCTCCGAGCTCGGTATGGGCTCTCGCCCGCGTCACAAGCGGCGGTATATACAACTAACACACCCGTTAGCGGAACTGTCCAAAATTACAACATTGCGACTCATAAATGCACGACAAGCGACCAGGAATAAGAGACGAAATATCGTCTATAGAGGTTTTCGGTACTAGCCAGCAAGGGCTACATCATGCTGATCTCATGTATCATATTTTTCTTTTATGTATCTTTTTTTTTCTCTTTTGTGTGTTTTGAATGCTTATGTATACTCTATGTCTCTTATGTAAATAGCGCAGCTTTGAGTCAGATATGCCATTGCATGAGGCGTGGACCACGACGGCTGACACGAGCTATCGATGTTGCCAGATACTGGGCAACAATAATTTAACGTCCTTGACACGAAGAATAAGAAGAAGTAATAATATAACACTCAGATTTTCTCAAATCGGTGTTCCTATTTAGAAATTGTTATCGAACAAAAAATAATTAATTAAATAAATATATCCGTCCTATACTTTTATGAAACAGTTTCAATTGCCGTAACTACAAACGACTCCATTGAAAAACTACCTGTCACGGAAAAGCTTTCGCCCGTAAAAGGGGGGGGCGATCGTTCGCCAGGCGATCGACGCGTCCGATCCCTGGCCTCGGCCGCCCCCGGTCTCGCACTGCGATATTTCATACCCCAACGAGCGGAGTGTCTCGCCCCGCTTTAGCCAGGCATAGCAGGCCTGCAAACGCGACAAAAAGGCGCACCGCTCGCTCGGTCTCTCTACACGCTCTTCAGATATTGTATATAAATTACAAGCGCGTTATTATTTGAAAAGTTCTTCAAGCATTTATGTTATGTGTAAGCTGTATAGGCCATTCAACGATTTTGTTAGGAACATGTACACAATGTATGTAAATGAAAGAAAAGGGAAAATATGTTACGCTATTTCGCAATAATTCTATATTTTCGTTTTATATATTATACTAGTGAGAATAATAACAATAGGATGTGGACGACGTCGATGGCGTTACTCCCGGCCATCATCAGGTCTTCTCGGGTGCAGCGACTCGGACACAGCGCACACTCCAGAAGGTGGGACAGGGTCTGCTCCACGCCGCAGCCACATTCAGTCGGTCCGTTGTAAGACTGACAGGCTTTCATTTATATCCTCGTCTTGCATACTCCGGTCCGAAGTCTGTTAAGGGACCTCCATATATTCCACCCCTGGTCGTGTCCAAGGGCTAGGTCCTCTTTCGGGGCAATCCAAGTATTCCCCTCAGATGCGCCTCTCCACATGCTCAGCCGCAGGGTGGCCTCAGGTATCACCAGTTCCATTGTCGACTGTAGGAAACTTCTTCTTGATTTGAGGCGTGTGGTTAAATTTTGATACCCAAACATAGGGTGGAGTGCGTCGTGGGTTGCTTTAGAACGCTCCTTCTTGGTGATGACTTCTCGCCGTATAAAATCACCGAAAGTATGACTAAGTACAAGCAATTCTTCATTCAGCACAAGAATGTGAAACATCAGATTTTGTAATAAAAAAATATACATTATTATTAACGTGAATTGAAAAAAAAAACCTACAATTTGTTGTGTACTATATAAAAAAATATAAAATTAAAGTGAAGTAGCGAACCCTACTTATCTTTTGAGTTCTATGAGGGGGGAAAGGGGTTGGTATGGGAGGAGCGTAGAACTTTATCCCGTGAGCAAAAGTTTGGAAAGGCACGAGAAAGTTTGGCGACACCTGATGCGCATTCTTCGTACTCTACATTCTAAAAAGGCCGAAATCCTTTTACACACTTTCGAAAATTTAATGATTTTTAAACAATGGCTGCTCGTAATCATTATAATTAAAGGGTGAAAAAAAGAAGTGACGACAATGACACGTTGTAAGCGCTGTTTCTCGTTTCCTCGCTGAAGTTAAGCAACATTAGACACGGACTAAAATTTGAATGGGTTACCGCTTGTTGCCTACCGCGTGACGTTATTTGTTTTTAATAAACACATACAGAAGATTAGCTAAATGATGGTGATAGTGATGCAGAAGTCTCATCTGTGGATTCGATGACGCTCACCATGCTACATGTGGCTATATGCTACATGTGGCTATGCGCTGCATGTGGAGTGTTTATCCGCCAACGCCATATATTTACGCATCATCCAATTATTTCAGGCATTCACTATAAATGGGTTGTGACTACAGCAGCCGTCTTTAGACTTGCGCCCAGAAGAACAACGATTTCCATACATGTCCTGACAAATAACAAAAACTGAGTGGCGGCAATTTGTGGTGAGTTTCACATATGGAACGGATATGAAAAAAAAATACAATAGGAATGCTCCTAAATAACATGTAAATAATATGCCAGAAATATTCTTTGAATAATTGAACATAAGGCAGCTTTCACCTGGATAAAAGAGTCTTATTCGAAAATTTAACAGATGAAACACGCGGTAATCAAGCAGACGGTAACCCATTCAACTTTTACCTCACTTAATTTCGGTGATCTAACGATAACCGCGCTTACAATGTGCTTATTGTCTGTAAATCTAGTCCGAAAAAATCAGCAAAAAAGGACAATATAACTTCATCCAGTTGAGCATCCGCCTTGTAAATTTTAACTTTTAAATACTTTGACACTGTTTTTGAAATTTAATATTTAATTACGAGCAGGTCGAATTAATTAAAAAGCAAGTTACCTGCATACCTGTCCAGGATACTAAAATACGTATTTTAATGACAGTAAATTTAAATAACTTTTTAATGAATAAGAAGTTACTGTCGCAAAAATGAGCGAGGAAATGGGTTGTTCGAATCTGGAGAGGGCTAAATTGTAACAGTGAAAGGATTGCTAGTAATAAACCATTGGTTTTCCTAATTCTGCCACATTTATATACTGATACTAAAATAGAAAAGGTCAGATAAAATTAATACAAAACATTTACTTACAAAATCTTAAAAATTAAAGTACTTAAAAAAAAAATACTTTTATGTAAGCACATACAGGAGACTACCGACAGATGGTGAAAGTAATTCTGAAATCTCATCTGTGGAATTCTATGACGCTTACCATAATGCATACGGCTAGGCGATGCATGTGGAGTGTTGATCTGCTAACGTCATAGACTGCAGCCCGAGTTTAATACATCATCCATATTAATACAAAAATTTACTATAAATGTGTGTTCTTCACGGGACAACTTTCGTCGACCACCAATTTTAATTAATAGGCTATGACTGGCATTTTACGGGTGAGGGATCAAATTCAGGCCAACCGGGGTATTTTAGAGCTCAGAAATCGAGTAAAAATGTTTTATTTTAATCTCCGTCGGGGATCGAACCCACGACCTTTGACTTGCAAAGCAAACGCTTTGACCATTGAGCTATATCCGCCGGCTTAGAGAGAAAGAGGCTATCCTACACACTGGAAGAGCGTTCCTGAAAAAAAACATCTGAATCCCGACCACTTTTGAGCGAGGTCGCCAGAACACTGACTGCTTCAATGGCAGTACAGGAGGTAATGATAAGAGAAGCCACCTTTTCCGACATTTTTAACACAAATGAATTAAAGAAGCTATGTTACACAAACACAGCGTAACATACGAGTTTATGGTAACATCCTCCTCTCTCTCAAAAGGTTGTTATTCATTCGCGTGAGGGCATGATGAGGAGCAGGTTATCAAAAACAAAGACTTTTTCTGAAGCACATTGACATATATTTACGATAAACATTACAAAACTTATGGCTCGACCTAGTCACAGAATTCAGGCCGAGCCTCAATACAAAATGCTCTCGCCGACTGGCACACGACTGGGGCGCCCGTGTTGAGCTGTCGCACCGGCGCCACAAGCGGCGGTCTATATAACTAGTCCAAAATCGCCAATATGGCGGATACATTCATGTCTGACAAGCGAAGAAATCAAGAGACGAAATATTGTATATCGAGGTTTTCGGTACCAGTCAGCAAGGGCTATCTCATGCTGATGTCAATAGATATCGAAAACTGGTTTTATTTTAATAATTTTATATTTTTCAATAAATTTACCACCTGTTACATAGACAATCACAAGTGTTAGGCATTGTTATGAAAATCACCTGCAAAATTTCCTTCCGCATTAAAGTTGTCCAGAATCGTCGTATCCTGAACAAAACACCGGATACGGCCTAAAAGCCAAACCCGATTAGCGCCCCTCATTTCAGGAAACAGGATTCTAAATTTAGGCAACAGGATGTTTACAAATAATTTAAATAACTGAATAATATTTCATCAAAAACTTCAATGTATAAAGATTATAAATATAAAATTTAATTCCAAAGCAAAAGCCTTGATCCCAATTAATCGCGCTATTTGGTTTGTTTTGACAAGTCGCTACCCATCACGTGGATGCTACCTGTAATGTGGTATATAAATAAATGTGACATCAGCATGTTATAGCCCTTGCTGACTGGTACCGAAAACCTCGATATACAATCTTTCGTCTCTTATTTCTTCGCTTGTCGACATGCATGTGTCGCCATATTGGTATTTTAGACTAGTTATACAGACTATCACTTGTGGCGCTGGGCGACAGCCCATCACGAGCGCGGCAGTCGTGTGCCGACCATCGGCGAGAGCATATTGTATTTTGGCCCGGCCGAATGCTGTGACTAGGTCTGGGCTATAAGTTTGTAAAGTTTATCGGAAACATATGTCAATGTGCTTCAGAAAAAGTCTGTGTGTTATTAATCTGCTCCTAATCCTGCCACCACGCGAGTGAGTAACACATTTTAAAGAGAGGAGGATGTTAAGTGCTAGGTTATTGTTGACGCAGTAATTGTCACTGCTTCCGGCAATCTCAGTCGGAATCTGCCCGGGACCTGTGGGGGACGCAGAATATTCCATCCCGGGCAGACGACCGAAATTTGTCTTTTATTTAAAATAATTTACAATGTGCTTCTCGACATTTTTTTTTGCTTTGTGACCTGCTGCTCATCAATTCATCACGCGTTCCAATGACGATCCCGGCGACATGGAGACGCCTTTGATTTAATAGGGATGTCTCAATATAAAATAGATAAAACACAAAACGCTATACTAGCAACTAGTATGGTAGCGCACAAAACCGATCACAATTACTTCAAAATTGCCCAAATCAAAATGAAAGATAATCAGTGTCTCTAATACGTGATTATTAATCACGTATTAGGGACAAAAATAGAGAAACGGTTCCCAAAAATAACGCAGTAAAGTTGTTTTGCCGTTTATGTGATCCATCGCCTGTCGGCAGAAATGCGAAATAAAACAATAATTGATCCAATCTACAACAAAGCGGCGAGTTTAGCAAAACTGCCGAATCCGAGGCCGAGAGTATCGGCGGGGTTAATGACTTAATAGGCCGGGATGTCCGGGTTAAGCCTATACCCACACTGTAAGCAATAATTTAAAAATATATTTTATTACTTTTACACTGTTTAGCTAAATTACGGGTATACGATAAAATTACTCCCTGCAAGATTGACTGACGATGGTATTGTGGCTTTTGGGTTTAGCCTTATGAGTCGAAATTCTTCGTACGAATTTTCCGACCGAGATTTCAGGGCTCACCTAGAGCTGCCGATTTTGGCGAAACCATCAACCCTGAAGATGACCTGCGCAAACAAATTCCACTGAAACCAAAATGGCTAGAGCACGGCGTGTTCATAAATCCTGATATTTTGTTGGAAATCGTTTTTTTTTGTCCCTGACAATTATTTAATGATAAGGAGGCTAATAGGCCTATAGGTAATACTAATCTGCCAGAGACTTTGCCTCTTGGGAGAGTGATATGACTGTTCAACCATATCGACCTCGAACATTGATATATTCCACTTGAGAGAAGCCCAGTTTCGACGTGAACTCGACGCATTTATTTATCAAAGTAATTTCGTGGAGTCTTCTGTTAAGCGAGCTCCGGGACTTTTTAGTAATTGCTTTTAATAATTTGTTGTTGACTTTTTTCTGGATTTATATTGATTATTTCATTATTTAAGAACGTAACAAACTAACGTTTGTAATGTTTGTAAATTTAAAATGAAAATAAAAAAATATCAAGCTAATATCAATATATATATATATATATATATATATATATATATATATATATATATATATATATATATATATATATAAATAAAGGGTCCGCAAAATAACTTTTTTTTTTTTGAAAATGGGGCGCAAAACATCGAGTGTAGCTTCGGCTGTGTGGCACGTAGCGCCGTCCTGTTGAAACCAAATGTTGCCAATATCCTCCTCTTCGATTTTTGTGAACAAAAATGGCCCAATAACGATCGCCATTGACTGTAACGGCCACTCCTTTCTCATTTTCGAAGAAAAATGGCCTGATTTTCAAAGTAATGTCGCAATATTTCCCAGCGTTGCTCAAGCGTAAACACAACCATATTCGTTCAGCGGAAGGATAAAACTAATTATCTGTCAAATCAGACATGAGCTAAGTGTTACCATTCACGAAAGAAGCACTAGTTGAAAAAAAAAGTTAGATGGCGGACAATAGCATGATTTTCAAAGTAATGTCGCAATATTTCCCAGCGTTGTTCAAGCGTATACACAACCATATTCGTTCAGCGGAAGGATAAAACTAATTGTCTGTCAAATCAGACATGAGCTAAGTGTTACCATTCACGAAAAAGGCACAAGATGAAAAAAAAAACGTTAGATGGCGGACTCTTTATATAATGTCAATAAAATGAAAACTTAGTGACGTACTAGATTTCAGTGTTCGACTATGGTACCGGCTTTAGTTCCATGGCATCGGTTAGGTGCGGACCAAATTGATTCACATCACGAGAAACTCCCATTAGGGAAAGCACAGACTGGTTTTTCATGTAAACGTCAGTCAAATAGAATTTACACACAATCCATACGAACCGCAAACGGGAAAGATACTTCGGGCAAAGCTTTATTAGAACACTACCAATTCGTGCACCAGAAATAGATATACTAATTCACTTAACCTTTCCTTTCATCATTGTAGTTAGTGGCAATACTAGCGATTGGTAGTACTGCAGAAAGGGACTCTAGTGATCTGTCAGAGGCGACGCGGGAAAGACGTTAAAGTGATCGATCCTCCACCTTCCGCATCCAGGTCACTACCACTATTCTTTTTTATGTCGTCAGTCCATCTCGCAGGGGGTCAGCCAATGCTTCTTTTGCCAGTTCTTGGGCGCCATTCCAATACTTTTTTTCCCCATTTATTATCCGAGACATGTTTTTTTAATGTGTTTTTTTTTAAGAATTTCTAAACTACACAATCGTCCGTGTTTCAAGGATTAGCGCCCTTTCCTACGGACGTCCAGTTTTGCAGGATCACGTTTAGTAGTATACGTGCTACTGTGGTAACATTCACATGAGCATTTGGTTTGCAGGATACCGCAAAAATTCGATCCGTTTGAAATGTGCTGTACGGTTTTGCCATTACAAACTGGACGAATGGATCCAATAAAAAACTGTATCCAGTTTAGTTAGGTACATAGTTTAATGGAAGTCTTTCCACTAGCATCCTGTTTACCATCCATGAGATTACGAAATGTGCCTAATCTCGATCGTAGTTTAAGGATCGGGTGAACCCAAAATCTTCTTTTCTTGCATTGTATTCGGCGGCGGCAAAGTACCAGTATAATATCAGAAATGTATTCACGTCCATTGCGTCTGAATTTTCTTCTCCGTCTGCCAATGCTATCCCGTAAAAACAGGATGCAAGCTTCTGTGTGTGAACACAGGTATGATTTTTACGGTATCCAATAAAAAAACCTATCCTGCAAAACTGGACGTCCGTGGGAAAGGACCCTTAGAGGTTAGAAGTATATTTGCCATTATATATCAGAAGAACTACTTTATACTGTAGTAAATAGAAAAATAATAGAATTGACCTTTCTCGCATAATATATACACGGTCGAACATTTATATAGCGAGCAAATATTTTGTAAGGCCAAGCGAAATTCCTTTAAGAAGCAGTTTTCTTTGATACTAGGCGACGTACCCAAGGGGGATTTAACGTTTCAGTACCAGCGATAACGAAATTATACTAGTATTATGAAATAACGGTGAAATACTAGTCACATAACATTTTTTCGCAGTTTTAAAACAAAAAAAGTATCAATAATTGCAATTATGGTGAATTTTCGTATTATATAGAATATTTTGTTTTAGATCAAATTTCCCCTGTCTTTCCAACGCCATTAACAAAATCATCAATTAGTGATATATCTACTTAGAATTGTATGGCTTCCCCATCTATTTTTGGATAAGCCTTCAATTTTATTTTGTTAAAATGATCTTGAATTCTTACTTAAGTGCAATTAACCTATTGATGTAAGTGTTTATTGTTTTTTAATGACCTTTGTAATTATACATATTATTTAGTTGTTTTCATCAATGAATTCCCTCATAAATTATTGCTTTCCAAAACACATATACCAATCACACAATTCATATCCACGTTCTCACTCACTCTTTGCTTTATATAGAGCCAACATTCACTGTACTAATTGACTTGAAAATGGCCACTCGACGTGGACCGAAACATGTCGTCTACAAATATATTGTGGGGTAAATTCTTATATATTTTTTTATTTATATCTGATATATAGAAACATATTACATACTACGTCGTCCTGTAAAGTCAAGAAAAATTCTTAGATTATATATATGACTTCCAGGTAACACCGTAAAATAACTAAGGTGAAGTATGCGGCGGAAACTTCTAATAAGAGAGAGTCTAACCGTCTGCTAAATTTTTATTGCAGGTATTTTTATGTATAACTGACTCTGAGAAATTGTAATAAGCCCTGAATGATTAAAAGAAATTTCACCCAAGAGTGCCTTGTCGGTTGGTCACTAGGCGTGGGAATACCAACATCTGGACGCTTGAAATCTGGCTTTAAAACTGCAAGCCTCGAGTATTCAGGGCTGAGAATCAATCACCCATACCTACAGTATTGTTCTCATTTGCCTCTCCTATTGTTCTGTTCTTTACGTGTTGATAATATAAAAGTAAATTGATATTAAATTTCTTTGATTCAACCCTATCATCGAAATTATCAAAAGAGATAACAAGCAAAATAATATTATCTTTTACGGGCTTATTCATCATGGCAAACGAGCTCGTTGTCATAGCAACGTTTACTAAGTCTATGATAGAAACAAATCATAATCCGAAGTGTCGAAAGCGCAAATCTTTCCCACTGCACTTTGGGTTATAACAGTCTTGTTGCATAAGATAATTCGTCAAAGCGCCGACAGGTGATGGAAGGGCGCTGCGGTGTTAAGAAGCGCTCCAATTCACTTCGACTCGGCTCTCTACGGAGGTAGATCTTTCATTGTTTGAGACCTGAGCCAAATACCGAAGTTGTCGAACTATCGTCTTACTATCACAGCGACTTAAAGTCGTTTTATTATAGTGACGGGGATGTTATTTTACGACTATATAGCTAGACCACGTCCTTGTGGCTAATACGGTGGACAGGGGCGAATTTGTTGTTTTTGTTGTCGCTGGGTTGAAAAGATTGGCCGGAAGAGGAAGTCAATTCCGTTTCGAAGTGGAGCTTTTAAAAGGACAACCTCGAGCGGTGGGAACACTATTGTGCGACTGTGGAGACCTGCAGACCGCCTCACACCTACGATGCTGCTCCATGTGCCCAACAAGTTGCACATCTCAGGACCTAATGCTGGGCAACACACGAGCTATCGATGTTGCCAGATATTGGGTAAAAATAATTTGACGTCGCTGACACGAAGAAGAAGAAGAAGAGAGGGGCGAATTCGTCGAATTCAAAGGGCTTAAAATATTATATTGACAAAGCTTGACGACACCTGACAATTTGGCGGTGGTTGGTGTGGGGTTGTCGAGTAATTCGGCGTATAAATGAAGAATATAAACTGGTCCTAATGAGTGTAGTGGGAGTGTGCAAAAACTTCACGAAAGCGATTAAATTTTTAATGGCCTCTTAAAATATAAAATGATATAATTAATTGCGCCGGGAGAGGGGCTTAGAAGGAAAGGGGAGCTTGACTTAAATATTTTAAAACAGGTTTAAAAATAAAATTAAACAGTTTTATTAAAAGATAATCAAATCATCAAAGTCGTTTCCAATCAAATAATGGAGCTTAAAATAATGACAAATTTCGATGATAAAATGATATAAGCAGTCATCTTCTTCTTTGTGTCAGCGAAGTCAAATTATTTTTGCCTAGTATCTAGCGTCATCGATAGCTCGTGTGTTGCCCAGCATTAAGTCTTGAGATGTCCAGCTTGCTGGGCACACGGAGTAGGATCTTAGGTGTAAGGCGGTCTGCAGGTCTCCACAGTCGCACAATGGTGACTCTCCCTGCCGAAGAATTCCCCACCGCTCGAGGTTGTCCTTTGTTCTACCAACTCCGGTTCTTAATCTGTTCAGGGATTTCCAGGTCCGCCAGTCAAGGTTTTTGCCAGTCGGGAGGCCTTGCTTTGGAGTAACGAAATCCTCTGATGCGGCTTGTTGCCAGAGCTGAAGTCTCTCATTTTCAGAGACGGATGTGAGAGGTTGTGTGGATGCCAGAAAGCTGCTCCGCGACTTCAGTCTGGGTGTTGGGGATATGGATGATTGCCTTACGCATATATTAGTAGTCAAGCTTTTTTCCAGTTAATTAATATCTATCTGACAGCAGCTGTTATCGTACGGGACTCTAACAAATAAAAAAAATGCATACCATAAAGAAGTAATGCGTGAAATCCGGGCTGTATACTCTATGTTGTTGATTAATCAACATTCCACATGCAGCTTTTAACAAAATTTAAAATGGTAAAGTCTTAGTATCCACACACTCTTTATCACCATTTCTCGGCATTCTATATATAAATCAGGTGGATATCCATCACGTACGGCTGCCCAAGACTAAGCTCCGCAGGCAAATCGCTAGCGAAGATATTTGGAGATGGGGAACCAAAGTACACTAGAGAATCGCGGGATCCACAACAACAGCGCTTTTCAGGACTGTAGCGCCATAGGAAACTTATTTTACTGATGACCCTCGTACGCTTATTTAACTTCTCCAAAAATCATTTACGTAATATTTTCAGCAGACTTGAAAAAAGCTTTTACTGAATTTCAGTGCGAACCCGTGAACCGGGTAATATTACGAATTTTATGCATAATTGATATGAGCTAATTTGAATATCCCCCACACAGGGAGGCGCCTTATTCTGTAAATTTATTTAAATGGAATCGTTCCCATGCACAGCCGCCGTGTGCGACTAGAATGGAGTTTGGGAACCTACTTAAGTGCTGTGATATATCCGTTTAGAGCAGCGCCTCTCAAATATAAAATAACAACAAAACTAACAATAACGTCCTGTAAAAATGACCTCGATTCAGGTGAGATTATCACGATTTTTTATGTAAGCACATATATGAGAATACCGACAGATGGTAATAGAAATTCTGAAATCTCATCTGTAGAAAACGATGACGCTTACCATGGTGCATATGGCTAAACGCTGCATGTGGAGTGTTAATCCGCCAACTTCCTAGACTACAGCCGAGATTCACGCATCATCCTTTATTATTACAGGAATTTACTATGAATGGGTTGTCATCACAGGACGACTTTCGTCTACCACGAATTTTGATTAAATTCGTTGGGTAGCATCCACTACTTGAGTTCTTCTGCGTATTTCCTCGTTTCGGATTCTATCTTTTACGAAGCACTCGAACATAGATCTTTCCATCAACGTAGAATAGGTGGCTTTTATTTCATGAAAGACTTGCTGAATTTAGATTCCACGTCTTCGCTTCTTTACTGGAATTTTATAGGTGACAATTAAGTTAAAACGAGGGTATTTTAGGGGCTCCAATCTAAAAGTGACTGCCGTATTTAAGGATAGGTCGGATTTGTCCTTTATATAGAAGAAGAAGTTGTTTGTAAAAAAAAAGTAGTATTTTCAGTGATGTCTGGTCATTCTAAAACACATGTTTTTGGAAGTCTTGAAGACCGGATTTATTTACTTCTTTATACATTCCGGTCGCAAATATCTGACGTTGGTTATTCGAGATTGATACTGCAGGTTACTTATACTTCCTTTGGCTGATCTGAGTGTCTTTCCACGCGAACTTATCTCCGATGGCTTGATCAACTCTGTCAAATACCTCGATGCAGTTCCGTGGAGTGCCTTATAAGCTAAATAGCAGATTTCGTACTGGATCATAGATGAAAGTAAATTTTATTTGAGCAGCATTTACTATCGTGTAAAAAAAATTACTTCGCACAAAAATATATTTTTTGCACTCAATTACATTTGAGAATCGTTGGCATCGTATTGTGAGTATTGGATTATTTCCATATGAAAACGCCATTATTATAACGCGAGAAATATGCATATTTTGAGTGGAAAACTGCGTACAAATACCCCCCACCGGATATATAAGCGACTGGGTGTAAAAGACTATTAAACCTTTATAATACGAGTATGTATATTAAAGCCCACGATAATAGACTTGTACTTGATTTTAATTAATTATACTGATATCAGCTTGATATAGCACTTTTATACTGATGCTGCAAAGCCTCGAAAAACGATATTTTGTCTCTTATATTTGTTCGCTCGCCTGACATGCACATCTAATAATGTTAGTTTTAATTATAGAATATTACCCAGGCGTTTGCCTTATTTCATTTTGGCGCAACTGTCATCTTTAATTCGCTTTTACTGCCGCGACTGTTGTCAGCGCTAGATGTCAGAGTGCGCCGTCAGTTGTAGCTCGCTCGCGGCCGTTATGGAAACGCATAATGGCGTTCGCCATGACGAGTGGACGAAAAAGCAAGTATTTAAGAAATAAACGCGAATTGTGAAAAGAAAACAAGTTATTTGTATTGTGGCCCTGCTCCTGCATCCTGCCGCTCAGTAATTCAATAACCAACTTAGAGAGGAGGATATCAATATATATATATATGGTTATCATCATCAGCAGTCTCGAAATGAGAGCTCCGTTAATATTCTAACAGTCTCAATCTCAGAACAAAAAAAACTTTAAAGGAGTCAAGTCTAAGTTACAAACTTTTTTATTGTCAGCCTGTTTTTTTTATGTAAACACGTACAGGAGAATACCGACAGATGGTGATAGTGATGATGAAATCTCATCTGTGGATTCTATGCGCAATTTCTTTCAGAAATTATTTTGTATTAGTTGGATTACTTATCCCAGATATGTACTCTAATTTACTAAAACAATTTTGTAACATAGATCACTTACGATCAACAGCACACGAGCCACGTTGCTCGACAGTCAATAACACATCAATAGAGGCGGGAACTTACCTGAAAAGATAAAAAAATATAATTAAAATTAATATATATATTTATAAATATAACAAATAATAAATAACCAGGCTCTCATTTGTGTAGTGTGTGTCATGAGTGTCTTGCATACTCCGGTATGAAGTATGTTAAGGAACCTCCATATATTCCACCATTATTGGTGTCCATGGGCTAGGTCCTCTTTCGGGGCAATCCAAGTTTTCCCCTCAGTTTCGCTTTCTCACATGTTCAGCCGCAGGGTGGAATCAGGTATCACCAGTGCCGTTGTCGACTGTAGGAAGCTTCTTCTTGATTTGAGCCGTGTGGTCATATTTTGATATCCAAAAAGGGTGGAGTGTGTCGCGGGTTGCTTTTTGGTGGCGACACTATGATTAATACTGACATCAGCATGATGTAGCACTTGCTGACTTGGACCAAAAACCTCGATATACAATATTTCGTCTCTTATTTTTTGTTCGCTAGTCCGCTCACGTGTGTGCTACTTATATACAGCCTAAGTGACGACGAACGAGTCAGTGATGTGTTGACAACCGAGAAGGTCGCATTAGAGGCATGTCATTCCGCGTGGGAATGTCAGGTTTTCCGCCTGGTCGGAGGATGTTAATAGATGGTTGAGGGTGTTTTAACGTAAAAATAATCAAGTTGTCGAGGACATGAATGGCCTTATTTTGAAGAAGAGGAATGTTAATGCAAATAATCCACCGGATTGATACTGTACAGTCAAGAGTGAAAGTTTACACGAAAAAATATGAGAAAGTATAAGCGATAAGATTATTCCTTCATTTGCTCCCCATGTTTTATTCAGAAAGTGAAAATGAAGAAAAACGAGGGGAAACTCTGAAAAAAATGTGACAACAATATTTCAATCTCGGACGTCCGCATCAAAGGTAAAAATATATATATGATATATAAAAAATGTATACAAAAAAAAGAGGAGACTTGTCGTAAAGGAAATGTACGTTTTCATCAACTTAAATAAAAATTGAAACAAATTTGAAAAGTTTTCGTGTCGAGGGGAGAGATAGGAAAGAAAAGGGGGAACTTTTGATATA
The DNA here is from genome assembly GCA_022606575.1 of Glossosoma conforme. Classification (NCBI taxonomy): domain Eukaryota; kingdom Metazoa; phylum Arthropoda; class Insecta; order Trichoptera; family Glossosomatidae; genus Glossosoma; species Glossosoma conforme. Next base: position 310,170 of record JAGTXR010000167.1, read on the forward strand.
CATTTCTTGACACTTTGGAGCAGTGTTTTTCAAAATGGGGTGCCCGTACCTCCAGAGGTATGGAGGGTATTTTTAGCGGTGCAGAAGAAGCCTCTACCTTTTTTTTTAAAACATTATGAACATAATTATTTTGAATTAAACATCCAATAGACTTTAAAGTAATTGTTATAATCAAACTCTCCATCTTAGATCTTCTTCTTTTTCTTCGTGTCAGCGACGTCAAATTATTTTTTCCCAGTATCTGGCAACATGGATGGCTCGTGTGTTGCCCAGCATTAGGTCCTGAGATGTGCAGCTTGTTGCAGGAGCAGGATCTTAGGTGTGAGGCGGTCTGCAGGTCTCCACAGTCGAACAATAGTGTCTATTCCAGCCGAAGCATTCCCCACCGCTCGAGGTTGTCCTTTGTTCTACCAAATCCGTTTCTAAATCTGTTCAGGGATTTTCAGGTCCGCCAGTCAAGGTTCTTGCCAGTTGGGAGGCCGTCCTTTGGAGTAACGAAATCATCTGATGCGATTTGTTGCCAGAGCTGGAGTCTCTCATTTTCAGGGCCGGATGTGAGAGGTTGTGTGGATCTCAGAAAGCTGCTTATCGACTTCAATCTTGGTGTTGGGGGTATCTGATTATACAAGCAGTGGGACGGTTGGTTGATTGCCTTACGCATTTCTTCGGCGCATATGACTTTGCGTCTTATGTTTGGTGGTGCGATACCGGCCAAAGGGTATAGTTTAGAAATGGGTGTTGGTTTGAGGCAGCCTGTGACGACTCTGCATGCATCATTCAGGGCAGTATCCACTTGTCTATCTTAGATGGAATCTGTCGATTCAGACAGTCGGGTACGACACAGGGCATTTTGCCACTCTACGTAAATTGAAGGGATCTTGGTCCATAAACGGTATCGAGGAATGTGCGGTGTATGACATTCAATGTATTAATACAACTTTTATAAATGCTTACTCATGTTGTAAGCTAAGATATAAAAAGGGGTATCTTATCAAACTGCACCTAATTTAGAACGAAAATGGTGTGATAAAAATATCTTTGCTATGAATGCGACCACCGACACTAACACAGAAAGTCGACGTACAAAAATGTACTATCCAAACTACAGAATTGAGACTCATTTGAGAAGTGACCTATTTTTAAATCATAGGGGTGGCTCACCTAAAAGGTTAAGAAGCACTACTTTAGAATTTAAAGCTCTTGTGTGAAATTTTCGTACAGCGAAAGCTTTGGATTAATAAAGTGAAGAGGTGCAGTATTTTTTAAGTCTAAAACAACCTCTAGGCGCATACAAGGTGGGACTTTGTGATGGGTAAAAATTGGTACATTTTGTATATATTAAGAATCCTCATGTCATTAAAACTTAATGGGCGTTTAACCAATGCATATTGCCACCTATGTAAATTAATCAAGGTCAAAAACAATGGTATCAGGAAGACGTGGAATCTGACAGCAAGTCTTACCCATAAAATAAAAGTCACCCAGCGTGCTATGGAGAGATCCATGCTCGGAGTGTCGCTAAAAGATAGAATCCGAAACGAGGAAATACGCAGAAGAACTCAAGTAGTGGATGCTACCCAACGAATAGGCAAACTCAAGTGGCAATGGGCAGGACATATCTGTCGAAGAGACGACGGTCGATGGGGAATAAAAAGTACTGGAATGGCGCCCAAAAACTGGCAAACGAAGCATTGGCCGACCCCCTACAAGATGGACTGACGATATAAGAAGAATAGCGGGAGTGACCTGGATGCGGAAGGCGGACGATCGAAGAGGATGGAGACTCATGCGGGAGGCCTACGTTCAACAGTGGACGGACACAGGCTGATGATGATGATGAATATTAATTTTATAAATGCTTACTCATGTTGTAGACTAAGGTATAAAAACGAAAATATGAAAAAGAAGAAGGCCTGAATACTTTATGGCTCAGAATCTCTCCAACCCTTACAAAAATATCATACACCCTCTTTTCGCATTCGACGTCTACTAATAAGTTGCCCGCTGGTAATATTGAATCATTTATACTGCAATTACATAAAAAATATATATGAATCCTGAATCTTTTGCTCTGTGCAAATAGTCATTACATTTGAGCCACGCTTCGTATGAAATACAACATTTAAATAAATATTACTTAAAAAAAGAAAAAAAAAATGAGAATTCTCCAAGGAAATTTAAACATCACATACAAAACGAAAGCAAATATCAAGTTATTTAAACTAAATCATCCGAAATTATTACGTTTCCTTGACAATTTTCTTGAATTTCAAGCAAAAAATAAACATATTCGTCAAAATGTGTAATTCGAGTAGAACGAATGTAAAAAATATATATTCAAGAGTATTTAATTGTCAAATAAGACATTTTCCTTGAAAATAAATATTATTTACGGTGAAGAAATTAATTTAGCAAAGCCCACGTGAAAAAATGCACGTTTCACTGCTAGCCAAAATCAATATCAATTTCAAAAGAAAATTAAAACAAATTTAAATGTATCATGTTATCAATAGGAATTAACAATTAATGAGTAGTGTTAATGGGACTAATTACCTGGCATCTATGGAACGAATGTGAGTTAATAGAGCTTCAAATTTCTCCCAAAGGAAAGCCTCCCAATTGGCAAGAATCTAGACAGATATTTTAGATACAAGCATCTTTTACATAAGGCCCTGAAAATGAGAGACTCCAGCTCTGGCAACAAGTCGCATCAGAGGATTTCATTACCCCAAAGGAAAGCCTCCCAAACTGGCAAGAACCTTGACTGGCGGACCTGGAAATCCTTGAACAGATTAAGAACCAGAGTCGGTAAAAAAAGGACTACCTCGAGCGCTGAGGAATGTTTCTGCAAGGAGAGTCTCTGTTGTGCGACCGTGGAGACCTACTGACCGCCTCCTACCTAAGATCCTGCCCATGTGCACATCTCAGGACCTAATGCTGAGCAGCACGCGAGACATCCATGTTGAGAAATACTGGGCAGAAACAATTTGACGTCACTGACACGAAAGAGACGATTTTTGACAAAGTCAAATCATCATGATATTGTGGCTTTTGGTCTTTAGCCGTGTGTGGCGAATTACTTCTTCCAAATATTTCGACCGCCATTGCAGGGGATCTTCTTCAGGGTTGATGACTAGTGATGAGTTGGTGTCTGGAGGTAGTTTAGCCGTCAGCCTAACGTACCTCCACGAGCGTCTGGCCGTGAAAACCTAAGAAGTTAATCAAACCATCATACTACCAGTATTCTACGCAAGCAAATGTTGTCATGATATTATACGTCTACATTGGCTCTCGATGAGATGCCAATATTCACAGATGTAAAGAAGGAAGGTAATAAAATATATTAAGTAATTTGCGCGTCTAATATTTCACGAATAATATAACATGGGTAATAATAATGTGGCGCTCGCAATGAATAGATGGGGAAAAAGAGATATAAAGGATATTCAAGAGTGATATATCTCTATAACGAATGTACGAGGCAATCTCTCATGGGCCCCCCAACCTTATTGTACGTGTCTTATTGGAAAAGTGTCGCATTTCAAAATAACAATCGTTCCTCGGAGCCCCTTACGACATTATCAATTTCTGGTTTAATAATGCTGCAACACGGCGAATATGCTTTGTTAAATATGATATTGATAAACGACACAAGTCGCATAAATTGGATTCTTATTTGAGTGAATTTTTCTGTACGATTATTTTTCAAACATGTCGTCTACAAATATATTGTGGGATAAATTCTAAAAAATATTTTATATATAAATATATGATATTATGGAATTCCACCAAGAATTATCGATCGAAAAAATAGAAATAAGTATTTAAGTTTTTTTTATTGTATTGTCTTGATGAAGAACAGTTGTCTCCCAATTATGAAGTATAATGAAAAAAATAATGTTAGTAGTTTTACAGAGTATTTTAAAAAAAATGGAAAACTAAAGTACATTTTTAAAACGGAAATTCCGCAATGTCTTAAAACTAAGGCGTTTGACCAATGCATCAAGTCTTACCCGCTTGGTGAAAACCCTCCCTGTCCCGTCCTGTTTTTGAAGACCCAGATGGGGACCCGTCACTGGGCGCACGCAAAAAGCTACTTGTTAGAGAGTGGCTGAAGGCCTTCCCGTGATTCTAGGTGCATCAGTTAGATGTCAAATATATCTCAGTCTAAGGCTGCGAAGGTAGTATACTACAGCGAGTCTAGAATTTCCTTCTTTGGTAACACGTTGCTAGCCACGAAATACGTGGGAATGAATATGGAAATGGTAAGGTTCGGAAATGGATTCTACAAAAATCAAACATCAGTTAGGAATCATTACTTACGTCTTACCCATAAAAATAAAGGTCACCCAGCGTGCTATGGAGAGATCCATGCTCGGAGTGTCGCTAAAAGATAGAATCCGAAACGAGGATTTACGCAAAAAAAACTTAAGTAATGGATGCTACCCAACGTATAGGCACACTCTAGTGGCAATGGGCAGGACATATCTCTCGAAGAGACGACGGCCGATGACGAAGAAAAGTATTGGAATGGCGTCCAAGTAATGGCAAACGAAGCATTGGCCGACCCCCTGTAAGATGAACTGACGACATAAGAAGAATAGCGGGAGTGAACTGGATGCGTAAGGCGAAATATCGAAGAGGATAGAGTCTCTGGATGGATACAGACTGATGATTTTTTAAATAAAACAAGTGTTTCTTTCGGACCTTGTAAAGGAGATATTCTCTCAATAGGAAAGGTATTACAGCTGCATTTAAATGTTGTCGTCCTCCACAGAATCGAAATCTCAGAATTCTCTTCTCGAGCTCAGCATCTTGGGCTAGCTCGTAAATAGTAATTACGTCACCTGGAGAATTCATCTCAATTTACCTCACTTTGCGATACGGGTACAGAAACGTTAAGCGTTAACCTGTCGCCGTAGTGCAAGAGGCAAACAAAAATACACAACGAGAAGGGGCGAAAGGTAAATTTAGCTTAACCCTTAAACCATTAAGACCTACTAGTCTACAGAAGGACATCACTAAAATTTCATTCACATCTAATGCGAAAATTTTCGCGTTTTACTAATAAAGCCGTTCGTCTTCCGTGAAATTTTCTACCTAAGCTAACAGGTTTGAACACCATCGGCTGGGCATTTCGTAAGTTATACTCATTCCTATTGAATGTGTGGTGAACGTATTAATTGCTTGTAGAAAAATTTCAAAATACAATAGCAACATATTATAACACCCTAATTGACTTGATATTTTTGGGCTAAGCTGTTAACAAAATAAAAAATAGTCTTAAACGAGTTTTTTATGACTGACTAAACTATGTTACAGCCATTTGCGATGACATCCACATATTAAGAACGAAATCTCCTTTTGTATCTACAATAGTGCGCGGTTACGCCTCTACTACAGTAAAACGTTAAACCGACAATTGCCGTAAGCGCACCCGTGGGCGCTTCGCAATATTCGAAAAATGTATTTCAAAATTAATACCGATTTTCTCACAACGATATCTATGAATATATTTTAAAATATCAACAAACCAAAAAGGATCGATATTTTTGGATAGTTTGAGAGATATTCATGAGATGGTGTCAAGTGCTGGCACTGAATAAAATTATAATAAAATCGAAAACAATTATCAATTATATAGTATATATATCTTATATTTACAATAATATTTACATTTATTTAATTTTATTTACTTAATATTTACAACAAACCGGTTACAGGTTAAATTATCGAGTATTTGATCAATAATCTATTTTGTGGCAACACTAGTGAAAAAAAAAGTGTTTTTTTTTTCGTGAAAATTTTAGTTCAATCGATTGCACCTCACCAATAATGCGAGTTAAAAATATTAAAATAATTTAGTCATTAGTAAATGTAGTGTTTTTATTTGTCTACAAACATGTGGCGATGAAGTGGTTAAGGGATTTCGCCCAGCAGTGTTCAGAAATCGTAATTGTTATGATTCTTTTGCTGTGATCCCTAGTAAGTGACTATATGCTCCAGATACGGAGAAGAATCAAGTTTCATTGCATCTCTCATAGGGCACGGTACCGCCTCTACTACGGTTAAACGTTAAGAGATTTCGCAATGTTCAGAAATTTCAATTGTAGGGTAATTTGCCTTCGGTGTTCCTCCGCACTCCGAGATGTGGTGTTCAGAACAATGGGGCTTAGCATCCATTAGCGAGTAGAAGCTTCATTAAAATTATCAATTAATTATCGTACCAAAATAATTGTCAAACACGCATATACGAATGCGGGATTCCTAATTACTAAAGCCATAAATCAACAACTAGACGACATCATCCTTAAGCGGTGAATGTATGTTGACCAGGATCTGGGAGTTTCAGAAATTCCTTCCTAAATGCCAACTGTAAGTTGTGTAATATTCTTCCATTATCTATGTTTCGTCCTCCATACAATCTGGTTCGCTTTAAGAACCATACATATATACACTTGCAATCTCTCCAGCAAACACATACTCGTAAATACTCTAAAATCAGCATGATATAGCTGTTGCTGGCTGGTACCGAAAACATCGAAATACAATCTTTCGTCTCTTATTTCTGTTCGCTTGTCGTACATGTATGTGTCGCCATATTGCCATTTTGAACTAGTTACATATATCGCGACTGGCGGCGCTGTGTGACCGACCACGGCGCCGCACGGCTGTTAGTGGCGTGTCGACCGTCAGAAGGGCGCATCATGGCAGGCCCGGCATGTTATTCCGCCTGGGCCGAAAGTATGTAAAGTTTATCGTAAATATATGTCAATGTGCTTTACAAAAAATTCTAAGTGTTAACAACATCTGTTCCTCATCCTGCTATCACGCGACTGAATAACAACCATTTAAAGAAATGAGGATCGAGAGCAACATTGTACGCCTAAAAGTAGATAATGCTTTTATACCATCCAATTTCAAAACAGACAATTAAAGGTTCGACACCCGCGAGCCAATGAACGAACACTGTTATAGAAAGATACTACGAACGTTCAGTTATAGTACATAAATATAATTTTATTGATATTTTAAACCAATTAGTATAATAAATCATATTTAATTTCCTGGTACAAAATTGTAAACGTTCCGCTGAGCGTCAGGTACGAAACGTCCTCCGATCATTGCATTCCTGCGTGAAATGTATGCAGAGAGCGATATCTTATTACATTTATGCCAATTGCATTGCTGGGCATAATGGTATGCAGTACCTGGGCAGGCCATTAGGTTATGCACCTTGAATAATATTACTATGCATTAATGATCACAGTGCCTGGAGGTATTAAGGGGAGAGACGAAACAAAGACTAGGAGCGATAATCGGTTTACAAATAGGATATATTTCGTGTCAAATATCTGGCAACTAGACGGGAGTATTGCGGTGTTCGAGGACATGAGTTGTAGCTCTTATGCTGAGCTGAAGAGGCTTGCGGAGGACCGAGAGGAATGAAGATCGAGATGTAAGATTCTGTTGCTGCAAACCGATCCACCGGATTGATACTACGAAGAAGATCTGGCGACGTCAACGACCCTTGTGCTCCCCAGCATTAAGTCTTGACTTGCAGCAAGTCGGACACATGGGGTAGAATTAGTCTCTTTTCTGATGACGACTGTTCATTAAAGCAGACTGTGAGACATTCTCTGATGGAGTGCATCATCCATGACAACATAATACAACACAAGAGCAAATCGTTTAATAAACAATGACACTCTAACCTCTAACCTGCAATCAATGGAGCACAGGCGTAAGATTGGTTTACTTAGGATTTTATACCGTTATCATCACGGTCATTGTTCTACGGAATTTTAAGAACTAATTCCTCCTGCGCCCATGCACAACCGACAAACTCGTCTTACACTTGCCGAATATTCATACACGGTTAATGTGTGTCGACCAAGAACTTGGCAGTATACATAGTTCCTTCCTTAATGCCGCCGGTAAGCTTTGGAATGCTCTTCCAGCGTCTGTATCCTCCTTCCTACAATCTGGATGTCTTCAAGAAACATATAAATATACACTTGTAACCTCCCCAACCCACACACAAACACGAACACAACACACGTTTCCTGCATACAGCGTCAAGCCTTTCTGAATGCCACCGGCAAGTTCAGGAATGATCTTTCAGCGTCTGTGTTTCCTTCCTCACACAATCAGGATTTCTTCAAGAAACTATTAAACATAATAATCATAATCTTGCAATCACTACAATCAACACAAAAACACAAAAACGACACATTTCCTGCATGCAGCGTCCAGCCACCTTGGCTGAACATCAGAGAGTTCAAAGGTTTCGACCGGTTATGGTCTCCTTCGTGCAATTATATAATAAAAAACAATCAAGTCTTATTGACGCTGCGCCATCTCAAATCAACGTTTCCTGGACTTTACCCGCCTCACACCGGAGGACAGTTAAGTCTCCTCGATGACGCGCTCATTCAGATTATGATCAGTTAGCAACTAATAAGTACAGTGGAGGTCTCCTCTGAACAATTGTGGCCATTGAACAGAAGTGCTAAAAGAAAGAACCCGTGAAAGAGATTAGAGTCGCATTCACGGGTTGTTAAGAGATGGAGCTGGAATAACGTATCCTATCAACGTATCCTATCAGAAACGCGTGATTCCGCTCTACTGACTGTCCTCCGAGGGTGCAAGGCATGCATTGCTCGATAATTAATGATTCCCCCGCCGCCCACTCACATCTAACACGCATTGTGCATTTGTCCGGATATCCCTAGAGGGTGGGACATGACGTAGGTGGTCCGCGACCGAACCTCCTACTCCTCTTTGCCCCGTATCCTCTCAGAGGAGGAGCTGCATTAATATCTGATGGACGTCATTACGTCATTAGGTGGAGATTATCATTAAGCCACAATTGCATAATAGTGCTCATGACTGAATATTGCAATACTATTTAATGCACAATCGACTTAATCGATTATATATAATATATAAATATAATCGTGTCGGAAACAACAGGGTCAGATCCTGTCTGCCCAGAAGTGCGCGACGTCGATGGAGTTACTCTCGGCCGTTATCAGGTCTTCCTGGATGCAACTACTCGGACAAAGCGAACACTCCAGGAGATGTGACACGGTCTGCTCCACGCCGCAGTCACATTCAGTCAGTCCGGCTTTAATTTGTCTCCTCGTCTCGCATACTCCGGTCCGAAGTCTGTTAAGGGACCTCCATATATTACACCCCTGGTTGTGTCCAGGGGCTAGGTCCTCTCTCGGGGCAATCCAAGCATTCTCCTCAGTTGCGCCTCTCCACATGCTCAGCTGCAGGGTGGCCTCAGGTATCACCAGTTCCGTTGTCGACTGTAGGAAACTTCTTCTTTTGATTTTGAGCCGTGTGGTAATCTTTTGATATCCAAACAGGGTGGAGTGTGTCGTGGGTTGCTTTGGATAGCTCCTTCTTGGAGATGACTACTCGCCGTATGTTGTTCTACAGTTATAACTACGAACGTCGGTCCTCTAAATTTAAGGGGGTCAACCACTTTCAGAGGCTGAAGCTGACTCATACCGAAAGCCTCGATGTACAATCTTTCGTCACTTATTTTCGTTCGTTCATAGGACACGCATGTGTTGTCATTTTGTAATGGCGTTATGAGGACTAGTTATATAGATCGCCACTTGCGGCGGTGGGTGTCATCGACCACGGCGCTGGGTATCACCGAGCGCGGCGCCCGGTGCCCAGTCAGTTGTGTGCCGACGGCGGCGCGGTAATATTGTATTGTGGCCCGGCCTGAATGCTGAGGTCCGGGAAAAAAGTTTGTAAAGTTAGCGAAATATATATGTCAATGTGCTTCATAAAAAGTATTTGCGTTGTTAATCTGCTCCTCATTCTGCCACCACGAAATTCGACAACGAACTTAGAGAGGAGGATATCAATATGTTTAATATGTTGAAAAACTATAACCTTGCAATCAATAAAAACTACCCTACAAAGAGGCATAGTCTCAAGTTTTTCAGTTTGTTGTAATGCACTGAAAGATGTGCACTTGGCAGTTAGTTGATGTGAAGCGAGATTCCAGAACGTTGTAGAATAATTAATAATCGCACCTCGGCTGTTTACGTTTCAAGAAATGGCGTTAATAAAGTTACAGCGGATTTACGCTGCCCCTCACTGAAATATTCACGGTAACGTAATAAAGGGTCAAGTCCACAGTTGATGACATCCGGACACAACGTAAATGGGAGAATGATAAATGTACCGTATCTACGACATTGCAACAAGTAAAATTTTTACACAATGCTTGAAAATGAAAAAATACCATAATAATTCTAGCGAATAGTTTGATTTGAAGAAATGCGTAAGGCAATCAATAAACCGTCCCACTGCTGGTATAATCAGATACCCCCAACACCCAGACTGAAGTCGCGAAGCAGCTTTCTGAGATACAGACAACCTCTCACATCCGGCCTTGAAAATGACTCCAGCTCTGGCAACAAGTCGCATCAGAGGATTTCATTACTCCAAAGGAATGCCTCCCAACTGGGATTGAAATAAAGGTCACCCAGTGTGCTATGGAGAGATCCATGCTCGGAGTGTCGCTAAAAGATAGAATCCGAAACAAGGATATCCTCAGAAGAACTCAAGTAGTAGAGGCTATCCAACGAATAGGCACACTCAATTGGCAATGTGACATATCTGTCGAATAGACGACGGTCGATGGGGAAGAAAAGTATTGGACTGGCGCCCAGGAGTTGGCAAACGAAGCATTGGCCGACCCCCTGCGAGATGGGCTGACGACATAAGAAGAATAGCGGGAGTGACCTGGATGCGGAGGGCGGAGGATCGAAGAGGATGGAGACTCATGCGGGAGGCTTACGTTCAACAGTGGACGGATACAGTCTGATTATGATGATGATTACTGAACAAAAGGTATTAATTATTTGTGGAACATTATACATTACAATAAACATCAAATATGTAGGAAACCACTCAGGGATTATGCTTTATTTTATATATTTGCCGGCGTATAGGTATGGTCAAAGCGTTTGCTTTGCAAGCCAAAAGTCATGGGTTCGATCCCCGACGGAGGTAAAAAAAAAGAATGATTTTGAATCGATGTCTGAGCTCTAAAATACACCCCCGGTTGGTGTGAATTTGATCCGTCACCCATAAGATGCCAGTCATAGCCTATTAATTAAAATTTGTGGCAGACGAAAGTCGTCCCGCGAAGACCACCCATTTATAGTAAATTCTTGTAGATAATAAGGTTGATGCGTGAATCTCGGGCCGTAATCTATGACGTTGGCGGATCGACACGCTTAGTCATATGCACTTTGGTAAGCGTCATAGAATTCCACAGATTTAGACTTCAGAATTACTATCATCATCTGTCGGTATTCTTCTGTATGTGTGTACTTAAAAAAATAATATATATTTGATTCGTTGACTATTGGCACTTCAGACAATCATTATATCCGTGCTCGTGACCACCCACCGGACGGTGAGCCCCGTTTGTAAGGCGCTTGTCCATTGAAGTGTACATTATACATAAGACTTTAGGCCGATCTCTGTTATTTGCAGAGGACGCCGGGGTCCGCTATCACAAAGCAATACCTGGGACCGCTGAATACAATATGAAGGAACCGGACCTTAATCAAACTGGACCAAAGTAGGGTGAGCATGATCTCAACCGTTCACTTGAATCACTGTGGAAAATACAACGCAATATGAAGCATATAAAACCGACATCAGCACGATGTAGCCCTTGCTAACTGGTACCGAAAACATCGAAAACAATCTTGCATATTTTATTTTTGTCGCTTGCCATACATTTATGTGTCCGCCATATTGGGACTAGTTATATAGTTTTGCCACCGACGGCGCTGGTGACCGACCACGACCAGAAGTCTAAGCGCCGACAAGCGCGTTAGTTATGTGTTGACGATCGAGAAGGGGGCATTACGGCCAGCGGCATGTCATCCCGCATGGCCGGAAGCTTGTTTGACTTTGTGAAGAACAACGAAAGGTACTGTCGGTCAAGAGGAGAAGGTAGGTGGACTTGGCTGGGACATGTACCACGGTTACCACAGAAGAGTATTAATTATAGCTGCCCTTTTTCTCAAACCCCCGGTCACGCGCCGTCTTAGAAGGCCGTCGGAAAATAAACATAGAATGTACTGGGCAGAGCTACGAGAGACATGCGATATAAGGCGAATACCATACCGGCTGACAGAGCTTTGTGGCGGTGGCTCGTGATGTAAATGTCCTCCAGAAAAAGAAGTTTTTTAGTTAAAATAAATTTAGTAAAAAAAAAGTTAAAATAACAATATTTTTCTTTAAGTTTAGTTTGACTAACGAACGGTCACCCTTATAAAAGGGACGAGGGTTAAGAGAAAGGTTTGCCTCCAAGAAGGGCCAGAATTATATAGAAGTGTTGTAATTCCTTCACCTCCAATACAGGCGTTTCTCAAACTTTATTAATTACCCTGATTCATTACGCAAAAGTAAATAGGGCAAAGCGATTAAATTCTAAATTAATATCGAACTAATAATAGCCGAATCCAAATAGCAAAGTGATCAACTAGATTCAAAAAATTCCACAAAAAAAAGTATGCTATATTATTTTGATATAATATTTTAACCTATACATCCTCCCTGTATTAACTTATGTCGCAAATAGTCATATTTCCCAGACTTTGACCCTATTTCCATTGGAGGAACACTAATAGAGATCGTAAACCACTATACCTGTGTGGGACAAGTAATAGAACTAGGACGAAGTAACATCTCATAAGAAATCGACAGGTGTGTACATACTGTGATGGGCAGCATTTGGAAAAATAAAGTACATTTTTAAAGTCGAAAATTCCGCAATGTCTTAAAACTAAGGCGTTTAACTAATGCATCCTCCCTGTATTAACTTATGTCTCAAAGACGTTGAATTTACAAGCCATGGAGGAGTGTCTCTAAAAGAAAGAATCCGAAACGAGGATATCCGAAGAAGAACTCAAGTAGTGGAGGTTATCCAACAAATAGCCACACTCAAGTGGCAATGGGCAGGACATATGTGTCCAAGAGACGACGGTCGATGGGATAGAAAAGTGTTGGAGTGGCAAACGAAGGATTGGCCGTCCACTTGTATTATGGGACTGACGACATCAGTAGAATGCGGGATGCGGAAGGCGATGTTTGGTAGAGGATGAGGACTCATGCGAAAGGCCTGCGTTCAACAATGGACGGACACAGGGCGATAATGATAATATGTCAATATTATTTATTTATTTTACCACTTCTTTCACATATCTGGATCATATAATCACCACAATATGCTGCCACTCAGTTCTGTTTTGCATCCGAGATATATCCGAACGAGGGCTGTTGCTAAAATAAGATTACTTATTTTTAATTTTCCCAAGGTACGGGTATTCGATTCTTTATTTTTGCTGTTATTATATTGGCACTAAGCATCTTGATGAACGTCTGTGAGACATGGTGCTTATCTGAAAGTGATAAAAACGACAGAAAAATTCTCGGAATTTCCTGGAGACCACGTCACGAACAATGAGGTTCTCAGCATAATCAAGGAGGATAGGCACCTAGTAAGAACCATCTCAGATCGGTCAAATCATGCGCCACGATGGTCTTCTTCACGACATTGTGGAAGCGAGACGGGAGTATTTGCAGCATGTGTTCGAGGAAATGAGTTGTAGCTCTTATGCTGAGCTGAAAAGGGTTGCGGAGGACCGAGAGGAATGGAGATCGAGATGAAAGATTCTGTTGCTTCAAACCAATCCACCGAATTGATACTACGAATAAGATGCCCAGACGTTGCTCTTCGTCGATTTTTGGCAATGGTGGAAAATTCGTCTTCATTTTATGGATTTTTTTTTTGGGAATTTTTCATAACAGAAAAAAGAGGTCGAGAAATACGGTGGCTAAAGGCACGGTTTTTTGCCGAATTTTAAAAAACGCTTTAGTTTCCAGCCGATTTTTTACCAAATTTGGCACTAGCCAAATTTGATTTATCCGCAAGTTGCGAGAAGCACAGAGCTAATATGGCTCCAGTTAGGGGAGCGGATATGGTTATGATAATGATGATGATGTATATAGTACCAGTTTTGAAATGAGTATCTCAATAATTATAATTTAAATTTATATTGCAATGGTTGGTAGGCGCTGTGTATGAAAGCATGTCTAACGAAACGTGCCACCATCCGATTTGTGTTAAATAATTATAACGTAACAGTCGCCACGAACAAACAAACCGCACGCAGGACCAGCCGGGAGCTGGTCACACTAGGGATTGCAATACAGGACTTTCTATATACCAAGTAATCGTAATACCAAACGTAAAATAAGATTTTCCGATTTTTTTTCAAAAAATTAATATTCACCAATAAACCGTCGAAACAAATTGACAAAGTAGCCTCCCATAATAGAGACGATTAAACGACAAAATGGACATGCACTTTCGTTTCCGCGGGAGAGCATATACGAAAGCTTCTTTTTCTGAAGTTTCAATAATGGGTGGAGCTCATGTAAGGGGTTAATACAAACTCCATTAAACCTGCGTAAACAAGCTTGGGTTGCGACTGATTGACTACATGATAAATGACGAGATAAAGGAGCATACAAGACGGAAACCACATTTGGTCCAGAGACGAAAGTGGAACTTGCTGGGACATATACTTTGGATGCTGCAGAAGATCATAAACTACAACTGCATTTATCAAGCCATCGCCCTGGAAGGTCATACAGAACTATACATAAAATGTACTAGAAAGGCAGAGCTGATATAGTATAAAGCAAGGACCAATGAGGTTGAGAGAGTTTTTTGAAATTTAAAAAAATATAACATATATTATGAATAATTCCGGTATTACGAAAAGTCGGTATTGCAATCCCTGCTTTGACACTATTGCGTAATGGGATTTGGACACCTCGGTATGCTTTGAGACCCCGGACAAGGAATATTAGAGTATTTGTCAAATTTACTGTGCTGGAAATTATAGTATAATGGAATGGGACAGGTATACAAATTACATTTACCGAACATTATTAGATGACAAATATAGTACACGAGTATATAGTTACTAGCTAACTACAACTAGGTATACTGTGTTTGAGTGTGGGTTGGGAAGATTGCAAGTGTATATTTATATGTTTCTTGAAGAGATCCAGATTGTAGGAAGGAAGAAACACAGACGGTGGAAGAGCATTCCAAAGCTTACCGGTGGCATTAAGGAAGGAACTTTGGAAACTGCCAGTTCTTGGTCGAGACACATTAACCGTGTATGGATGTTCGGCAAGCGTAAGACGAGTTTTTCGGTTGTGGGTGGGTGCAGGAGGAATTAGTTCTTTAAGTTCCGAAGAGCAGCGACCGTGGTAATAACGGTAGAAAAGACTAAATGAACCTATCTTACGCCTGTGTTCCATTGATTCCAGTTTACACGTAATAGTGTTATTGTTTATCAAACGATTCGCTCTTCTAAGAACTGAGTCAATTGAATTTAAAAGGTATTTTGGGGCTCTAATTCAAAGGTGATATATTAGAAGAAGAAGTTGCTTACGGTTGTAATACCTCAGTGATCTATATAATACACCTAGTTTTTTGGAAGCAAGACCGGCTTTATACTTCATTGACTCGTAATATTTGACATTATTCGAGATTGATGTTCCGAGGATGTTGATGGAGGTTGCTTTTGAAGAGAATAACCGTCGAAAAATACAGGATCTATAGCAGTCTTCTTGGTGGAAAAAGTGCATGGGTTTTGGAAATGTTGAAACTGACAAGGTTGAGGTTACCGCATCTTGAAACCCTTCCAAGATACATGTTCATCTTCTCCACCAGAGATTCCCAAGCAGCTATGGGGTGGCTCAATCCAACCAAATTCTACCAGAATCTATCAAAATCTGTACTACAAAATTCTTGCTATATCAGCTGTTTTAACAGCTGATATAGCAAGATAACAATAATGATAACACATTTTAATGTGGAAAGATGATACGGTTCGAAGGTGAAAAATAAATAAAATCAAGTCCTCTTTTACGTAAATAATATATTACTCACAAAAACTACCAATAATTACTAATCTCGCATGTGCAAAAAAAATGCTTCGTAATACCGTATTGGTTGAGTAAAGCAAAACAAATATTGAAAATAAAATATCGTGAATGCGAGAACGAAATAATGATCTTGAACTTTTGATCGAACACGAAAAGCCAGTCGACCAAAAAAAATGCGAGCGCAAATGGAAAAAAGCCAAAAAAAATCCCGGGGAACATTTTCAAAGCGCAAAATTGTCGAGCAGCCATACGAACCCGACTTGAAAGGGAGCGTTCAATTCCGCCATGAAAAAAACGTATATTAGTCAACGTAAATCAACGATTCTCAAACGGTTGTGACATACAATATATTGATATATTCCACACAAGGGAGGCCCAGTTCAGACACGAACTCCGCAAATTCGTTTGGAAGATAATTTTTTGGAGTCGTCTGTTTGATGACCATTAGGGACTTTCGGCTGCTTGTCTTACTCCTTTTCTACTTATTTTTTTTCATTCCATTGTTAAACGAAGACCTCCCGAATGAGTCTCCATCCTCTTGAATCGTCTGCCTTCCGCATCCAGATTACTCCCACTAGTCTTCTGATTTCGTTGTTTATTTGTAAGTTAATCTTTTTCATACTTTATTTCAATAAACGAGATTTATCCGAAAAAAGGGTTCCCAGTGAATTTTCACAGAGTAAAACGTGTTTTATTCTATGAATGCATATTTGGAAAGTTCAGACTATTACCTATCATAGATAGTCCACTGAGGTCAAATTTTTGCATTTTTTGAATGCCCGAGTCAAAAAATCTGCCGCCAAGCCACACAGATACCTGAGAGCCGCTTATTCCAGCTCTTTTCTGTCAACGAAATGCGTTCCACCCCCTGGTGGAACGCATTGAGCCGGCGAGTATAGCTCAATGGTCAAAGCGTTTGATTTGCAAGCCAAATGTCGTGGGTTCGATCCTTGACGGAGATTTAAAAAAAGGCTTTGTAATCGATTTTTGAGCTCTAAAATACCCCGGTTGGTATGAATTTGATCCCTCAACCGTAAAATGCCAATCATAGCCTATTTATTTGTGGTAAGCGAAAGTTGTCCCGTAAAGACCACCCATTCATAGTAAATTCCTGTAATAATAAGGATGTTGCGTGAATCTCGGGCTATAATACGTTGGCGGATCAATACTCCACATGCAGGCAGCGCCAAATAGAATTCTACAGATGAGACATCAGCATCACTATCACCATCTGTCGATATTCTTCTGTATGTGTTTACATTTAAAAAAGTAGCATTTTTTCAAATTTAAAACTTTGAAAAAATATTTTCTTGCAATGCAGAAAAAGTTTGAGAAATCTTGAACTACATTATACTACTTTAGTGGTCGGGACTCCACGCAGAAGGAAACAAGTTTTTTTTGTATTGAGAGCTCAGTATAAAGGTTGAAATGTTGTAGAACATATGTACAGTATATGGAAACTGGTTTACAAAGCAAATAGAAAATAAGAAGCACTATTTAATTGAAAGAAAATGAAAATAATAATATCCCAAAACACCTGTATCCCGGAGGTCCTAATAGGAACATGGATGGTTCCGGGGAGCCTGTAAAACAAGAGCCCGCAAACATGCATGGACTGTAGCCGTAGTACTAACAAATATTGAGGTGTTTAATTCATCATCGGGGTTTTACGACATGAAGAAACACCTGGATGGAACGCATTTCGGCGACAGAGAAGAGCTGGAGGAAGCGGTTCTCAGGTATCTGCGTGGCTTGGCGGCAGATTTTTTTGACTCGGGCATTCGAAAGCTCGTATACCGCATGCAAAAATGCATTGACCTCAGTAGAGACTATGTAGAAAATAGGTAAATGTCTGAACTTACGAAAAATGTACGTATTTATGGAATTAAACATATTTTACACTGTGAAAAATCACTGGGAACCTTATTTTACGCATAACCCTTGTATTAAGGAGATCGGATACTAGGTAGACGCTCCCTGGAAACATTTTTTTGTCCTAAAACCAGTCGGGTAATAGCTGGCGGGTATAGCACAGTATTTAAAGCGTTTGCTTTGCAATGCAAAGGTCGTAGAGGTTCGATCCCCGAAGAAGAAAATAATATTTTTCATCTAACTCTGAGCTCTAAATTACCCTTGGTTGGTGTGAATTTGAACCCTCACCCATAAAAGGCCAATCATAGCCTATTAATTTTTTAATTTTTTTTTTTTCAATTTATTTTTAATTTTTTTTTTTCAATTTATTTATGTATTTTTTTATTTTAGAAACATTACAAATTACAGTATTTAATTCATTTCTAAAACAGGATACAGGAAAAATATCAATTTATTAAAAATACAATAATAATAGAATCATTTAAAAAGTCCGCTAAACAGAAGACTCCACGAAATTACTTTGATAAATAAATTCGTGGAGCTCATGTCGAAACTGGGTTTCTCTCAAGTGGAATATATCAATATTCGAGGCGATATCGTTGAACAGTCTGATCACTCTCCCAAGAGGCATAGTCCCTGGCAGGTTAGTATTACCTCTAGGAAGAACAAACAATCTGTGCCTCCTTATCCTTAAATAATTGTCAGGGACAAACAAACCAATTTCAAACAAAATATCAAGATTTCTGAACACGCCGCGCACTAGGCGAAAGAAATGCATAATCAAGCACACATCTCTTCTAGTTCTTAACTCATTGTATCCCAACATACCCCGTATAAAGTTAGATGGGTACAGCCACGGATAATATCCATACATCCCCATGTAAAGAAATCAATATCAGTGGCAGACGAAAGTAATACCGTAAACACCACCCATTCATAGTGAATTCCTGTAATAGTAAATGATGCTTGAATGTCGAGCCGTAGTAAATGTTGGCGCAGCAACACCACATGCAGAACTTAACCATAGGTAACATGGTAAGCGTCATAGTATCCAGAGAAGAGACTTTAGCATCAATATCACCATCTGTCGGTATTGTCCTATATGTATTTACATAAAAAAGGATTGGCTCAACCCTACAGGTAGCATGTATAGAGCATTACTTTGATAATGCAATTTAAAACAAATCAAGCATGGTCAGGTTTTGAACTAACATCGTCTGAATGATAAACAAAGGCTTATACCACTGGACTAATCAATTTGACACCCCCCGTCTTTAAAAATACGACAAGTCGCGGGTTCGTCACGTGGCCGCGTGGAGGAAGGATACAAGAGCAGATTAACAACACAAAGAAAATGTTTTTGAAACACAGTTCGCATTTATTTTAAATAAAGATTTGATTTCTACGCCCTACCGGTATGGCATTTCGCCAAACGGGCGAGAGTTAATTGACAGCTGCCGGAACCTGTGACATCCAGCGCCGCCAACAATTGCGGCAAAAAAATTAAAGATGACAGTTGCACCAACATGAAATGGAGAAACTGTCATAACAAATAAAATAGAGTGTGCAAACGCCGTGTAATATTATATAATTAAAACTAAAATTATTAGATGTGCATGTCAGGCGAGCGAACAAAAATCTGCGGCAAAAGACCGTTTTTCGAGACTTAGGACATCAGCATAAAAGAGCTCTATATCAAGCTGATATCAATGCCTATAATATATATTTAATAATTATTACGTAATTTATAAAAAATATACTTACTAAAAAATAGTACTAGTTTTACAAGAATAAAAGTACTCCGCAGGGATTGAAGAGAAATGGGATTGATTCTCGTACAAGCATATTATAGCCCACTTGAGCACATTTTTACTAGCATTACTGAATAATGATACGTTTCATAATATTTTATTATGCGGAATGCCTAGCTTGGGATTTGTTCGAGCGAAAACAACAAAAAAAAATAAGCTTTCAAAGATTTTTTCAAACGAATAAAAATCGGATTGAGATTTTTTTCATCCAAAAACACTATATTATTCAAACTCAATGATTTTACAAAATTATTTTTCGCAATTGGCTAAAATCACCGCTCAGCAAAAAAATTTCCGAATTAAAATGATTTGTCAAATATCATTTAAGCCCGATAGTAGCCGATTTCTTTCATCAAAAATGAAACACAAAACAGAATGTTGCAATAAGAAACAACATCGAACTAACCAATACTCACTGGGGGAGCCCAACCGCCCCTTCTTCGTACCTCAGCTTTAGCACTTTTCTCAGCCGGAGAATATGAGGCACTAGTATGGGGTAGATCTGCCCATTGTAATCAAGTGGATACTGCCCTGAATGATGCATGCAGGGTCGTCACGGGCTGCCTCAAACCAACACTCATTTCAAAACTATACCCCTTTGCTGGTATCGCACCACCAAACATAAGACGCAAAGTCATATGCAACGAAGAAATGCGTAAGGCAATCAACCAACCGTCCCACTGCTTGTATAATCAGATACCCCCAACACCCAGACTGAAATCGCGAAGCAGCTTTCTGAGATCCACTCAACATTTCACATCCAACTCTGAAAATGAGAGACTCTAGCTTTGGTAAAAAGTCGCATCAGAGGATTTCATTACTCCAAAGGAAGGTCTCCCAACTGGCATGAACCTTGACTGGCGGAACTGGAAATCCCTGAACAGTTTGTACTGTTTAAGTAAAATGTACAACACGTATATACGGATCTGAAATAGACGTAGTAGGAATGCCACAAGTCCGATGCGGTCGCTACCAAAACCGCACCAGTTGATTTATTCGAAGAGGGGACGAGCGGGAACATTGTTGGTCAGGGAAGGCAACCCTCCGACGCCTGAGGAAAGTAATCTAGCCTCTCGCAGCCAGGTCCAATGTATGGGCGCAATAAACACTAGGAGATGTACTTTGTAGGCTAGCAGTTAATGTAACAAAAAGGCAATAAAATTTGCATGAAATGTTTTTTTGGATTAAATTAATTTTTATTAGAATGTTTTTCAATATTATGATCTTATTTTATAGATAATTGATCTATATTTCAATACTATTAGTAATTAAATACACACATACAATTCTAAATCAAATTTTACGCATAAATTCATTCAAAAAATATCGGCAGACGCGGGATTCGAACCTCGAGCTTTGTACCATTGCTCTGTCCTGTATACACCGCGTTGTCCACACGACCTGGACAGATAGGTGACACTTGATGTATATATACCATTGTTTACATCATATAACGATATATGTCTCTGTAGTATATATTCAGAGTTTGTATATTATTATTTTATGATTCAATAAGTCAACATTTATGCACAAGCTTTGCATTATATTAGACCCTGCTCCATGTGCCCAACAAGCTGCACATCACAAGACCTAATGCTGGGAGACACACGAGCTATCGATGTTGATAGATACTGGGCAATAATAAGTTGACGTCGCTGACACGACGAAGTAGAAAAAGAATGTGAACTGGTTCACAAGAACTGGCAAACGAAGCGTTGGCCGATCCCCTGCAAGATGGACTGACGACATCAGAAGAATAGCGGGAGTAGCCTGGATACAAAAGGCAAAGGATCGACAAGAATGGACACTCATGCGAGAGGATTACGTTGAACAGTGGACGGAGAGACTGATGATAATGATATTGTATTTTTTCATCGGAGATTGGGTGAACGACATTTTGTTACACTGTTTAGAACAATAAAACTATATTAATCTACATACGATTCTTCGATTAATCTCCTAACTTGATTTATGCATTCTAGAAGATATGTGAAGTATGCTCTATTCGTTTGGATCCATTAGGCGTTGAGGACGCTGGATGATTGGAGGATCCCTCTATTAGCCGCTCGACTGGATTTAAATTGGCTGCGGATCCTCTGGATGCGAGAATCCTGACTCCAGCGTCAGTTCCGCACACTTCCAGCACAAGAGCTCTCTATGAACGGATTGATCGCGATGTCGACCGCAGGACGTGAACGAGCAACCAATGGCGTAACTACAATAATTTTCTTCGTAGTATCAGTCCGGTGGATTGGTTTGCAGCAACAAAATCTTGCATCTCGATATCCACTCTTCTCGATCCTCTGCAGTCCCCTTCAGCTCAGCAAAAGAGCTACAACTCATGTCCTCGAACACTTGCTACAAATACTCCCATCAAGGGCGCCCTCTACAGTTTCTAACCCTCAACCATCCCTTCCACAATGTCGTGAAGAAGACCATCGTGGCGCATGATTTGACCGATCGCCTCTCTGAAATGGTTCTTACTAGTTCTTGAAAATTATTATT
Organism: Glossosoma conforme; assembly: GCA_022606575.1. NCBI lineage: Eukaryota > Metazoa > Arthropoda > Insecta > Trichoptera > Glossosomatidae > Glossosoma > Glossosoma conforme. Next base: position 332,378 of record JAGTXR010000167.1, read on the forward strand.
TCATGAGCTCGATATAGCCGTTGCTCCGGAGCCAATAAGCCGCAATATACGATCTTTCGCTTCTTATGTATGTTCGCTCGTCGGACATGCATATATAAAAAGGTTAGTAATATAAGACAAGGTGCTGAGTCGCCATTTCGTTTGTTGTGACAGATCGCTACCTATCACGAGGGCGCTACCTGTCATGCCGTACTTCCATAAATGGCCATTATATTAACCTTTATCCGCCCAGCGGTTTCCTTACGGGACCGCAGATTTGCATCGTTCAATGCCCAACAGTCCCATACAGGAGTGCTAATGATTCATTTCACAATCGGATTACATTAATTTGTAATAATAGTATTAAAGTAAGTTCATGGAAGAAACATTACAAACATTGGCCTACTAGGGCATTGAACGACGCAATTCTCCGGGACCGCTGGGCAGATAAAGGTTACTTTCGGGCGCTGGGCTGTCACAACCGCCAGCCGAGGCTTAACTAAGTCATCAACCCTGAAGAAGATCCCTGCAATGGCAGTCGAAATGTTGGAAAGGAGTAATTCGTCACACGGTTAAACCCAAAAGCCACAATATCAAATCTGGCCGTGAAAACCTAAGAAGTTACACAACACTTCCACTACACTCCCACATTCCGACAAGTGAATCAGCATGAGGATAAATAAAGAGTTACGCCGCTGAGTTTAATCGACTCCCCGTCGCTGATGAATCCACTCATTCCTCCTCATTTTTCTCGTCCTCCTAGAGAGGCGACCCGACGTATGTATTTTTATCGATGCCCTCCGAACCACGATGCAGACACCAATATAAGTCACCTGCCAGTGCCAGCACCAGACCCATCCAAGTAATAATGCTGCATTCAGTTTTTAATGAAAATATTAAGTAGACCGAAGCAATTTCATAACTTCAAAAAATATAATAAATTAATAAGTATTATAACATCCTCCTCTAAAAAAAGAGGGGAGTTATTACGTCGCGAGGGGCAGGATGAGAAGCAGGACAAAGACTTTCTTGTACAAGCACACTGATTTTATTTACTTACAAACAGCTTTGGGCCAAGCGGAAACATACCGCTGGCCGCAACGCTAACGTTGTCACGCTTATGGCTCGGAACCCACTGACGCCGGCCGCACTTCGGCCAGAGGCCGTCAGCGATGCCGGTGGCAAAACTATGTAACTAGTGCCAATGTGGCCATATACATAAAGGTGTGGCGAGCGACAAAAATTTAAGACGAAAGATTGTTTGTCGAGGCTTTCGGTAACAGTAAGCAAGGACTACATCATGCTGATGTCAATTAGTAATAAAATAACAAACCTGAAACTGGGAATATTTAAGGCCAGACTTTGCACTCAGTCTTACTGTAAGTATGGAAATATTCCACTACAAACGTATGATTTTCAGCCGACTTACCTGAAACGAAAGAGAATGAAATAATTAATAAACACGAAAAGAAATTTAACGGGCAAGTATTGAATTACAACAAAAATGTAATAAGAAGTAATTTCTTAAGTGAAGACATACGCAATAAGTATAACCGAAAGACGGTGATTATATTCAGAAAATTTAAAAAATTCAAATATTTACCTTAGATGTATTAATTGTTAATTTATGCGATTATTGTAACTGAAAAATTAATATAAGTTATTTTTTATGAGGGTAAAACTCGTGAAATAAGTATTCAGCAATCGAGCTATATTTTTTCGAGTATAATAGAAAATAAAACCCTAAAATATGCAAGAGAGTTTGTTTACCTTTGAAGTACCATTACCTGGGATGGCAAAACAAAAAGATAAGTCGCAACAGACGCATACATCAAGCAAGGCTAGCGTTCAATAAAAAAACAACAATTCTTGAGTCAGAAAATATTAATATAAAGCTCCGCAAGCAACTTGCTAAAACATTTGTTTGGGGCATCTTAATGTACGGCTTTAAGACATGGTGCTTGTCTGAAAGTGATACAAAAAGACTAGAGGCCTTTGAGATGTGGTCATACAGAAGAATTCTCGGAATTTCCAGGAGAGACCATGTCACGAACAATGAGGTTCTCAGGATAATCAAAGAAGATAGGTACCTAGTAAGAACCATCTCAGAGTGGCGAGCCCGATGGATCGGTCACATCGTACGCCTTGACGGTCTTCTTCGGGGCATTGTTGAAGGGATGGTTGAGGGTAGAACTGCAGAGGGCGCCCTAGACGGTAATATTTGCAGCAAGTGTGCGAGGTCATAAGTTTTAGCTTTTATGCTGAGCTAAGGAGGATTGCAGAGGATCGATAAGAGTGGAGATCGAGGTGCAAGCTTTTGTTGCTGCAAACCAATCCACCGGATTGACACTACGAAGAAGAATTTAAAATGATTCAAATGTATTTAAAGAGCTAATGTTTTTTCAAAAAATTATTACTTTATTATACATTGTAATGAAACTACATCGCGATTTTCGGTACGGAAAGCAAGCACTTTACCTCTTAACCATAAGCTGATAAATATTATCAAGTTTCGCGTTGAGATCTAATAATGTATTGACATCAGCATGATATAGCCCTTGCTGACTGGTACCGAAAACCTTGATGTACATCTTTCGTCTCTTATTTTTGTTCGCTTTTCGTACATGCATGTGTCGCCATATTGGCATTTTGGACTAGTTACAGAGATAGTCACTCGTGGCGCTGTGCGACAGCCCATCACGGGCGCGCCAGTCGTGTGCCGACGTCGGCGAGGGTATTTTGTATTGTTCTCGGCCTGAATGCTGTGACTAGTTCGGGCCATAAGTTTATACAGTTTATCGTAAATATGTGTCAATGTGCTGCAGAAATAGTGTGAGTGTAATAAATCTGTTCCTTATCCTGCCATCACGCGACTGAATAACAACCTTTTAAAGAGAGGAGGAAGTTAGTATGAAGGCACTGATATTTTAAGAGTATACCAAAGCGATACGCTACGGTAGCTTTCGGGGTACAATTTTAAGTAGCCGTTGGTGGTAAAAACCTTTTCTTTTATAATTCGTAATCGTAGTATCGAACCCATCAAAGCTCACAGAACAGTCAGGCGCGTTCACCTCCTTTCAGTATAATATTGATTTTTAAATGGTAACCGGAACTAGCGCCGGAAATGGGCAATTATGAGGCAGGTAAATAAATATGCCGGATATAAAATCGAACCTGTCGACGTTTGTGGAATTATTTTATGAATTGTTAATTTTTTGACGGTCGTTTTCATTTCCATTTTTTAATATTGATCGTAGATTTAATATTTACAATGCACAAATTTTCCTTCTTAAATATTTGAATTTAATGAGTAAAATAATAAATAGTATGTAATAACAAAAACAAAACGTCAAAAATAATTTCGAATAACACGGTCCCGACTTTCGTGTTATTGGAGAATTGACTATAATTGTTTATTTATATATTTGTACGATATAATCTTAACATTTTGAAAGATAATACTTTATATACGTCTCTCTTACTATTATTCTATCTGGTCGCTCTATCGACCTTCCCCCTCCTCTCATCTCCGATTCGAGAGGTCTCCTAACGCTCCACCTACACCACCACTCTCGAACAATCAATCGACAAGATTGCCAAATTATGGAACACCTGAGGCTCCTCACTCCCTCAGTGGGAGGCACTCTCCCCTATTGATTATTCTATAGAAACGGGAGCGAGCTGGATGTCTTTGTTACAAAAAGTCACTAAAAAGTGTGAACTGTGTTACTTTTCAATGTCTTATTCAAAGGAATCACTCTCCGGGAGCATCCCAAAGAGAAAAAAAATTAAATTGATATCCTCCTTTCTAAGTTGGGTATCGAATTACTGGGTGATAGGATGCAAGAGCAGATTAATAACACAAAAAACTTGTTTACGAAGCACGATTCGCGTTTATTTATAAGCAAAGAATTGATTTCTACGCCCGACCGGTATGTCATTTCGCCAACGTCATAGACTACGGCCCGAGATTCACGCGTCATCCTTATTATTACAGGAATTTACTATGAATGAGTGGTCGTCACGGAACGACTTTCGTCTAACAATTTTTTTAATTAATAGGCTATGACTGGCATTTTATGAGTGAGGGATCAAATTCACACCAACCGGGGGTATTTTAGAGCTCAGCAATCGATTAAAAATCCATGTTTTTTAATCTTCGTCGGGGATCGAACCTATGACCTTTGGCTTTCAAAGCAAACGCTTTGACCATTGAGCTATATGCCCCATGGTAAGAGTCATAGAATTCCACAGATACGACTTAAGAATTATTATCACTATCTGTCGGCATTCTCCAGTATGTGTACGTAAAAAATAAATTTAAGAAATACAAAACTAAACCATACTAACACTCTTTCATTAAAAAATTGAACAGATTTCAAACGGATGTGCTCTCCTGCATGAATTTACTTTAAAAATATATGCACGTGTTTACGTCCAGTAAAAATGAACTAAAATGAAGACGTATGTGATGACGATGGCGGTGCATAAATTACGCTCGGTGCTTCTGAAATAATTGTCAAAAAGCGTAATTATCATGACAGCAATTCGGTGTCAAGTGTCACTCTCGACGCTGCAGCGCACGATGACAAATTGTCGTCCATCAGCTCGAGTAATGACGGAAGCCAACACCAGTGACACTGTTACTTGAAATTATTACGACTACGTTGTTTAAAAATAAAACTCAATTTACCGACGGCAAAAAAATTGCAATTGTATTTAACAATGCGATTCAAACGATCAATTGAATTAGGTAAATTTATTCGATGTTTTCAGCATTCACTTTGCGATAATAAATATTCATTTATTTACCTTGTATAAATAACTTTTAGGTTTTCACGGCCAGATTTGATATTGTGGCTTTTGGGTTTAGCCATGTGTGGCGAACTTCTTCAACCAACATTTCGACCACCATTGCAGGGGTCTTCTTAAGGATTTATAATTTATTTACTTTTGAGTTGGTTTATCTAGACAATATATTAATATTTTTATATGAGCTTTATTGATTTATATCTCCATTGTTATTCTCCAAGTTTCATTCCGGAGAATCGCAGGTATGTTCTAAGATTACGGTAGGTATGTTCTAAGTATTGTAACTCCACGAACGTCATATCGGACTGTGGTCGTCCTTGCTTGTCTGTACAGGTTTTAGAATATGTGCTAGAGGTGGAAGCCATGCTGTTTTGAGAATCAAGCCGTCATGGAGATATAAATCAAAAACGCTCATAGAAAAAAATATTACCTAATCTGAATAAACCAACTCAAAACTAAATAAAACATAAATCCTGAAGAAGACCCCTGCAATGGCGGTAAAAATATTGGTTCGCCACACACGGCTAAACCCAAAAGCCACAATATCAAATCTGGTCGTGAAAACGTAAGAAGTTATTTAGTTATTTACCTTGTTTTTACGTTTGGTATACTTCAATTTTAATTCTGGTTGCACCGCAGAAACCACAGGCGGGCGCTCGAGTACTTTGCCTTTGAGTCGAGTCACAAACGGCGTCACACACGGCGTCACACACGTCGTGCATGTTGCATGTGACGTAAATCGGATACCCGAGTGGTTTCAGATTAATTCGAATCGATATGTGTAAGAATTAAGAAAAGAAAGGCTTCGAATCCTGGCTGGCATATTCTTAAACGTTAATTCAATCGCATATACCCGTAGAGTTTTGATAGCAAGTATATGCATATAATATTAGGATAATTGATGGTTTAACATGACGTAAAGAATGACGAGGTAAATGAGTGGATACGGTATCCTATAGTCAGACAAAATAAGATGACTTGGCTGTGAAACGTCCTCTGCAGGATAGCTTACGATACAGCTACGTTTTTTCAGGCCTCTGGGCTCTCGCTCTCCTGAAATTACGCCTAAAACTAAACATATAATGTACTTGGTAGAGCTTCAAGAGACAAAGCGACCATGGGACGAAACTAAGACCAATTGAGCTGAAAAAATCATCATCATCATACCATGTCCGCTTAACTAACTGGAGCATTCACGAACTGCTGCCACAAAGCTCTGTCAGCCGCCATAATCTTCGCCCCATCCCAAGTCAGCGCCACCGAGTACATTCTATGTAAAGTTCCGAATGTCCATTCAGGACGGCAAACTGTTTGTGATTACGAGTATTGATGCGACAATGCGTGAATAATATTATTGACGTACAAAAAGTACTTTTGAAACATATTAAATTTAGAATATTTCAAATTTACTTTTCGCAAACAAAATTTAAAAAAAAAAACACTTTTTTAATTGTAAAGTTAACAGTTTTCTGAAAACTAACTGGAAAAAAATATGACAAATTCCCTGGAAACGTGAATTATTTCCCGTATTCGAATTGACCGGAATTTTTTCTCGAAACATTTAATTCAGCGTTTTTTTTTTTTGAAAACTCGTAAGGTACGTGCCGCGAAACTTCGCTTAGCGAACATTACCATACAAAATTGTTTCATTTGTCTGTTTCAATTTATGCAGACATACAGACACCCCGAGCAGACAGACACTATATATCCAACAGACGGTCACAGACAGACAATAATGTATACAACCTATACATACAGACGGACTGAATGAATGAATGGTGGCAGATTTTTTTTCCATCCGTGAAATACAGTGACCAAAATTTTGACAAAAAAAATAATGAAATTATTTATTAAATTAACAAATAAAAAAATCCTTTTTTTATTAAATATTTTTTATATTTAAGGGGGGCCCAACACACAAGGAAGTTGATTTTTATCCTTTTTTGGATTCATTTTTGAGAGGAAGAAATGATGAAAAGTGATTGGGTCAGTTCTCCGCAAAAACGGTTTTGTAGGCACAAACTCAGCCATGTTTAAGATTTCGGATAAAAACGTCTTTACACTCCGGCAGTTGAAATTTGACTGATGTTTGCAGCCTAGGGTTTGAAAATAGGGAAATGATCCCTGATGTCAGCAAAACCTCTATTGACAAGATTTTGACGGAGAATCTGGGGTATGCTAAAGTTTGAGCGAGGTGGGTGCCAAGAATGTTGGCCCAAGACCACAAACGTCAAAGCGTTGAAGCGTTGAATGGGGTAGTGTTAAACACCCACCCTACAGCCTGGACTTAGCCTCAAGTGACTACCATCTCTTCCCTGACATGAAGAAACACCTGGGTGGAACGCATTTCGGCGACAGAGAAGAGCTGGAAGAAGCTGTTCTCAGGTATCTGCGTGGCTTTGCGGCAGATTTTTTTACTCGGGCATTCAAAAGCTCGTATACCGCATGCAAAAATGCATTGAAATCAGTGGCGACTATGTAGAAAAATAGGTAAAAGTCTGAACTTACCAAATATGTACGCATTCATGGAATTAAACATGTTTTACACTGTGATAAATTACTGGGAATCTTATATTACGGATAACCCTCGTAATTATATTCGGGGCAAACGTGAGAAACATTAAAAATTCTGATAAATATGAATCACTTAAGTAAACAGTCAGAGATCGTGTTATATGTCGATAAGTTTATTTTACAGAGTACGTAATGCCTTATATACGTTCGCAAAACGTAAAACGATTAATTGTATGAAGTGTCTAGACATGAACAATACTTTTTGAAGAAAAAAAAACGATAAAAAAAGTTGCAAAAAAATAACATGATTTTGACATTCTCTGTTCTTGGTCACCCTTGGCGTTGATGATAGCAAAAAATGCGACATAAAAGACCGATAAATCTGGGAACATACACACACGACAGCATAATACACAGCGCAAGTAGGCTGGCGGACAAAAGCTACACCACAAGTCATATTTAATGAAGATCTATACAGATTAGCAAGAGTCATATACGTAAACTACGAGTGTGTATGTAAAACAGTAATGCATTCCATGGAAAGAGATTTATTTTTACTTTACAATTTGAAATCACAATCAACGGTTGTATTCATTAAATTTACTGTTTCAAAAAGTATCAATTAATTAAATAACTTCTTAGGTTTTCGGGGCCAGATTTGATATTGTAGCTTTTTGGTTAAGCCGTGTGTGGCGAATTACTTATTTCCAATATTTAGACCGCCATTGCATGGGTCTTCTTCAGGGTTGATCTTGGTCTTAGTGATGAGTTGGAGTCTGGAGGTAGTTAAGCCGTTAGCCTAACTTACCTCAACGAGCGTCATGATAAGTACGTTCTTAGGATATATATTGATATCAGCTTGATATAGCTCCTTAAGGCCGATGCCGTCAAGCCTCAACAAACGATCTTTTGTCTATTATTTTGGTTCGCTTGCGTGACATCTACATCGAATGTTAAGCGGTGTTTGCATACGCCAAAATAATTGTTATGACAGATGGTCCATTGACAGTTGGTACAACTGTCCTCTTGGCGGGTGGTACCGCCGAAATGTGAGAGCGGGCAAGTAGTCGCAACTCGCCCGTCATCGTTATAGGACCGCCATTAAGGGCGGCCCTTTAACGGGCGACGTTATCGACAAATAAACGTGTATCGTGAAACAGAAACAAGTTGTTTATAATGTGAACCTGATCCTGCATCCTTCATCCAGTTAATCGATGTCCTAAGTACCCGAGGAGGATATCAATATATATATACTATATAGTATATATAGTGTATATATAGTATATAAAGAATATATATATCATATACAAGTCACGCGTTCTTCTTTCTTCCTCTTCGCAAACGTCGTAGAAATACAGCCTGTGATTGACGCATCATTCATTTTCAACAGGAATCTACTATGAACAGGTGGCGTTCACGACACTCCTCTCACTACCCAGCAATTTCAATTGATAGGCAATGTATGGTGTACTGACATATATACTTAGTACGAAGAATAGTGGATGTTGCCTAGATTCGGAGGATCGAGAAGTATAAAGACTCATTCATGAGTCCTACGTTCAACAGTGGACGAACACAGGCTAACCATGATGAACCATTGGATTTGTGAAATTTTAAACTTGTTTCAGTTAATAAATGTATAAATATTTTTTTGCAATGGACTACGTAAGTAAACGTTGGTTATTCGTTTTGTTCACGTCGTTACGTATACCGTAGTACTCACCGAGATCGCATACGCTTGGTTGTGTTTTCGCCTGGTGATTTATCGCCTCCAGTCGAGCACTCTTTACATTTTATTTGCCCAAAAACGGCTGAACTGAAGTGCGATTTTTTGTTCGCGCCTTTCATCTACGGGACGTCGATTATTATACAGTACTTACATACGTGCCAATTCATGAAAATGTACGTACGAAAATGCAATATCCTGCTCATTACATCGTCATCATTACAAGCCTGTGTCCGTCCACTGTCGAACCTACCGCACGAGTCCTTCAATCTTCTGGAGCTTATATCTGTCCCTTTATTTGCCGGCGGATATAGCTCAATGGTCAAAGCGTTTGCTTTGCCAGCCAAAGGTCGTAGGTTCGATCCCCGACGGAGAACGTTTTTATTTTTTATTTTTTAATCACCTTCTGTCGGTATTCTCCTTCTTCTCATATCCGTGTCATATCTGGAACATATGGTCACCACAAATTGCCGCCACTTAGTTCTGTCAACTGCAACTGTCCATTCCTAGTTTTAGGATGTCTGGACCTGAAGGTCCTGCAGTTGCGGGCGGGTATAGCTCAATGGTCAAAGCGTTTGCTTCACAAGCCAAAAAATGTATTTTAATCGATTTCTGAGCTCTAAGATACCCCCAGTTGATGTGAATTTAATCTTCTCAACCGTAAAATGCCAGTCATAGCCTTTAAATCGAAATTGGCGGTAGACGAAAGTCGTCCCGTGAAGACAATTTATGGCAAATTCCTGTAATAATTAAGGATGATGCGTGAATCTCGATAAACACTCCACATGCAGCGCTTAGCCATATGCAGCATGGTAAGCGTCATAGAATTCCACAGATGAGACTTTAGAATGACTATCACCATTTGTCGGTATTTTCCTGTATGCTTAAATTAACGTGTTTCACCCTGCGGCTGAACATGTGGAGAAGCGCAACTGAGGGGAATACTTGGATTGCCCTGAAAGAGGACCTGGCCCCTGGACATAACCAAGGGTGGAATATATGGAGGTTCCTTAACAGACTTCGGACCGGAGTATGCAAGACGAGGACAGAAATGAAAGCCTGGCAGTTTTACAGCGGACCGACAGAATGTGACTGCGGCGTGGAGCAGACCCTGTCACACCTCCTGGAGTGCGCTGTGCCCGAATAGCTGCGCCCAGGAAGACCTGATGATGGCCAGAAGTAACGTCATTGACGTCGCCCACTTCTGGGCAGACAGAATTTGACCCTGTTGTTTCCGACACGATTATATATATATCGTGTTTTAAATATATATTTTGATGATAAACCAATGACATTTTATCTACGAATTATTGCCAAATTTAATATTTTATAGTTCAATACATTCATATAGTTGCAAAATATGCAATTATTTACATAATAATCACAAAAAAATACATCAAATAATTCTTAGAACAGGTGTACACAAGCGTGTACGGTGGGGGGTAATGGGTTAAAATACTCGTATATATCTAATATTATTTTAATACTAATTATAACACTATCAATCATACGCAACATTTTCGCTACTTAGGCGTCATATTTTCTTGCATCTGTTGGGGCAAGAAATAAATTAATTCGAATATAATTCCTGAGACAAGACTGGGATTCTCTTACACTAAAGCGGAACTGACCAAAGGAATTCAAACACGTGGGAGAGCGACCTTTGAAACTGAAATTACCAACAACACGTGGCATTCTCAATTTTTTCAAATGCTTTATTAATTTTTCTAAATACGAGTATTTCCTATTAGCTTAATTAAACGTTAGCCACAAAAAATTTATATATATTTAAAAATGAGAGTCCTAGTTGGATACATTTCCATGTCTTACAACTAAAGTGTTTAAAAATGCATCCTCCCATTAGAATGGGGACGTGGAATCTAACAGCAGGTCTTACACATAAAATAAAGGTCACTCAAGGTGCCATGGAGAGATCCATACAGGCAGTGTCTTTAAAGATTAGAATCCGAAACGAAGGTTTCCGAAAAAGAACTCAAGTAGTTGCCCAAATAATATGCATACTCAAATGGCAATGTGACATGTCTGTCGAAGAGACGACGGTCAATTAGGAATCAAAGCATTGGAGAGGCGTCCATTAGCAGAGCGTTTGTCGAACCCCTGAAAGATGGACTGACGACATCAGAAGACAAGCGGGAGTAGCCTGAATGCGGCACACCGAAAACGATTAAGATTCATGCGGTAATCCTATGTTCAACACAAAGTGTGCATTTTTAAGCTTTTACAAAAATTTCAAATTTTAATCATATCTTAATGTGCATCGACTCGGTGTAAACGGAATGCATTACTGGACTTTACCCGCCTAACACCCGCATCACACCGGAGGACAGTAAAGTCTCCTTGATGACGCGCTCATTCAGATTATGATCAGCTGGCAACTGATAAGTCCAGTGGGATTCCCCTCTGAACAATTGTGGCTACTGCACAGAAGTGCTAAAAGAATGAACACGTGAAAGTGATTAGAGTCGCATTCAGGGGTTGTTAAGAGATGGAGATGGAATAACGTATCCTATCAACGTATCCTATCAGAAACGCGTGATTCCGCTCTACTGACTGTCCTCCGAGGGTGCAAGGCATGCATTGCTCGATAATTAATGATTCCCCCGCCGCCCACTCACATCTAACACGCATTGTGCATTTGTCCGAGTATCCCAAGAGGGTGCGACATGAGGTAGGTGGTCCGCGACCGAACCTCCTACTCCTCTTTGCCCCGCGTACCCTCTCAAAGGAGCTGCATTAATATCTGATGGACGTCATTAGGTGGAGATTATCATTAAGGCATAATTGCATAATAGTGCTGATGAATGAATATTGCAAGACTATATATACACCCATCGCCACTTGCGGCGGTGGGTGTCATCGACCACGGCGCTGGGTATCCCCGAGCGCCGTGGTCGCAGTTAGTTGTGTGCCGACGGCGGCGCGGTCATATTGTATTGTGGCCCGGCCTGAATGCTGAGGTTCGGGCAAGAAGTTTGTACAGTTAGCGAAATATATATGTCAATGTGCTTCATAAAAAGTATTTGAGTTGTTAATCTGCTCCTCATTCTGCCACCACACAATTCGATACAGAACTAAGAGAGGATGATGTCAGTATGTTTTAGATCTTGAAAGACTATAACCTTGCAATCAATAAAAACTACCCTACAAAGAGGCATAGTCTCAAATTTTTCAGTTTGTTGTAATGCACTGAAAGATGTGCACTTGGCAGTTAGTTGATGTGAAGCGAGATTCCAGAACGTTCTAGAATAATTAATCATCGCACCTCGGCTGTTTACGTTTCAAGAAATGGCGTTCATAAAGTTACAGCGGATTTACGCTGCCCCTCGCTGAAAGACCGTAGAGTAGATTCTCTCACCGAAAATACGAGCAAATATTGTAAATGCTTGGAATTATTTTTTAGTGGCCACAAAGTCTGCATGCCCGATAGGGCCGAGGCGATTCCGTCGAACTGCATCGAAAAGGACTCCTCTTTCTAACGAGAGGAACTGACAGTCCCAAAGAATGTGCAATGAGGTCTGGAAGGGGGCCCTCAGGGGCAACTAGGGTTTGAAACTAAATTAAATGAGTAAAATCTGTCATTAAAAACGCCGTGCCTAGTCATTAGCTGGGTAGACCAGTGATCAGGACTCATCCATTTAGCAGTTAGTCTAATGTGAATGTCCGGAAAAGAACAGAAAGGTAGTTCTACCTTTGGTGGAAGATAACCAACGTTTTTGCCATGCGGCCGTAAGGGCATCAGCGCAAAGCTTTTTTATGGTTTGCGAGAAGCGCAGAATGCATTACTATGCATGTCGGCTCAGCTAGGTTATATTAAAAAATGAATCTCTCTACTGCTGCAAGAAATGTATGGAAACGAAATAAATTTTAAGTGCACCGTATATATTTATACGAGCAATATCCGCAATCGATTTATTTGCTCAGCCAAACATCTCGTGGAGTCGGTATTTTTTGCAATGTTTTACACTTCGGTACTTGTCTTCGCGGAATGTCTGTTTGCTCGATGTGTATCGGTGCCCGTCTAATGTTAGCGCGTCATTCATTCCGTCTTTTTGTAAACACACCTCAAGAGTGCTGCACTACCACAAGAAAGAAATAACTCTTTAACCCTTTCGTTACGGCTCGGTGGAATACAAATTGTACTGTCAATACGGCGTGAATTTTCAAACAATTATTTTTGCTTACAACTAGTACATGAAGCATAAATGTACTTATTTGACCTATTTCCGTATATCACATTGGTTGTTGTATCCTTTAGCTATTAGATGATAGATAAAAAACAATTGTATTTAACAAACGTTCATTATATAACATCATACATGTGGTGGCATTGACACATGTGGTTTACAGAAAAATCGGGTTCAGATTTTAGGTATTCCTCCTTAATACATTTACGTATTGAAAAAAAATAATATTTATAATAATAGGCACTCATCGGGAGCAGGAAATATTTTTCTAAAATCCGGAATAAATTCACCACTACAATCAAGACGCGTCAACTGTCATGAATCATTGGACCTGTCGGAATCGTGTGCGAAAATAAAACTAAAAAATACCCAGATGAGGCGGCATCTATACTCCTCACTCTCGCTGACGTACTAATATGAGTGAGCGAGACGGGAAACCTCAGTTGGTCGCCTAGTTCGAAATGATATCGGCTCATCCATATGTCGACAGGCCAAGTAATGTTAGTAGCTCTCGGATGTTCACGCGACAAGGTGCGTCTGGCCGTTTGAGATCTTCGTCTGATGTTTTTCATGTTTTTAGCTATTAAATGTCAATTATTACTGCTTATTGACATCAACTATTGTAAAATTAAGCGATATCTTTGAATATTTTCATTTTTTCGAATTTCTACTCATTTTATTCACTTTAAATCGGAATGTGTAATGAGTTGACACCATCGGAACGCGCGGAAGTTTTTAGCATCGTAAGGCGAGGGTTAAATAATACATGTAGGTTGATAAAGTAAATGACTGAAGTTCCAAATTCATACCGTAGATGTCACGATGAGTACTGAAAGTAGCAAAACTATATATCACGGCTACCGATGTCAACGGTAGGGGAATCTTGGAGGCATATATCGGCTCCCGATGCGAAAGGGTTAAACGAAAAAATTGAATATTCCGTATTATATATCAAGAAACAAGTAATTTTAACGTTCTGTTTGAAAAATACACGAATGAAGTGTGTGTGGGAGATTCAAAAAGATGATATCAGAAGGTTCTCGACTTTCTTTTGTGTATTAACATCTCCTTTACTTAAGGAAGACGACTTCACGTCGCCGGGATAGTTATCGAAACGCGTGGTGGCGGAGCGAGGAGCAGATGACCAACACACAGACTTTTTCAGAAGCGCATATGTTAAATTTAAAGGTTGACAAAATTTCGTTCTGCTTGAGAAATGACGTGTTGTTAACGCCTCGAGCAGACACAGAGTGACTGCTGGCGAACGAGCGCTCTTAGCCGGTGACACCCAGCGCCGCAAATGGCGATCTTTAGAACTAGTCCTGCCAACGGCCTGTCAAATAATTACAAAGCACATGCGTGACCGACGAGCGAACAAAAATATAAGACGAAAGATCGCACATCAAGACTTTCGACACCAGCGTTTAAGACTTATATCAAGCTGATATCAGTATATAAAGATATTAATGAATTAAAAATGAATCAATTTAAAAATACTCGATTGCATCAAGGATGTCAGGAGTTATAGTATCCCTCTTAGTATTTTTTGGTAGCGATTCAGTTTTCTATATAGGAATGAAGGTTTTCATAAAATATTCTTCACCTTATTACACGAGAATGTGCTCCTCCATTACTTTTTTTAGAGCTTTTGTTTAAACTTATTATAATTTAAAACGTGTGTAGTCATCATCGCGGAGCCGTAAAACGGGCAACTTTATTTCCTGAAAGCTTCCATTTTACAGTACACATCCGATTTTCAGGGCATTTAAGAAAACATCGATTTCTGAAAATAATACCGAAAATATTTTTGATATTTCTTAAAGTGTCATTTTTAATGATCGAAATGATTTCCCGATCTATGTGATCAATTCAATCAATTCCAAACACCATCCAACTCTCTTTCTTCTAGGGATGCTTTATTTCCATTCGTTCGAGTCCCGGAGGAAAACTGCTGCTCACTAACATTCAGACCTTAATCTTCGCGGTGCAATTCACAACCCTAGGATTCTTGAATGTTTTAACTTCTATGTTCCAGATAATTACACCTGTTCTCATAGCCACCCATTGTTTTTGATTCCAGTTGATTCTTGTGGAGCATCGAGCACTTAATATAGTGCAACGGCAATGGCGCTCCTAAATGGCGTACCATCACACATTGATCCTTTTCTTACATCCTTTTCCTCTTTTGTCGATGGTATTGTTCTCCAAGATCTCAGTAATCTTTGACACGTGACATCTTCTTCTTCTTTTATGTTATTTTTATTTTTTATTCTCTTGTCTTTGTATTGAATATTTATGTATAATCTATGTTTCTTGATATTTGTACATTGGAACTTCGGTTCTGTGAAATAAATAAAAAATAAAATACTTTAAAAAATGTGTAAAAAAATTGCTTAATATACCTGAGGTCGCATGTTCGATCCCCGACGAATCATTATACGGATGACGGACCAAATTCGTACTATACATTGTTATAATTTTATTTGATATCTAATAATATTATAAAGACTAGAGGCCTTTGAGATGTGGTCGTACAGAAGAATTCTCGGAATTTCCTGGAGAGACCACGTCACGAACAATGAGGTTCTCAGGATAATCAAGGAAGATAGGCAGCTAATAAGAACCATCTCAGAGAGGCGAGCCTGATGGATTGGTCACATCATGCACCACGATGGTCTTCTTCACGATATTGTGGAAGGGATGGCTGAGGGTAGAAACTGTAGAGGGCGCCCTAGACGGGAGTATTCGCAGCAAGTGTTCGAGGACATGAATTGTAGCGCTTATGCTGAGCTGAAAAGGGTTGCGGAGGACCGAGAGAAATGGAGATCGAGATGCAAGATTCTGTTGCTGCAAACCAATCCACCGGATTGATACTACAAAGAAGAATAATATTAAGGAGGAATGCAATGATTGTGAGCTCAGTATCTATTATATTTTATATGGATAATCTCATTATTAAAGTCGAGTTGTAGTGTAAATACATATCATCGTAAAGCAAGGATTAAGAGCGGCTCAAAAATGGCACCCTTCATATATTCCAACGGTGACATTTCCCCATCGTCGTATGTCGGTGTTCTCATGAATGTGTTAACAATTATTACTTTTTAAAATTAAATTTAAATATTCGATTGGCGAAAATCGGTCGCGTTCTGCAATTCGAATTTCCGCCCGCGACATTTTTCGCGAAACGGGGTCAACGGCCCGCGGCTTATTTATCGCCAGAGAAATGCGTGCGTAAAACTAGTAGAAATGATTTTTTTTTCCTCTTCTCATATAAAACATGTAATATATGTGTTCTCTTAATGTCCTCCACCTCATGTGTGAGGTAACACGTGCGTGTATTTATGAACGCCTGATAATGTTTATATTGCGATTTTTTTTTCGCACGATAGTGTTTCAATTCGTTTGACATATACGTGCAATTCACGTTAAATCTTTATATACTCGTATGTACTAGTAATTCAATGAATATAGTATTTTTTTTACATAGTTTATCGCTCTATACAATTTTTAGCAAATCATTCTACATGTACAAAAACTTATCATCAAAGTGATATTGAAAAGACCTCCCACCTACTCAACAGAAAGCCTATACAATAAATTCAAAGTGCCAACGGTAGATACACCATACCAAAAATACACTATTTTACAGACTATTAAAGAAAGGAGAATTGAAAACTGGTACACTTGTCATTCTGCTAGGTATATGTACAACTTATTAATACCAAAAATTAACACACAACATGCAAAAAATGGTTACAAATATAACGGAATAGTTAATTTTAACAATCTTCCTCGGGAAATAAAAGAGATCAGTGATATTAAAATATTGATTGAAAAGGTGAAACAGTACTTTAAAAGAATGACGAAAAGAACCGACGTCACTGCATAACAAATTGGAATAATGAAATGTACCAAAGATGTATTATTAAATTATATATACATTAAATTTAATTCAACATATAGTATATTAAATCTTTAATCATATAATGTTAGTTTTATATCAAAATCATGTAAATGTATAAATATGTAATACTCTGTATAATTATATAAAACTGTAAAATAACATAGATGAATCCCACGCCACACACAAGATCTTATCTTTAAGTGGTGTGGTAAGCGAATGTAAAAAAAAAAAAAAAAAATGTTGAATTTGTGCCAATTTTTAAAATGGTAGTGTGGCTTTTGGGTTTAGCCGTGTGGGGCGAATTACTCTTATCCAATATTCCAGATACAATCTGTGTATAGTTCCTGACAGTCTTCTATACAGCTGTAGCTTATGCTTATCTGTGGCTATTTATAGAAGCATCTTTAAATTTTATTATTTTATTTCTTTCAGAAACATTACAAATTTTATCCTGAAATAAGATATAATACAAATAATTTATAAACATAGAAATTTATGATTATTAACAACAATTAGTAAAAAGTCCCGAAGCTCGCTAAGCAGAAGACTCCAGGAAATTACTTTGATAGATAAAGAAGAAAAAGAGTTGGGTAATGTTCGGAATTGATTGCATTGAAGATAACAAACATATGTAAATAACAAGGCATTCTCTTTCAGCGCATTCAAGCATTCTTAGACAACAATCGATCGCGAAACTAGCCAGTCTTGAATAATTTCCGTGAAGAAAATAACTGAAATATTTCACTTCAAAGCGTGGTAATACAAAGCGTATACAATGCATTGCGTTAATAGCGGAACGGTGTTGCCGATATATCACTGTGCCGAGTGGCTACCGGTCTAGCCAGGCGATATTTTTTTCGCATACTTACAGATATTCAGAAGTATACAATAGAAGAACGAGTATTACATAAATAAATGTGTTACTTGGTGAATCAGCATGGCGTATTATTTAATATTGTATCAGCATTTATATAGCGCTTTTTTTATGACTAAATTTCCAGCATTAGGTCTTAAGATGTGCAGCTTGTTGGGCACATGGGGCAGGATCTTAGGTGTGAGGCGGTCTGCAGGTCTCCACATTCGCACAGCGGCGACTCTGCCTGCCGAAGCATTGCCCCCGCACGTAGTAGACTTTTTTCTACCAACTCCGGTTCTTAATGTATTCAGGGATTTCCAAGTCTAGTCAAGGTTCTTGACATTTGGGAGGCTTACCTTTGGAGCAACGAAATCTTCTGATGCGATTTGTTGCCAGAGCTGGAGTCTCTCATTTTCATGGCCGGATGTGAGAGGTTGTGTGGATCTTAGAAAGCTGCTTCGCGTCTTCAGTCTGGGTGTTGGGGATCTGATTATGCAAGCAGTGGGACGGTTGGTTTGATTGACTTACGAATTTCGTCTGAAGTTTGGTGGTGCGATACCAGCCAAGGGGTATAGTTTTGAATTGGCTGTTGGTTTGAGGCAGCCTGTGACGACTATCTGAAGTAAGTTTAACCGTTCCGCATCGGTAGCCGATATATGCCGTTTAAGATTCCCCTACCGTTGACATTGCAAGCCGTGATATATCGTTTTGCTACTTTCTAAGAATAGTTTTTTATGCATCATCTGATAGCTAAAGGATACAAGAACCAATGTGATATACGAAAAAAGACCAGATACTTACATTAATGCTTCAAATACTAGTTTTATAATTGACAGTATAATTTGTGTTCCACCGAGCCGTAATGAAAGGGTTGAAGCGTTTTTTTTGCCGTTCTAAGTAAAAAGGTGTGTCTTGAGTTTGCTTAATCTTTTATTTAATTATTACTAATAACAATTAATTACTTTTCAAATAACGTAATACAAATTAAAAATTTCAAAAACCCATTTTTTTTACAATCATTTATTTAAATTTTTGCGTAACCTTTTTAAAGCTCTTCACCGAATTGTATCAATTTTTTCTACAACGTCCTTCAACCATTCACAGTTGGCGCTTAAATTTATATAGCTGTACTGGGTTGTTATCAAAACAGTGGCTTTGCCTCTTGTGGCCTCTCCGCGAGTCCCTCCTCGCGTCGCCGGCGTCTCCAAGAGGCGCCTCTCCAGCGGCTCTTATCAGCGCAATAACATTGTGAGAGGACGAACCGAAACAAAGCTTTAGGAGGGGAGAGGGAGAGCAGTGAAGTAGCAAGAGGAACGGATGCCTAGAACTCACGTCTAAAACACTGAAAGCCTTTTTTTAACATATCCTATTCATATTTGCAGCAAGTAAACACAGTTTCACAATTATGTTAGCTCAGATTATCTATGCTTTGTCTCAGAACACCTTTATACGCAAAGGTCCACATGGAAAACATAGATGATTCCCGGGAGCCTGCAGGGCAAGATCTCGCGAACTTGCAAGGACTGCAGCTGTAGTACCAGAGAAATTTTTATTTGCTCAATATTCAGAGTTTTTTTAAGAGATTGCATGATAAGCTCTTCCACCGACTTTCCCGAGGCTTGGATATTTTTTTTGTCTTATTGGGTGGCTCAAAATTACCGGAGGTATGAATAGAGCAAAGATTCAATTAAATCATTTTTTTACAATCAACTTTGGCCTGGTTTTGTTTGAACCGACGGCGTCTAAATGACTAACAAACGCTTTTGCCACTGGACTAAGTTTGCCCGCCTGAAATCTTGCAAAATCTCTATAACAGCATCATTATTTCTAATTTTTTTTAAGAAAGGGAATGTTGGAAATTACAACCGGTCGAGACTAGTCGGCAATATGACAATCATTCTACATGCCTCACAAGTAAATACTAGTGATCCGTTCACTGTTAAACATAGGTCTCCCGTATGAGTCCCCTCATTCGTCCACCCTCCGCATCCAGGCTATTCCCACTATTCTTCATATGTCTTCAGTACATCTTGCAGGAGTCTGCCGGTATATGAACGCCATTCCAACACTTATCTTCCCCATCGACTTTCCACTCTTCGACAAATATGTCAGTTAAGAGACGAAGGTGGAACTGTTGGGACGTGTATTTAGGATGCCGCAATGGAGCATAAAGTGAAACTGCGCTTTCAAGACCATGGGTTCGCGCTGTCTTGGAAGGCTGTCGAAAACTATATATACAATGTATTCGACGAAGACTGTGGCAGTTGACAGAGCTTTTGCTGTAATTCGGTAATGACGATGTTGAATGACATTAATGCATGATGCTTACTGCGTTTTATGTTGAGGCAGTGTTTCCTGAACGCGGCAGTAGACAAAGCAAGTTGGATAGAAGTGAGAGAGCAGATTATCATCTGTTGGAGGTCCTCAACTGAAGATGGAGTGGCTCCAACTACCAGAGAATGGAACGACAAATGCAGCAGTCAAGCTAGCATTCATAGTTGGGGTTTGTTACCGCGAGAGTTACAAGATTAATAAATTATTTAAGTACAAAATATAATTGGACCAAAGTTTGAACCTTGAGGTACTCCTGAGTTGCTTTCTATGTTGATCTTATATATTAATATATATTGTGCGTTATTCGTTGTATGACGATGTTTTTTGACAAACCATCGTGTACCTTGAGTATTCTACGCAACCCTTTTTTATGTAAACACATATAGGAGAATACCGAGAGATGGTGATAGTGATGCTGAAGCCTCATCTATGGATTCTATGACACTTACCATAACTAACGACATAGACTACAGTCCGACATTCACGCATCATAATTATTATTAGAGGAATTTACTATGAATGGGTGGTCTTTACGGAACAACTATAGTCTATTACAAATTTTAATTAATATGCTTTGACTGGCATTTTACGGGTGAGGGATCAAATTCACACAAACCGGTGGTATTTTAGGGCTAAGAAATCGTTTTTTTTTTTAATATCCGTCGGGGATCGAACCGACGACCTTTGGCTTGCAAAGTAAACGCTTTGACCATTTAGCGATACCCGCCGGCAAACCTGTATTCAAATCGCTATTCAACTGCATTGCCTATAATAATAATACCAACATTCACAATCATACAAAATAACGATTTTTCGCTTCGTTTTTTATTATTTCGTTGAAACTCATTCGTTTCTTTGGTTTGAAGATCAATAAAAAAGAAAATAAATAACTGCAGAGTGGCGCAAAATTAATCACCCTATTGAAAGATGTTATAATTTTTGCAAATGGCGCCGTATGTCAAACATATGTGACCCTTGCGAACTAGACATCTGCAGCAATGAGGTGGTATACTCCGCAATAACGTTTAATAATTGTGTCGATTTATTTTACGAATGATCGGTCGATGGTGTTGGCGCAGTGTGAATTTCGACGTCGATTTAAATTTAATTGAATCACGCCAACTGGGTAAGCATTCCGAAGCTACTCGACTCGAACAGACTGAAGCCACAGGAGGCCATGCACGGATAAAGTATATCGCGGCTGTGGCTGCCCATCTCGCTGACAACGAAGAAACATCAAGCAGACGACGGACCACGCCATCTAGCATAACCAGACACCCTACGAGAGATTTAGACATTAACTAACTACTAAGTGTAAACAGTGCATCGGTTAATGCCTGCTGACGGTCAGTCGCATGCATGATTAGCATTGGATGATTTATTTAGCGTTTTCCTGCACAAATAAGATAGGTTGTTTCTTTGCTTATATTGTGGGTGATGATTGTTGTCTTATTGATGTAGAAGTGAAGAATAATCTTTTGAAGATTTTTTTTTTTTATGTAAACGCATGCAGGAGAGCACAACTGGTCAAGACCAGTGCAATCTATGACGCTCAGCCAGGGAGGCTGGACGCTGCATGCGGGAAACGTGTGTTGTGTTCGTGTTTGTGTGTGGGTTGGGGAGATTGCAAGTGTATATTTATCTGTTTCTTGAAGAGATCCAGATTGTAGGAAGAAGGAAACACAGACGCTAGAAGCGCATTCGAAAGCTGACCGGTGGCATTAAGGAAGGAACTTTGGAAAATGCCAGTTCTTGGTCGACATATATTAACCGTGTATGGATGTTCGACAAGTGTAAGACGAGTTTGTCGGCTGTGAGTGGGTGCAGGGGGAATTAGTTCTTTAAGTTCCGAAGAGCAGCGACCGTGGTAATAACGGTAGAAAAGACTAAGAGAACCAACCTTACGTCTGTATTCCATTGATTGTAGATTAGACGTAAGGGTGTCATTGTTTATCAAACGAATTGCTCTTCTTTGAACTGAGTCAATTAAGTTTAGAAGGTATTTTGGGGCTCCAATCCAAAGGTGACTGCCGTATTCAAGGATAGGTCGGATTTGTCCTTTATATAGAAGAAGAAGTTGTTTATCGTTGAAATACCGACGGGATCTATATAATACACCTAGTTTTTTGGAAGCGAGACCGGCTTTACACTTAATTGACTCGTAATATTTGACATTATTCGATATTGATAATCCAAGCATGTTGATGGAGCTTGCTTTCGGAAGAGAACAACCGTTGAAAGATACAGGATCCATAGCAGTCTTCTTGGTGGAGAAAGTACATGATTGGGTTTTGAAATGTTGAAACTGACGAGGTTGAGGTCGCCCCATCGTGAAACCCTTTCAAGAGACATGTTCATCTTCTCCACCAGAGATTCCCTAGCAGCAGATAGTTCCGAATGTTTCGGAGGTTTTTGGAAGATTATACTCTCATGGACAGTGCTGTCGTCGGCATAACAGTGAATGTTTGCGCATTGAAGCAGATCATTCACATGCAGAAGGAAAAGAGTGGGCGACAGCACAGAGCCCTGTGGAACTCCTGAGTTGATTTTATGGCAGGAAGAAGAAAAAGCCATCTACGACAGTGATGATGCTTCGATCACTCAAGAAGTTTTCAATCCAGGAGCACAGGGAGGAGTTAGTCCATAAGACGGTAATTTATTCACCAGACCGCGATGCCAGACTCTATCGAACGCCTTGGAGATATCCAGGGCAACAGCTTGCGTTTCTCCATAGCATTCGACGGATTTCCCCCAAACATGTGTGACATATGCCAAGAGATCGCCGCACGATCGACTACGGCGGAAGCCATATTGCCGATCGCACAGAAGATCATTCTTCTCTAAGTAGTTTAGAAGTTGGCTGTTAATTAAACGTTCCATCACTTTGGAAAGTAGTGATGTGATGGCTATTGGGCGATAGTTTACGGTAGATACGAGTATGTGGCGGATTGATCAATTGTATTCATTCTATTATGTATGACTTGATATTAATGTTAGTCTTATATGTCCCATAGATGTCGACCAATCACAAGGAGACTTTACA
Organism: Glossosoma conforme; assembly: GCA_022606575.1. Classification (NCBI taxonomy): domain Eukaryota; kingdom Metazoa; phylum Arthropoda; class Insecta; order Trichoptera; family Glossosomatidae; genus Glossosoma; species Glossosoma conforme. Next base: position 355,754 of record JAGTXR010000167.1, read on the forward strand.
TTGTGTGAGTGAGAGGGCCCTATATGAGGAAGAGAACCACATTGGATCAGTCCTTTCTCTGCGCTACCTGTCACAGCACTCTCCGAATTTCACTAGACCGCTCATTCGCTGTTTAAAGCTACCGACGTAACTTCGCGCCCCGCTATCAAATCCATAATTCAGAAGGCGTTGTTATACTGGACCCGGAGTGCAATGCCTGCTGACAGTCAGTCGCATGGATGATTACCGTTTGATGATTCATTTTACGCCATCCTGTATTAAATTGCTGTCTAGAGTGTTGAGAGCGGCTGCACGAAAATCGATTAGTTTCCATTAATTTATATATTTTTCGGTTTATCGGAACAAATTGCTGCTATCTCTCTCTCTCGTCCGGCTATGATTGACACAATTTTATGACCAATTGACACAAAGCCGACGCCGTTTGTCAACGAGGCATAAAGGCTCTTTTAATGACAAGGGGGGTGTTAGGGGTCATAAAAAGGCCGGAGTGCTTCCGGATGTTTCCTGTCGAATCGCCGGCTTTATGTTCGTTACTTTTTTAAGCGTTCATTATGCCGAGAAATGTGAAAAATGAAAGGGGCGATTTTTGACGAGTCATGTTGTTTGAGGAAATACGCTTTTAGTGAAACTGACATCTTGATACTGGAATTTAATAAACTTTATATATACATTTAAAAATATTTAATTCAAACTTTAATATGAAGAGAAACAGCACAAAAACCAAAGTCATGAGAGTAAGCCGCAACGAGCAGCAGAAAATTAACATATCAATGCTAAGAGTGCCCCTAAAGATGCAAAAGCGTTTGTATACTTTGGAAGTATGATCACCTGGGATGGCAGAACAAAAAGAGAAGTCAACCGTAGCATACATCAAGAAAAGCTAGCTTTCAATAAAAAAGCAAAAATTCTCGAGTCAAATAATATTAATTTAAGGCTCCGCAAGCAACTTGCCAAAGCATTTGTTTGGAGCATCTTGGTGTACTGTGCTGTGAGACATGGTGCTTATGACTAGAGGCCTTTGAGATGTGGTCATACAGAAGAATTCTAGGAATTTCTTGGAGAGACCACGTCACGTGCAATGAGGTTCTCAGGATTATCAAGGAAGATAGGCATCTAATAAGCACCATCTCAGAGAGGCGAGCCCGATGGATCGGTTACATCATGCGCCACGCTGGTCTTCTTCACGAAATTGTGGAGTGAATGGTTGAGGGTATAAACTGTGAAGGGCGCCCTAGACGGGATATTTGTAGCAAGTGTTCGAGGACATGAATTGTAGCTCTTATGCTGAGCTGAAGAGGGTTGCGGAGGACCGAGAGGAATGGAGATTGAGATGCAAGATTCTATTGCTGCAAACCAATCCACCGGATTGATACTACGAAGAAATACGCGCTGAAAAACCTTTTATTTGTAATGAAAAAAAAAGTCTTAAGTAGGCGCAGTTGCAGTGGAGTATGTTAAGCGTGCCGCTATTAAGCCGGCCTTATTTTGTGGTTTGTCATATTAAAAAATATTAAGAAATAAAAATTGTATGAAACCATTGAGCTTTACTTTGGTGATCACTCTACAGGTATCGGTGACATGGCAGTATCGTCAGGAGCTACTGAAAACTGAACCTGAATACAGAACAGTTTATTAAGGTTACAGAGAGAAGAAGAATGGAGATGAGAAGTTTTAGAAATATTTGTAGACGGTTGAACAGAGCGAATATATTGGAAATACATTGAGTATCGGGATATACATTAATATTCGATGAAAATCGTTTCTTGAGTGTCCCTATTCGTTGGGCAGCCTCCACTACTTGAGTTCTTTTGCGGATATCCGCGTTTCGGATTCTATCTTTCAGCGACACTCCGAGCATGGATCTCTCCATAGCACGCTGGGTGACCTTTATTTTATGGGAAAGATTGCAGACGCAAGTAATGACTCTTAACTGATGTCTGCCATTTGCAGAATCCATTTTCCAACCTCACCATTTCCTTATCCAATCCCACGTATTTCGTGGTCAGCAATGTGTTACCAAAGAAGGCAATTCGAGACTTGCTGTAGTGTACTAATTTCGCAGTCTTAAACTGAGGTCTACTTGACATCAAACTGATGCACCTAGAATCACGGAAGGGCCTTCAGCCACTCTCCGACAAGTAGCTTTCTGCGTGCGCCCAGTAACGGGTCCCCATGTGGGTCTCCAAAAACAGGACGGGACACAGAGGGTTTTCACCAAGCAGGTAAGACTTGCTGTTAGATTCCACGTCTCCGCGTCATAATTTAATACAGGGAGGATGCATTGCTTGAACGCCTTTTTCATTTTTCGCTTTAAAAATGTACTATAGTTTTTTAAATGTTGCCCATCCCAAAAACACTGTATTTACTATAAACACACTATAGTATTTTTATAGTATTCTTGATGCTAGCAGCTAATTTTTCTAAAATATTCTTACTATCGTTTGGATGAAAAAATGGATTTGCCAAGCTTGCCTGTCTTCACAACAATGAGTAATAAATTTCCTTCCCGCACTCGTTTGTATGGAACGTAGAACAACTTTTAAAGATAAAAAATATCTCTTATTTTTTCCTTATCCCATACACTGTGCTGAAAATTATGAAAAATCTTCGAACATTACGCGTACTCAGTTTTCAGGAGTTTTTTTGCATGTGCGATAAAGCTGAAGGCGTTTATATTAAATAAAAAATGTATATAAATACACACTAACAGACAAGGAGACTTTTGATGAATGCTGTAGCAAGAAAGCTTAACTCGCGTTTCAAAGATTAAATTTGTGATTAATCTTTTTATTATTTTATTTATGATGTGCAGTGTGGCAACGCTGGTATTTTTTCTTCAACTTTTCAATACAGTTTTAGTGGACAAATCTGCCCTCTTGAATACTGCAGTAATCTTTGGATTTGAGTCCCAAAATACTTTCTGAACTTGATGGCTCAGTTCAAAGAAGAGCAATTCGTTTGATAAACAATAACACTCTTTGTCTAACCTGCAATCGACGGAACACAGGCGTGAGATTGGTTCACTAAGTCTTTTCTACCGTTGTTGCCACGATCGGTGCTTTTCGGAATTTGAAGAACTAATTCCTCCTGCACCCACCCTCAACCGAAAAAATCGTCTTATACTTGCCAAACATACACGTTTAATGTGTGTCGTGTAAGAACTGGCAGTTTCCGAAGTTCCTTCCTTAATGCCACTGGCAAGATGTGGAACACTCTTCCAACATCTGTTTTTTCCTTCCTACAATCTGTATCTCTTCAACAAACAGATAAATATACACTTGCAATCTCCCCAAGCAACACATCAACACGAACACATCACGAGTTTCCCGCATGCAGCGTCCAGCCTCCTGGATGAGCGTCATAGAGTGCACTGGTCTTGACCGGCTGTGCTCTACTGCATGCGATTACATAAAAAAAATAAGCAGATTGTCTTATAGATATTTTTTCCTTTACACTAAAAGTCCATTCATTTTCTCGGTCTGCTTAGTTGTGCATTTTTGTGTCTGTCTATCTATCCGGAAAGATCAAAAGTCCACTCCGAAACAGTTAGTTCGAGATCCGCATGTTCGTCTTTCACTTGCAACTTTTCCTCTCCCGCCAAATCTGCCGCTACTATAAAGTGACTGAAAGAACAGGGTGACTGTGAAAATGTATACAATGTAAACATACCATGAAACATTAAAATAATAAAATCCATCCTGCAATCGGTCAGTTAGAATTTAAATAATGTTTCAGCAGATTTTAGATTACCACATGAAAGAACACTTTCACGACAAGCAATCGCGTGTTTGAAATTTTTCGCCGCTTATTTTTATAAACTCATGATAAGAAGATGTTTTAAAAAGGGCCGTATTTTATTTGGTCTTATGTAACGACTATCAAGTCACCTGACGATGCTTCATCATCAGCCTGTGTCCGTCCACTGTTGAATTGGTATCAGTTTAATACGAAGTCTCAATAGAGGCGGATGATGTGTGAATTTCTACTAAAATACATCTTCATCAGGTCTGCTTCCCTACTTGCGTCATCACAAGCTGCAACCACAAAGCTTTGTCAGCCGCCATGGTTCGTGCCTCATCCCAAGCAATGGTGACTACAATTTATTTATAGTTTCCGACGTTTCAGGAAGGCGCGAGTCTAAAGGCTTGAAAAAAGGCATCTGTAGTTAATGCTTTCTTGCGGCGTTCGAAGTATGCATCCTTAACAAGTCCACTTTTGCCTCTTTAGCGACTTACGACGAAATATCGTATTTGCAGTATTTTACGCACGTATCTGCTCTATAAACTCATTGTACGGCTGCATTAGCTCTTGGTGAGATGTCAAGATTCAAAGCCATTAACAAGAATGGGAATGATATAGGCGCTTTAAAGACTGCACTTTTCTTTGATCGACAAAGCTGTGAGTCCCAGATATTTCTCATAGAGTTAAAGACGCTCCAGCGTTTTCAAAGCAGGAAAAGATATCCTTCTGCAGACCACCGTACTCAGTGACCTCTAAGCCAACATATCTAAAATTAACAACACAATAGCTGAAAACTCTCTTCTTTAACCTAGCCATTTCCCATCATCTGGAGTCGGCTCTCCTTGTGAACATTCGCCATGCCTGTCTGTCCTGCGTTTAATTCTCGGTCAAGCCAAGAGTTTTCAGATCCTTGTTTACAGTTTCAGTCCAGGTTGCCTGTGGTCTTCCAGGTCTTCTTCTCAGCGTGGGTGTGTTGAGGGCTCTCTTCACCATGTGGTCCTCATCTCTCCGTGTCACATGCCCATACCATCTAAGGCGGCTACTCTACATCTAATATCCCTCTTTCATATTTCTCTGAAACTATTTTTTTGTGCCATTTTCGAATCACGCTGTATTTAAGAAAAACTGAGTGTTTCAGCGAGCGAAGTACCCAATCCCGGAAGGCCGTTATTGTTATTGCGAAAGTTGTGTTTTCACTGGGCGGGTGTCGCTGAAAAGTCGCTTATAAACTTTTCTACCGGAGAGAGAGACGCCGAGCGGGAGGCCGCAGAAGTTTCGCCAGGCAACGCAGGCATGGGACGCCTGACCTTTCGTCCGCCGCTCGATCTCCATACAGACGGGCCTTTTTGTTCGCGACTAATTGATTTATTGTCGCGAAAGTTCTTTTTGTTGCTCCGTTTACGGTTGGGCCTTTTGTAGCGAACGCTTTATGCGATGACAACCGTTTTTGATTACAGCTTTACGTTGTATAAATTAGAATATATGTGAGTTTACCAATATTGGAATACTTTACTAACTGCTGACGATTTATAAAGACCACAGTCTCGATAAAGGCGGTCTTCTAGCAAGTGATGAAACAGTGTTCAGTGTCATCCATGTTAAAACAAGATACGAATTATATATCAAAATGGTGCATTCGATAAATATAAATATAATTGGTAATATATGTATATGATAAATATTAATTTAATGTAAAAAATTGCCGGATTTTTTTTTTTAAACCACTTCTAGCATTTACGAACATTCAAAATATCTCCCAGTAAATCATAAATTTGTAGCACGTGTTGCACTTTCTTTTTTCATGAAATGGTAAAGCATAATAATTCGAATAAATTCCTCATTCGGTAAGCAGCTCTCCATTGTATATAGGATGGCATTTTTTTTTATTTAAAAGTCATAGTGCACTCCAGGTATACGTAGTCAGAGAAACGACACAGAGCACGTTGTAAAAGTTCGACTGCCGAAGCACAACTAACATCTCAAAGCCACTAAAAAAAACGACATTCCTTTCCGGTACACCTATTATTTAATATTAAAATGGATTTCAAAGTGGATGTTAAAAGTATAATTAACACTGGAGAGTTTACTACTTTAACAATACCAATATTTAATAACTGAAACACACACATATTTAAAGTAAACAAAACGTCTTATATGACATTACACTCATCAATAAATCGGCAAAAAATAAACGGCATACGCGGGGATACGATCCACGAACCTTTGCAATCATGTTAATTTTAATACCCAATGTTGGCTATTTTCACCCATCCGCAGATCTGCCGTTAATTTTTCTCCGATTTTTCGATGACAGAAATTTAAAATATTATTATGTTTGCTGTGAATTTGTATGTGTATCAATTGTTGTAATAACTAAATAAAAATATATTTAGTAAGATTTTGCTTACATTTTTCATTTAAACTTACGGAAACTATCACGGGCATGTATAAAAAAGTCATGTAAAATTAATTCAAATACAATAATATTGGTTGAAGGAAGTTCACCACACGGCGGTCATAGCTCAATGGTAAAGCGTTTGCTTTGCTAGCCAAAGGTCGTGGGTTCGATCCCCGACGGAGATTAAAAAAAATGGATTTTTAATCGATTTCTGAGCTCTAAAATACCCCGGTTGGTGTGAATTTGATCCATCACCCGTAAGATGTCAGTCACAGCCTATCAATTAAAATTGGTGGTAGACGAAAGACGTCCCGTGAAGACCACCCATTCATAGGAGATTCCTGTAATAATAAAGGATGATGCGTGAATCTCGGGCTGTAGTCTATGACGTTGGCGGATCAACGATCCACATGCAGCGTTTAGCCATATACACCATGGTAAGCGTCATAGAATTCCGCAGATGAGACTTCAAAAAAATTACCATCACCATCTGTCGGTATTCTCCTGTATGTGTTTACATAAAAAAAAAAACACACGGCTCAACCAAAAGCCACCATATTAATTCAAATACGTTTTAATTGTATTAGATTGCATATTGACCGTTCCTGTCCGTTCACGCCCCGTTCCCGTTCCTTAACCGTTCCTGTTGTGTACAGCATTTTTAACATACCTGATCTATGTGTTAGTTTTCGAATCTTGTTATTGCAATAGTAGACGTTCTTTCAGTAACACTTACCTGTAATTAGTTCAAAATTGTTTCATAAAACATACTGTAAGACTCATATTTGCACTTTACAAAGAAGAAGCTGCCATAATATCACTGGGAAATGTCCAAAAGGAAGCAAAAATACGTCAAGGGGTGAGACAAGGATGCTCTCTGTCGCCTGTACTCTTCAACGTATACATACAAAATGCAATTAATAACATCAGGGAAAAAAATGGGCCATAGAGAGGGGGTTAAAATACACGGCCAAAAGATTTATATGATAAGGTTTGCTGACGACATTGGTCTGATTGCTGAAACTGAAGATGAACTCGCGGAAGCGCTGACATCCATGGAAAACATATTTAATTCCAACTACAATATGAAGATAAACAGCACTAGAACCAAAGTCATGAGAGTAAGCCGCAATGAGCAGCAGAAAATTAACATTTCAATGCTAGGAGTACCCCTAAAAGATGCAAAAGAATTTGTATACCTTGGAAGTACGATCACCTGGGATGGCAGAACAAAAAGAGAAGTCAACAGTCGCATACATCAAGCAAGGCTATCGTTCAATAAAAAAACCAAAAATCTTGAGTCAAAAAATATTAATTTAAAGCTTCGCAAGCAACTTGCCAAAACACTTGTTTGGAGCATCTTAATGTACGGCTGTGAGACATGGTGCTTATCTGAAAGCCATTGAGATGTGGTCGTACAGAAGAATTCTCGGAATTTCCTGGAGAGACCACGTCACGAACAATGAGGTTCTCAGAATAATCAAGGAAGATAGGCAACTAATAAGAACCATCTCAGAGAGGCGAGCCCGATGGATCGGCCATATCATGCGCCACGATGGTCTTCTTCACGATACTGTGGAGGGGATGGTTGAGGGTAGAAACTGTAGAGGGCGCCCTAGACGGGGGAGTATTTGCAGCAAGTATTCGAGGACATGAACTGTAGCGCTTATGCTGAGCTGAAAAGGGTTGCGGAGGACCGAGAGGAATGGAGATCGAGATGCAAGATTCTGTTGCTGCAAACCAATCCACCGGATTGATACTACGAAGAAGACTGTAAGTCGCCTAAAGCTATGCTCTGTATGCCGCGATGTAATGTTGATATGTTTATTATTCCATTAGGCAATAACAGAGAATTTCGTTCAAGACAAAATGTTTGAAAATTATGAGATATACAAAGACGTATGAGGTGCGATAAGAGCAATTATTGTTTAAATATTAAATTATAGATGAAATCGTAGATTTGTTATGTTGAGGAGGATCCATCGGGTCTGGACCATACAGTGATATGTGGGCCTTCTTCGTAGTATCAATCCGGTGGATTGGTTTGCAGCAACAAAGTCTTGCATCTCGATCTCCACTCTTCTAGATCCTGTGCAACCCTCTTTAGCTCAGCATAAGAGCTACGACTCATGTCTTCAAATAGTTGTTGCAAATACTCCCGTCTAGGATGTCCTTGGAAATTTCTCCCCTCAACCATCCCTACCACAATGTCGTGAAGAAAACTATTGTGATGCATGATGTGACCGATCGCCTCTCTGAGATACATCAAGATGCTCCATACAAATGTTTTAATAATAATAAAAAAATGCTTTTATTCCAGCAGGATAGGATGGGTTGTGCAATACCCAATTAGCCATATTTTTAGTTTTTTAGTGAGCCGCGATTATTTTTGTGGCGTTGCATGTTACAATGCCCGTCTGTCGTAAGATCGCACCGCGTGGCAGTCTCCGACCGACCGAGGCCCGCGATACACATGTTACGGTCGGGCAGGTAAAACCGAAGTCTTAAATTGAAAATAAACGCGAATTGTGCTTCTGAAAAAGTTCTTTGCGTTGCGACCTACTCCTGCATCCTACCTCCACGCACCCTGACGACAAACCCGCAACTGTTGTCACCTTTATAAGAATGATAGAAGTCATCATAAATAACAGCCAATTTGATAGATGGCGCTTCAACAATATGACTGCTTCTTCTTCGTAGTATCAATCCGGTGGATTCTCTCGGTCCTCCGCAACCCTCTTCAGCTCAGCATAAGAGCTACAACTCATGTCCTCGAACACTTGCTGCAAATACTCCCGACTAGGGCGCCCTCTACAGTTTCTACCCTCAACCATACCCTCCACAATGTCGTAAAGAAGACCATCGTGGCGCATGATGTGACCAATCCATCGGGCTCGCCTCTCTAAGATGGTTCTAACTAGGTGCCTATCTTCCATGATATATGACTGCTATTAAATGTCAAATATCGAAAGTCCTTTATTAAAATATTTTGTTTAATATTTGAAATGGTCTTCTATAATATAATAAACATATATTTCCATCAAAATCGTTCGCCCTTATCGATTGGTTCAAGTAAACTACAGGTAAGGTCACCTTCCATGGTTGTGTTCCATAAATTCGGCTCACGTTGACGTTTCCCGAGCCCCGTAAAGCAAAGTGAGGGCTTTAACGTTCGTAAACCAGTCCACGTGGGGGTTGATATAATTTAGACCACTAATGAAATATATATTACGGTAATTTACGGCCTCGGTCATAAAGACGGGTTATGGCAGTTTAATCAATAATTTACATTACGGTCGCTCGCTTGCGCGAGTCTCGTTACCCTGGTTTCAAACATGGATTTTAATCTATTTTTATTAAAATCGTAACAATTAATAATACAATTTAAAAAAAGTAATTAAAATCAAATTAAACGTTTTACAAATATTTATAAAAGTGTTTGATTGTCGGCTTGGAGGCATGGTCCAGTGGTAAAAGATGGTGATAGTGATTCTGTCTCATCTGTGGAATTCAATGACGCTAACTATAGTGCATATGGGTAAGCGCTGCATGTGGAGTGTTGATCCGCCAACGTATTATAGACTACAGCCCGAGATTCACGCATCCTCCTTATTAATGGTCAAAGCATTTGCCTTGCAAGTCAAAGGTCGTGGGTTCGATCCCCGACGGAGATTAAAAAAAAAATCATTTTTAATCGATTTCTAAGCTCTAAAATACTCACGGTTGTGTGAATCTGATTCCTCACCCGTAAAATGTTAGTCATAGCCTATTAATCAAAATTGGTAGTAGACGAAAGTCGTCCCGTTAGTAGTAGATCAGGTCGAGTATCTGATCTATAATCTATTTTGTGGCATCCCTAGTGAAAAAAGTGTTTTTTTTCGTGAGAATTTTAGTTCGATCGATTGCAGTTCACTAATAAATGTAAGTTAAAAATACTATATAAAATAATTTAGTCATTTGTAAAAGAAGTGATTTTATTTTTTTGAAAACACGTGGCGATGAAGAGGTTAAACTTCATCGAACAAGCTGTTACACAGATTCCGTGTAACACCTGTACTCTAACAGTCACTGAATTTTTCATTGCTTTTGTGTAATGCGTTCACAATGATAATGTCCTAGAATTATTTATTGAACATGTCGTGAATATTTCAGCATCACTTACTTGTTGTACAGCCGGCGGGCGGACAGAATGTCAGACTTTGACATTTAGACGTTTAGTGGCAAGCGACATAAATAGCCGTAACTACGACACACAGTGAACAAAAAAGGAATATGCCGACAAGTTCAAACAGGCCTTTCAAACAATATATTAAAGTAGTAATTAAACATACACATAATGGGTCCGCCAAATAACTTCTTTTTTTTTTTAAAACAGGGCGCAAAACATCGAGTGTAGCTTCGGCTGTGTGGCACGTAGCGCCGTCCTGTTGAAACCAAATGTTGCCAATATCCTCCTCTTCAATTTTTGTGAACGAAAATTCGTTCAACATGGCCGCGCCGCATGGAAGCGCCATTGATGGCGCTTCACGCACACTTTCTGCCACAGCAGCAATATTCTCGGGTGTACGCACTGTTTTTGGCTTTTCACGCTTTGGTTTATCGATGAGGATGCCAGTGTCTTTCACTTTTTTTCACAAGATAACGAACATACGGAGCTGACGGTGATTCTCTTCTTCCAAAATCCGTACGCAATTTTCGCACACATTCTGCAACATTACCATGATTTTCAAAGTAATGTCGCAATATTTCCCAGCGTTGTTCAAGCGTATAAACAACCATATTCGTTCAGCGGAAGGATTAAACTAATTATCTGTCGAATCAGACATGAGCTAAGTGTTACCATTCACGAAATAAGCACTAGTTGAAAAAAAAACGTTAGATGGCGGACCCTATACAATTATACATCAAATTTTTATACGCATCGATTCATTCAGAAAAAATATCGGCAGACGCGGGATTCTAACCACGAGCCTTGCAACCCTTGCTCCATGCGAAATATTTTCGACTCGCAGCTTTACTCGATCAAAAATGCCGACTATACAACGCCTGTTCAAAACGATATTCGAACATAATTATTTAGTATAAAGCATCAAAATGTCTGTAAGTATTAATTGTCAAATAATAATCAAATTCTCTGTCTTAGCTCGAATTTGTAGATTCATACAGTCGGGTACGACACAAGGCATTGACCATCACAACTTACGTACAAGGTATTCATTATTTGTGGCAAACTTTTGAAAAATATAAAATTAAAATAAATATAAATTATTTAAGTAAAAGAGATCATACTATATTTGGTTAAGCATAGTCCCTTGTCGAGTGTAGACATTCATTTTGCGTGTAAATTAATAAGATTGTTTGGTTTTCAACCCGCAGTCAGTCAGTCGCACAGGCATTTAAATTCAAAAACAATAAATCCAACAGCAGGAAAGGGTACACTGAAAATGCGGTACACTCCATGCGTGTAATGAGCGAAGAAAGCGCGGAATAAACACTTAATGAACGACATTTAATTGTCTTAATAATTGAATGCGACCAACCGAAACTAGATTCATGGCGGAATCCGCGACCGAAACTATTTCATTTCGGCCGAAACCAAAACATATTAAATATTTTTATTGAATCTTAACCCTTTTCATTACAGCTCGGTGGAATACAAACTATACTGTCGCTGCATGCGGGAAAAGTGTGGGGAGATTGCAAGTGTATATTTGTCTGTTTCTTGTAGAGATCCAGATTGTAGGAAGGAGGAAACACAGACGCCAGAAGAGCATTTCAAATCCTACCAGTGGCATTAAGGAAGGAACTTTGGAAACTGCTAGTTCTTGGTCGACACACATTAACCGTGTATGGATGTTCGGCAAGATAAAGACGAGTTTGTCGGTTTTAGGTGGATGCACGAAGAAATAGTTATCTAAGTTTATTTATTGGTAATAACAGTAGAAAAGACTAAGTAAACCAATCTTACGCCAGTGTTCCATTGATCGCAGGTTAGACGTAAGAGTATCATTGTTTATCAAACGAATTGCTCTTCTTTTAACAGTCAATTAAGTTTAGAAGGTATTTTGTGTCTCCAATCCAAAGGTGACTGCCGTATTCAAGGATAGGTCGGATTCGTCCTTTATATAGAAGAAGAAGTTGTTTATCGTTGAAATACCGACGTGATACACCTAGTGTTTTGGAAGCGATAAAGGCTTTATACTTAATTGATTCGTAATATTTGTCATTATTCGAGATTGATACTCCTAGGATATTGATGGAGCTTGCTTTTGGAAGAGAACAACCGTTAAGAATCATAGTAAAAATAAAACTCATTTTTTTTTCACATCTTTGCGAGTTACTCCATATAATATTTTAATTGTAAATATAAACAAGGGCAAATAATATAGGCAATCGGTTAAACAATTTTTCAAACGGTTACTCTCAATGGGTAAATAATAACCGGTATTAATTAAAATGCCGAAGAACCATTAGAAGCGATCGTCGCGAACCGCCAGAGATCATTTTCAATTAAGGAAATTCAAAGACAAACAGAAGCGAACTAGATGCAAAATTGAAATTACGATTTTCACGGCATCCGTGATTCGAAAGCTTCCCAAAAGTTTAATAAAATGAGAAACAGAATTATTTATATTGATATCAGCTTGTTTTAGCTCATTCAGGCTAACATCCTCCTCTCTCTCAAAAAGGTGTTGTTACTCCGTCGCGTGAGAGCAGGATGAGGAGCAGGTCAGTAAATATAGACTTTCTTTTAGAAGCACAGATTATATTTACGTTAAAACTTAACGAGCTTCCGGCCAAGCGGAATGACAACGCTGGCCGTAACCTTCTCGATCGTCAACACATAACCGCCGCTCGTCGGCGCTTAGACTACTGCGGCGCTTGGTCGGTCACCAGCGCCGTCGGTGGCAAAACAAAATAACTAGTCCCAATATGGCTGACACATAAATGTATGACAAGCGACAAAAATAAGAGACAAAAGATTGTTTATCGAGATTCTCGGTACAAGTCAGAATCAATAAATGTTGCGTTAACTAATTTTAGCCAAATTAAAGTTTTTTAAGTTTAGAGATGGTGTTGTGGTCAAAATGATTATGTATACAACCCTATATACTGGAATCAATAACATCGAAAAGTCGTTTACATACAAAATGTTAAAAAAAAACAATTTTTATCCGTGAATTATTTCGGTATCGAAACAAATTCAAAACAGAATATGAAAATCGATCCAGCCGTTCTTGAATTACGAATGCTGTAACTAGCACGACTTACTTTTTTATATATGGATTAAAATTATGTATTCATTAACCCTTTCGTTACGGCTCGGTGGAATACAAATTATACTGTTATATACGGCGTGAATTTTTCAAACCATTTTTTTTTTGCTTAAAACAAGTATTTGAAGCACAAACGTACTCATCTGACCTATTTTCATATATCACATTGGTTCTTCTATCATTTAGCCTATCATATCAGATGATGCATAAAAAACAATTATATTTAACAAACGTTCATTATGTAACTCCATACATGTGGTGGCATTGACACATGTGGTTTACAGAAAAATCGCTCCTGCGACGAAACCTAACGATATTTATTTACATGCTTTACAGATTCCTGTAAATAATACATGTAGGTTGATAAAGGGAATGACTGCACTTACAATTTTTAACCGTACATGCCACAATGAGTACTGAAAGTAGCAAAACGATATATCAAGTCAACCGATGTCAACGGTCGGGGAATGTTTGACGGCATATGCCGACAACCGATGCGAAAAGGTTAAGAGATGTGTGTAGTGCAAATATTAAACTGATTGATATATTATTGTGTGACTTTCAAGTGTGACTATTCGCCTAATCGGCCGTCACGCATTGTCCACGAACGTCACAATCACGCACGTTTTAGGAAACCGCGGTACGCCGTATTTGTTCCGTATCTTTAATGGAAGCGGAAACACTTCCTACACAGAGATGGAGTAGGGGGTGGGGGTCTTGTTTACCACCTCTCCCCCGACCCCATGCGCAAACAACACGGAGGGTAAACAACACGAAACAACGGCAAAACTCAACAAATATTAATTTGATGTTTGCATTGAGTCTACTCGGATATATCGAACATATAAAGAGGGTGTAAAAGTATTTTTGTGAATCAATATTTCACGGATGTTGTTCAAATATTGAAATTTACGTGAAATATTATGGCAATGAGTTAAAATTGTTATTTTTCTTCTTGCGTAGGTATAACATTTTTTCAGGACGTGGTAAGGGCCCTTTCCCACGGACGTCCAGTTTTGCAGGATCACGTTTAGTAAAGGGTCCGCCAAATAACTTTTTTTTTTTTGAAAATGGGGCGCAAAACATCGAGTGTAGCTTCGGCTGTGTGGCACATAGCGCAGTCCTGTCTAAACCAAATGTTGCCAATATCCTCCTTTTCCATTTTTATGAACAAAAATGGCCCGATAACGATCGCCATTGACTGTAACGGCCACTCCTTGCTCATTTTCGAAGAAAAATGGCCTGATTTTCAAAGTAATGTCGCAATACTTCCCAGCGTTGTTCAAGCGTATACACAACCATATTCGTTCAGCGGAAGGATAAAACTAATTATCTGTCAAATCAGACATGAGCTAAGTGTTACCATTCACGAAATAAGCACTAGTTGAAAAAAAAAACGTTAGATGGCGGACCCGTTAGTATACGTGCCTACTGTGGTAACATTCACATGAGCATTCGGTTTGCAGGATACCGCAAAAATTATATCCGTTCGAAATATGCTGTACGGTATCCAGTTTAGTTACGTACATAAATTAATGGAAGTGTTCTCACTAGCATCCTGCATACGTTTTTTTACTTTATTCTAACCTCAAACATATTGCTTAACTTTTCTTCAGGCATTATGCATTCTCTCATAATTCCTGATTTTTTAGATTATTCTTCATTTTTTCTAAAAGCTTGTCAAACGTGGGCATGGACATTCTGAAGAAGTTAAAAAATTTGGATTCATACTTTCTCAAATCACCCATGAGATTACGGAATCTGCCTAATCTCGATCCTAGTTTTAAGATCGGGTGAACTCTCTTAAGAAGAATCTTCTTTTTTTGCATTGCTTTCGGCGGCGAAAGTACCAGTGTAATATCGGAAGAGTATTCACGTCCATGAAATGATATGACAATGAGGTAAAATTGTTATTTTCAAAAGCCTACGCAATGATAAATATCTGGTTAATTGGACCAGACGGTAACCAATCCTTGTTTTGGGCCGCGCAAGATGCCGCTTAACATAGGTCATATAAGGAAAACTGCGCAAACGACGTACTGTATCTAGTTACATCAGCATGATATAGCCCTTGCTGACTGGTACCGAAAACCTCGATACACAATCTTGCGTCTCATATATATATATATCACATATATCTCAATAATCTGCCACCCTATGTAAATTGAAAGGTCAAAAACGGTAACGAGGAACGTGCAGTTATGACATTCAGTGTATTAATATTAATTTTATAAATGCTAACTCATGTTGGACACTAAGGTATATAAAGAGGTATCTTATCAAATAAATTAACATCAACTCAACTCTGGTCTTTGGATTTATGCTCAGTGCCGGATCCTTGGTATTCCGGCATCACCATTAAAGCTGATGCCGTCATTTCGGGACCGCGACCTCGGTTCCGGAACACCGTATGATCCAATTACAGAAGTGAACATGATGATGATATTTTCTAGATGAGAAGCAAATATTGTTCAAGAAAAAAGCAAATTCATGTAACGTAGCTTTTCAACAGTTTCATTCAAAGTCTTGTAATCCGCCTTCGAGTACAGGAAATGTGAAAATTCCAAACAAATAATACGGGTCATTCATCACTCCATTCAGCGCCTTACTCACAAAACCGCTACACCACACCAAACACGTCTCCCGCTACAATCGTCTAATATAACTTACAAGAAAACTTATTCCAAATGCGATTAATCGCTATAGAAAGTACACATTAATCTAAATGTCTTTATATTGAACTGTATGTTGACATCCCCCGTCTTTAAAAAGAAGGCAACAATTCGCGGGTTCGTCACGTTGCCGCGTAGAGGAAGGATGCAGGAGCAGAGTAAAAACACAAATAACTTGGTTTTGAAGCACAATTCGCATTTATTTTTATTAAAGACTTGATTTCTACGCCCGACCGGTATGGCGTTTCGCCGGCCGGACAAGAGTTAACTGACGACTTGACTTACTACTGCCGGAACACTGTGACATGCAGCGCCGCCAAGACAATCGCGGCAAAACAGCAAATTAAAGATGACAGTTGAACCAATATGAAATTGCGCAACTGTCATAATAAATAAAATGGCGTATGCAAATGCCGTGTAATTTTATATATGTATAATTAAAATTAATACATACATTACATACAAGAAGTTGTTTCTAATCCATTAAATCTATAGTTCGGTTCGAGACCCGAGTGGTACTTACTAAAATAAACAGACTGTCGGAAAATACTAATATTAAACTTGTGAATAAATGCTGGCTGATTGAATAAGAATAAATAATAATATACACACTCTGAATATATGCTATTGAGACATCTATCGTTATACGATGGTAACATTGGTAACAATGGTATAAATGCGACTAATTCGACGCATCAATTCGAGCAGGAGATAGCCAAGTGGTATAGGGTACTGAACATAGGGCAACGGTTGGTTCCAAAGATCGCTGGTTCGAATCCCGCTTCTGCCGATGGATTTATGCGTATAACGAATTTGAACGTATAGTATGTGTATATTTAATTACTAATTAAAATTAACATTGTTAGATGTGCATGTCAGCGAGCGAACAAAAATAAGAGACAAAAGATCGCTTTTCGAGGCTTTTCGGCATCCGCCTGAAAGAGCTATATCAAGCTGACATCAACATGTATATAAAAACACTCCATTATTATTATATTAGTATTTGTATAGCGCTCTTTTATGACCGAATGATCATTCCAAAAGCGCTTCTTTGCCTCTCTGAGTAAAAAGGTGGGTCTTGAGTCTGCTTCTGAAGGATGCCTCCGCTTTAAGCTCTCTTATGCTTTCCGGTAGCAAGATCCAGGCCATTGGTGCCGCGTAGCTGAAAGCCCGATTGCCAAAGACCGTACTAGGACTACCTCCCGTCAGCTGCAGGGTGCTTCTTTATTGTAGATCTGTAGGACATAATCGACAGGTTCCAAACAAAATTTCTGGGACTGGGCATGCGATCTAATGAAAAGAAAACTCGGTAACTATGTAAAGGTGCAGAGAAGCATATCTTGCACTGAATTGCGCGGACCTGAGTATTGAGAGGGTGGAGAGTTACGGATATATAAGCGTACTTGTCACTGAGAGCAATTCCCCGTCTTTAAAAAGGCGACAAGTCGCGGGTTCGTCACGTGGCCGCGTAGACGAAGGATGCAGGAGCAGATCACAAAGCTACTACGAATATATATCAGTTATGTAATAATATTGAATTAATAAGAATACTTCAACGTCTATATGTTAAAAATAAAATAATATTTATAATGATCACATTGAATATACACGAGAACGAACGTAAGCAAAAAAATCCACGTAAATTCTACAATGTGACTGATTCTATTACAAAGGAAATAAAAGCGAAGATAAGAGGAAAGGATAAATTATCTCTAACAAACTAATGAGTGAGTAAAGCAAATACGAATGTATCGAATTTCGCGACATGGGGTTCGCAAAATAAGTTATTCGAATATCGAATACGAATATTTAAAGACATACGAATAATCGAATATTTAATACACGTATTTAGTACATTGCAAAAGTAATGGGCATTTACTGGGAAAAAAATATATATTTAGCTGAACAATACATAGAATACGAGTCAAAACTTTTAGTGATATTGTATGATTAGTCTGTCGATTCTTCGAGTTCTCGAAAATTTGGTCTTAAAGGGTGGCTCGACAAAAATAACAGCACGCGTTGAGCAACAGGCCAACCACAGTGCCACACTGTAAGCGCGGTTCTCGTTAA
Source organism: Glossosoma conforme (assembly GCA_022606575.1). Lineage (NCBI taxonomy): Eukaryota > Metazoa > Arthropoda > Insecta > Trichoptera > Glossosomatidae > Glossosoma > Glossosoma conforme. The sequence goes on from JAGTXR010000167.1 coordinate 373,915, forward strand.
AAATCACCAAAGTTAAGTTACATTACACGCGAATCTAAACATGAATGGATGCTGCCAGTTTATCATTCATATGGGATTTTTTTTCATCTGTCTGTAAAAGACAATGCAGCCGTATGATGAACTGTTGAAACTTTTGGCATGTAGAAAAATAAACACTTCGGATTATCTCAAAACAATTCACCCCTAGTCAATAAAATATTTAAAAAAAAATCCAAAACTCGAAAAAACGAATATCTAAGTATGGACTCTCTCTTTGTAATCTGAGGTCGGCTCTCCTTGTGCACATTCGCCACGTATGTATGTCCTGCGTTGCATTCTCGGTCAAGCAGAGTTTTCAAATCCTTGTCTAGAGTTGAGGTCCAGGTTTCCTGTGGTCTTCAGGGTCTTCTCCTCAGCGTCGGTATGTTAAGGGCTCTCTTCACCATGTGCTGCTCATCTTTCCGTGTCACATGCCCTTACCATCTTAGACGGTTTTCCCTTATCTTTTCAGGTATAGGGGCCACCCGAAATAAACCCCGAATATGCTCATTTGGAACTCTGTCAGCTCTAGTCACACCACCCGCCCACCTCAGCATCTTTATCTCTGCCACATGAATCCTATCCAAGTCACGTTTCAGTGGGGTCCAACACTCCGATCCGAAAAGCATAGCTGGCCTTAAAGCAGTTTTGTAGATTTTACCTTTGGTCCTAACTGAAATCTTGATATCACACAAACACCGCCATTTCAGCCATCCTGTATTTATTATATGATCCACGTCGGTTTCAGTTTTGGTATATCAAGTATGGATGATTGTCGAATATTCGAATATTCGACTGGGGTCCTTGATCACGTCATTAATTTGAACAGGTGATATCGTAATCCTCGTTAGATATATAACAAGGAACGCTTAACCTTTCAGTAACTATTGTATATAATGTGTATTATAATATACTAGTAGTAATATGCAAGTCATAGGATATTTGATACATTATTTGTTAATCCCGTTCAATACGAGAATATTTAAGAAATGATTCCTATCATTCATTGTAACACGTTAAGCTCACAAAGAGTTTGCTGCTGCTAAATGCTTGAAAATTGAGCCGCTCTTTAGGACCACATAACCAAAGGCTCGAGAGCATCGGGCTTATCCACCGATCTTCTTTAAAATCCATATTTTCAAACCCCTCCTACTGCCATAGAGGTCATAGGAAACAAAATATTTTCCCAGGCAGACATTTGGGCAAGGCAGAAACAGCGTCAGACTAATACGTGTTAACATCCTCCTCTCTCTCAAAAGGCTATTATTCCGTCGCGTGAGGGCATGATGAGGAGCAGGTCAGCAAAACAAAGACTTTTTCAGAATCACGTTGACGTATATTTACGATAATACTTTACAAATTCAGGGCTCGACCTAGGCACAGCATTAGGCCGAGCCGCTATACAATATGCTCTCGCCGACGAGCGGAGGGCGACTGATCGTCGGCGCTGTCCCACCGGCGCCCCAAGTGGCGGTCTATATAACAAGTGCCAACTGCCAATATGGCGGACACATTCATGTACGACAAACGAACAGATATATGAGACGAAAGATTGTGTATCGAAGTTTTCGGTACAAGTCGGCAAGGGCTACATCATACTGATGTCAGTGTGACTGTGATACTGAGCGCAGGAAAATAAAAATTGTACCAATAAAAAACCACGTCATAAGTACGCGTCGACGGTGTTATTATCATTTATATTATTTTAATAACAAATATTCAAGATTTCATTGAAACATAATTAACGTTTCGTGATGGGGGGTATTAGCAGTGGCTTACTGTGAGAGAGGGAAAGTAAAAATTGTTGCTGGCAAAGAAGAGGTGAAATATTGAGAAAGTGGGTCCTTAAGGAGCTTAGAGGCGAGCCGCCTCGTTTCTACGAAAGCAGGAGCTGCCTAAAGTAACGACTTATCTGAGAAATTCGCGAAGTTCGGCGAAGTATTGAAGGGGCCGCACTTTTACGCGAAATATGTTCAAGACAATATCAAAAAATACAACAACAAAAAAGCTAACATCCCCTTACTTAAGAAAGACGACTTCACGTCGCGGAGATCGTTTTTTAACGAGTGATGGAGGAGTCGACGAGCTGATGAGCAACACACAGTCTTTTTTTGAAGCACATTTCGGTAAACTTGACAAACTTTCGGTCAAGGGCAGAGCGTATGCTTTCAGACCCCAGCCGAATCTTAACCGCAACTCGTCTCGGTCGGCGCACAACTGCTTACTGGCCAGCGGGCGCCCGTGGTCGGTGACACCAAGCGACGCAAGTGGCGTTTTAGAGAACCAACGGGGCGCGCATTGACATACAGCCACGTACAATACAAATGGCACACCCGTGACTTGTCAAAAAACCAATATGGCGACACATACACGTCCGTCGAGCGACAGAAAAGAGACGAAAGATCGCATTTCAAGCTATTATCCAGGTGATATCAATAAATGTAGACGTGTTATGCTGAAAATTTTGTATTTTTTTTTTTTTAATAAAATAAAAAATAATTGGTCCATTGAAAAATTTAATCAGCATAAAATTAACTCTGACAGATCAATCAAAAAGACTGCGTTTTTTATGTAAACACATACAAAATAACATTCTCCTCTCTTTAAGAGGTTGTTATTCAGTTTGTTCAGTTGTTATTTATTTGCTTGCGGAGCTTTAAATTAATATTTTTTGCCTCAAGAATTTTCGTTTTTCATTAGCTAGTAGATAGCTAGCCTTGCTTGATGTATGCGTCTGTTGACTTCTCTTTTTGTTCTCCCATCTCAGGTGATCATACTTCCAAGATATACAAACTCTTTAGCATCTTTTAGGGTTACTGCTACGATTGATATATTAATGTTCTGCTGCTCATTGCGGTTTACTCTCATACAATGAATATAACATTATAATACGTAATTGATTTGAAAAATAAAACGAAACCGTGTTTCCTAAAGTTGCCTGTAGCAAATCATCAAGTAGAAATGGGGAAACAGGGGCGAATGAATGAATGCCCATCGCCGAGAATAATAAAACAATAATGGCGAAAGTGAAAGTGTAGGAGATGGGAGATGTTGGGAGATGTTGGGAGGGTGGGTGATGGGGGTGGCGCTCCTAACCGCGACCCCTCGACATCCAATAAAAGCGAATTAGGCGGGAAACAATAACTTTGCATCGCGATCAAATATCGGCGTACTTCAAACAGATTTCAATTTCCTTGTTTTAATGTGGAACGCGTGGTAGTAACTTTTCAATGCAAAAGAAAGACGCAGATTTATTACTAATACTCCTATAACGCTGATCGAAAAGTTATTTCGACTTTTCTCGATATAAGACTTTTCTAACTCATTTTTAAATGTATTTACATCAGCATGATATAGCCCTTGCTGACTGGTAACAAAAACCTCGATATACAATCTTACGTCTCTTATTTTCGTTCGTTCATCGGACACGCATGTGTTGTCATTTTGTGATGCCGTTGGGAGGACTAGTAGTTATATAGATCACCACTTACGGCGCTGGGTGCCAACGACCACGTCACCCGGTGCGCATTAAGTTGTGTGCCGACCGCGACGAGGTCGTATTATGTCCGGCCCGACATGGTATTCCGTTAGGGCCGGAAGTTTGTAAAGTTTATCGTGAATATATGAATGCGCTTCCGAAAAATTCTGTGTTGTTAATCTGCTGCTCATCCTGCCGCCACGTAATTCAATAACTAACTTAGAGAGGTATATTTTATTACATACGCGATTGAATATATTACAAGCTAAAGGTCGTGTGTTCGATCCCCGACGGAGATTAAACAAAAAAAAACGATTTCTGAGCTCTAAAAATACCCCCGGTTGGTGTGCATTTGATCCCTAAACCGTAAAATGCCAGTCGTAGCCTATTAATTAAAATTGGTGGTAGGCGAAAGTCGTCCCGTGAAGACCACCCATTCATAGTAAATTCCTGTAATAATAAAAGATGATGCGTGAACCTCGGGCTGACGAGTCTATGAAGTTGGCGGATCAACACTCTACACGCAGCGCTTAGCCATCCATATGCACCATGGTAAACGTCACAGAATTCCACAGATGAGACATAACAATTACTATTACCATCTGTCGCTATTATCCTGTATGTGCTTACATAAAAAAAAAACATGTACGAGAATAACGCAAAATTAAAAAAAAAAACACTAAATATTTTCGCGGTCCCCGCAAACAATCCTAAAGCCCTCCAGGGGACCGCAGCCCCCCATTCGGAAACACTGCACTACTAGATCATTGATCTGTTATTTACGTGTGCCGTCCTTTCCGAAAGCCGATCGCCAAAAATCGCGAAATCACGATCGCAAAATTATTCCGCCTCATTTGGCCTCATTATGCATTAAGCACAGACGAAAGTGGCAAGCTAAGCGAGCAGGAAGTAACGTCTGATAGACAGGACGCGTGGGCGGGACGTACGAGGGTGGAGGGCAGACCTCAGAGCGGGCGGTCACGTGCCGAGTTCGAAATTCAATTTTCCGCGACGGAAGGAGGGAGGAAAACGTGACCGGATGCCTTTAAAACGAGACGAAAAGCTGGTGAAAACCGACCTTGAAAGAAAGCGAGTGATTTATGACGCCATTGTCATCATCAAAAGACGATAAAAATGAGCGTTTGTTACTGAGATACACAATGTTTAATAAAAAAATGTCTCGTGCGTTGCGTACATTTACACACTTTGCCCACCCCTTTTCTACACGTACAGCCTTCGTCTCTTGACCAAAAGAGAAGTGAGACCCCGCTTAATGCTGTTTCGTTTAGCGCTATTTCAGTTTAGCCCTCTTTTATTTCAACCCGGGGATTCCCCGAAATTGTGCGCTGCGCTAGGTTTCCAAATATGTATGTACATATTGTTATTATTATATACTGATATCCTCCTCCTCCGTTTAGGACATCGATTAACTAGATGAAGGATGCAGGATCAGGTTCAGGTTCACAATACAACCACTTGTTTCTGTTTCACGATACACGTTTATTCGTCAAACACTTGCTACAAAAAAGACCGTTGTGGCCCACGCCATATAGGCATGGTCATCACGGTCGCGAGCGTTTGTCCAGCTGACAGCTCACGGCACGCTCTCACATTATTATCGGCACATTATTATCGGCGGTACCAACCGCCAAGATGACAGTCGTACCAACTGTCAAAGGGCCAACAGTTATTACAATTATTTTAACGTATGCAAACACCGCTAAAATTATAAAATTAGACTAACGTTCGATGTAGATGTCAGGCAAGCGAACCAAAATAAGAGACAAAAAGATCGTTTGTCGAGGCTTTACGGCATCGGCCTTAAGAAGCTACATCCAGCTGATATCAATACATAGTATTATTATTGACATTATTGGAAGTATAAATTTATATACCTTGAGTCTGGCGCCTTAGACCGTTCGGCCATCCTGATATAATAACGGGTCCGCCATCTACCGTTTTTTTTCAACTAGTGCTTATTTCATGAATGGTAACACTTAGCTGATGTTTGATTTGACAGATAATTAGTTTTATCCTTCCGCTAAGCGAATATGGTTGTGTATACGCTTGAACAACGCTGGGAAATATTGCGACATTACTTTGAAAATCATGCTATTGTCCGCCATCTAACGTTTTTTTTCAACTAGTGCTTATTTCGTGAATGGTAACACTTAGCTGATGTTTGATTTGACAGATAATTAGTTTTATCCTTCCGCTAAACGAATATGGTTGTGTATACGCTTGAACAACGCTGGGAAATATTGCGACATTACTGTGAAAATCAGGCCATTTTTCTTCGAAAATGAGCAAGGAGTGGCCGTTACAGTCAATGGCGATCGTTATCGGGCCATTTTTGTTCACGAAAATTGAAGAGGAGGATATTGGAAACATTTGGTTTCAACAGGACGGCGAAACGTGCCACACAGCCGAAGCTACACTCGATGTTTTGCGCCCAATTTTCAAAAAAAAAAGTTATTTGGCGGACCCTTTACTATAACGATTAATACAGTGACAAATATCTTAAGTTTTTATCATGGGCGATAATGAGAAACAAAAAATGAAAGCAACCAGAAAAGCATTTCGCTGGAAACTGAAATGCAAGTGATTAGAACATTAGATTCTGGTGGACGTCAATCTTAATTTGATGAAAATGATCCAAATTTTGACAGGCGTTCAAAAGCGAGACGGGGTGTTATAGATGCTTTATCGACTTATCAACAACTTCTAGCAGAACGCAAAAGGAAAACGCAAACTACATTCACAGAATAGACTGAATGATATGACTGACTTAGAATTTTATTTGTTACTGTAAGTATGTTCGTTTATATTGTTTTTATTTTTGTAAGAAATAAATGTCTGGTTTTATTTTTATTAAGAAAAACATAATTATTAAACTTAATACCTAACCAATTTTAAATCCATCTTCCCCTAACCCCATTATTTCCATGTTTAGATAGCCTCGTTTAGCGCTGTATCGCATTACGCTTTACTTTGATAAAACGTATCCCCCGCGTTAAGCGGGGTCTTACTGTATGATAAAATACTGCTTTGTCCACTCTCATCTCGTCATTCCTCAAAAATTCGAACCATCGTAGCCCATAGTCTACGCACGTGTTTTTGAAACCAAGAAGACTTTTATTTCGTTAAATTAAGCATACTCAAAAACATCTACAGTACCTTCTTTAATATAAGATTAATGTTTAAATTATATTAGTATAATGCTCTTTCGCAATATGTGCTTTCAACTAAATGGTCCGCCAAATAACTTTTTTTTTTTTTTGAAAATGGGACGCAAAACTTCGAGTGTAGCTTCGGCTGTGTGGCGTATTGCCGTCTTGTTGAAACCGAATGTTGCCAATATCCTCCTCTTCAATTTTTGTGAACAAAAATGGCCCGATAACGATCGCCATTGACTGTTACGGCCACTCCTTGCTCATTTTTTAAGAAAAATGGCCTGATTTTCAAAGTATTGTCGCAATATTTCCCAGCGTTGTTCAAGCGTATACACAACCATATTCGTTCAGCGGAAGGATAAAACTAATTATCTGTCAAATCAGACATGAGCTAAGTGTTACCATTCACGAAATAAGCACTAGTTGAAAAAAAAAACGTTAAATGGCGGACAATAGCATGATTTTCAAAGTAATGTCGCAATATTTCCCAGCGTTGTTCAAGCGTATACACAACCATATTCGTTCAGCGGAAGGATAAAACTAATTATCTGTCAAATCAGACATGAGCTAAGTGTTACCATTCACGAGATAAGCACTAGTTGAAAAAAAAACGTTAGATGGCGGTCCCTTTATATACCTCATAGTTTTTTTTTTCTTCCAAAAAAAACAGTTTTCTTTGCGACCCAAGATAATCATGTTTCTGGCTGAAAAATCAACCTGAAACACCTGTAACTGAAGGCTACTGAAGGTTTTCGATACAAAAGATGCTGGTTGTACGTTTACGTACGAAGCCACAATAAAATGTCAAAGCTTTCCCGACCAATATCGCAATAATCCTTCACGCCAGTTGACTACCGACTTGGCTCAAAGAAAAACATACAAAAATAAAACTGAAACCACAAGCTCCTGAAGTGTGCTGAAAACAGTAGCGTTACTATAAATCATAAAAGGGCAATAGTAAACCAATATTATCGAAATTCTTTTGTACTATTGCTGCTTAACACTGGCTTCCTACCGAAAATGTGTCTTTCTTTTTCTTTACATCGAACATATTCTGACAATAAAAAACAATAACGAAACATATCTGTAGTACGAGGGTTATCCGTAAAGTGATTTTTCACAGTGTACAACATGTTTAATTCCATCGATGCGTACATTTTCGGAAAGTTCAGACTTTTACCTATTTTTCTACAAGTCGCCACTGAGGTCAATGCATATTTGCATTCGGTATACGAGCTTTTGAATGCCCGAGTCGAAAAAAATCTGCCGCCCAGCCACGCAGATATCTGAGAACCGTTTCTTTCAGCTCTTCTTTATCGCCGAAATGCGTTCCACCCAGGTGTTTCTTTATGTCAGCGAAGAGATCGTAATCACTTGGGGCTAAGTCCGCGCTGTAGGGTGGGTGTTTGACAATACCCCATCCAAATTTATCGTATGGTCAACATTTTTGGCACCTACCTCGCGCAAACCTTAGCATACCCTAGTTGCTAAGGTTTGCGAGGATAGAGGTTTTGCTGACATCAGAGAGCTTTCGGAGAGCTTACGAACCGTCACTCTTCGATCTGAGAGCATCGCTGCTACTTAAGCAATTGTTTCGTCAGAAACAGATGGCCGTCCAGAACCCTCCTCATCATGGACGTCAGTAAGTCCGTTCTTGAACTCTCTGCACCATTTGCGCACGTGTTGTACGCTCATCCATTTGTCTCCATAGATTTTGCATATGATTTTTGCAGACAAGAAACGGATCACCAAGCGCAGCTCACACCTGACGGGCGAAGCGAAGGGGAGATCCAGCACGTACGGCTGCCAAGCCAAGACTGAGCTCCGCAGGCATCTCGCTAGGCAAGAGATTTGGAGTGGGGAAACCAATGTACGCTACAGAATCGCGGGATCCACCATGACAGCGCTTTTCACGAGTGTAGCACCATGGGAACCTTATTTTACGGATTATCCTCGTACGGCATACATTCGCCGGCTGGCCGGCAGCCACCGAATGCTGTCAGAAACTATAGTAACTACCTCGTTTATATGGTTACCGACGACTAAGGTAGGAACGCTGGAACTGAAAAAGACGCATATTGACATTGAAGTTCTTGCGAAGTTTTCACGTTAAAATTAAATTTAAGTGTTCTAAATGATGCCCAGTTGTAACAGGTAATGTAACGCTATTTAATCTTTATTTTTTAGCCTTTTCGTTGCGGCTCGGTGAAATACAAATTATACTGTCAGTACGGTGTGAATTTGTCAAACCATTTTTTTAAAACTAGTATTTGAAGCATAAATGTACTTATCTGGTCTATTTTCATATATAACATTGGTTCTTCTAGCATTTAGCTATCAGATGATGCATACAAAACTATTCTATCTAACAAACGTTCATTATGTAACTCCATACATGTGGTGGCATTGACACATGCGGTTTACAGAAAAATCACTCCTGCGACGAAACCTAACGATATTTATTTACATGCTTTACAGATTCCTGTAAAGAATACATGTACGTTGATAAAGCGAATGACTGCACTTCCAATTTCCTACCGTAGATATCACAATGAGTACCGAAAGTAGCAAAACGATATATCACGCAACGGATGTCAACGGTAGGGGAATCTTTGACGTCATATGCCGACAACCGATGCGAAAGGTTAAATTAATGGAAAGTTGAATATATGGATTTTTAAAATATTTATTAGAATATTATTTTATTATTTCAATATTCTAATCTACTTTTATAGATCATTGACTATATTACAATATTATTAGTAATTAAATATACGCATACTATACATCAAAAATTCATTACACGCATCAATTCGCTGAGAAAAAAATCGGCAGAAGCGGGATTCGAACCAGCGAGCTTTAGAACCAACCGTTGCCCTATGTTCAGTACCCTATACCACTCGGCTATCTCCTGCACGAATTGATGCGTCGAATAAGTTGCATTTATAGCATTGTTACCAATGTTACCATAAAGTTAAATAGTTTCGATGCGCCGATGGTTCTGGATGCTGCTCCTCAGAGGCAGCAGGTTCAGATTGCATTCGGAGACAATCTTGCACAAATATTGCACCAGGAGATTGCACGTGCGTCCTCCACAGCGGCGACTAACAAGGCTGCTCTGCACATACGAGCGGTGCAAGGAAAATAGGGCACGTGCGGGAGTAATAAACTTCTCGGATTCATTCACCCGCCAGGCTAGTCAATTTCATAACCCTCTAATTTATCGTACTCTCTATTCTTCACTCGTTCTATCTGTTCTGGAATATGGGAGTTTAGTTTGGAATCCCAATAAATCCAAATACTAATTTTCATGCTCGAAAAAAATCATAAAAAAATTCTCCGACGTCTTTATTTTTATATTTACGGTAACTATCCATTCAATTCATTTAATTCCGAACATTACCCAACTCTTTTTCTTCTAGGGATGCTTTGTTTTCGTTCGCTAGAGTCCCGGAGGAAAATTGCTGCACTCAAACATTCATTCCTTCTTCTTCGCGGTTCAATTCACAACTCTGGGATTCTTGAATGTTTTAACTTCTATGTTCCAGATAGGTACACCCGTGCTCGTAGCCATCCATTGTTTTTGATCCCAGTCGATGCTTGTGGAGCTTCAAGCACTCAATTTGCTACAACGGCAATGTCGCTCCTAAATGGCCTACCAGCACACCTCGATCCTTTTCTTACATCCTTTTCCTCTTTTGTCGATGGTATTGTTCTCCTTGATCTCTGTGATCTTTGACACGTGTCATCTTCTTATTCTTTTGTGTTATTTTTTTTTTTATTATTTTCTCTATTTATTGTATATTTATGTTTACTCTGTTTCTAAATATTTGTAAAAATTGGAATTTCGATTCTGTATATAAATAAATAAATAAATAAGTAAAACGCTCCGGTTTGCGATCAAATTTAAGACGAAGAATGGACAAATTTGAAATTGTTTACACAAATGTAACAAAGTTGTTAAAAATGTAGAAGGAAGTGTATTGACATATTTAGTATCAATGATCTCACATTCAGCACAAGTGGGGTCGTGATACGCAGCGCTAATGGTCAGAATTTGTAACAACAAAAACCTTGTGACGTGCTCCACATCCATCCACCACGCATCCCGATGACGATCCCAGGGACATGGAGTCGCTCTTATTAAGACGGGGGATATCAATGAGTAAACTAAAAAAATAATGAAAAATATATTAAACATTGCAGGCCCATCCACCAAGCGTCCCGATGACGATTCCAGGGACATGGAGTCGCTCTTATTAACCCTCCAGATACGAGCGTGACCGTATGGTCAAAGTAAACACAATTGTGTATTTATCCCTACTCCGGTCCCTTTGCTACCTGAACATTGTATCTTTCGCTCAGTTTCGGTTAAGAAGTGTCTCCATCACAGTTATTCTGCAGCCGCGGCAACGGAAACATTTACCGAGTACCCTTGTGAGTTATTTTATTTCGGGTTGAATTTTTTTTCTACAAATGCTACTTCAAAAGAGTAAATACATTTTTTTCAATATTTTTAAAAATGATTTACGTAATTTATACTAATTCATTTCGTATAACAATATGTTGATCTAAGAAGGTAATATCATAAATATTTTAGGTGTAGCTGTATTTCAACACCAAAGGCTAGCCAAGGTTAGAATCCATACAAAATAAAAAATAATGTTTCATACAAAATAAGTTGTCAATAATAAGAAGTAGCGTGACCACACGGTCACATAGCTTTTAAACAAGAAAGCATCGTGTATTTTTTAAATATATATTTTTGCTTGATGAAGTAGACTACATGCTGATAAATTATAGCTTAAAACCTAAGTTTTTATAAAAAAAAAACTTTCGTCTCTGGGGGTTAAGACGGATAGGGGGATATCAATGGGTTAACTAAAAAAAATAATGAAAAATATATTAAATATTCCGGGGAACCAACTTGAGCGCTTATTTTTTTACATCTTTAATTATAAAATTATCCCCTGAAGGGCCGAGATAAAGAAAGCGACGTTAAAAATATCGTTTTTTAACTTTGCCTTAAGAATAAAAAAGAAACATAAAAAAATAAAAATTCATGGCATTAAAAAAGGGTTTTTTATGTCGTCGTCCCTGGACGGCAGTCAAAGTTGACAACATCTGAGTCACGATTATAGCCCTTAACTAATAGGGTCGCAGGGGGCGAATTACGATAACAAGTTTTCGGTACCTGCGTAATATTTGATACCCCATCTAAACATATACATATAATGCCATTTGAATCTAAATGTCAAGTACTGTATATGTATTATAAAGTTTTATAATAATAATAATTTTATCAATTCAGCCACCAGGGCGGTATTTTTTTTTTACAAAGACGTACAAAAAAAAAAGACAAGTCAATAACATTTAACCCTTTCGCATCGGTTGTCGGCATATGCCGTCAAAGATACCCCGAACGTTGACATCGGTTGGCGTGATATATCATTTTACTACTGATATCCTCCTCTTCCATTTATGGACATCGATTAACTGGACGAAGGATGCAGGATCAGGTTCACATTATAAACAACTTGTTTCTGTTTCACGATACATGTTTATTGTCACAAACGTCGCCCGCCACAGCGAACGCACAGGACGCGCGCACTGTGACGGGCGCGAATCAAACTTCAACTGCCGGCCCACGGCGCGATCTCACATCTCCACGGTACCAACTGCCAATACGACAGTCCTACCAACCGGCAATAGGCCAACTGTCATAACAATTATTTTTGGCGTATGCAAACATTCGATGTAGATGTCACGCAAGCGAACCAAAATAATAGACAAAAGATCGCTTGTTGAGGCTTTACGGCATCGGCCTTAAGGAGCTATATCAAGCTGATATCACTACTTTAGGTACTCATTGTGACATCTACGATAGGACATTGGAGTGCAGTCATAATCGACCTACATGTATTCTTTACAGTAAAGCATGTAAATAAATATCGTTAAGTTTCGTCAAAGGAGAGATTTTTCTGTAAACCACATGTGTCGATGCCATCACATGTATGGAGTTGTATAAAGAACGTTTGTTAAATATAATAGTTTTTTTATGCATAATCTGATAGCTAAAGGATACAAGAACCAATGTGATATATGAAAATAGGTTAGATAAGCAAATTAATGCTTCAAATACTAGTTTTAAGCAACAAAAAAATGGTTTGAAAAATTGACGTATTGAGAGTATAATTTGTATTCCACCGAGCCGTAACGAAAGGGTTAACAATTTTAATTTTCAACAACTCCTGACTCTCAGTGAGTGGAGCACCGGATCACCGCTGGATGGCTTATAAACGTTGTGGTTGGCAAACAATTTTATTAATAATTTTACAATTTCGATAGAAAAGTCAGGTGTTAAAGTTTTCATTATTATCATACCAAGTCCGCTGCCCTAACTGGAGCATATGGCATTCACGACCTGCCGCCACAAAGCTCTGTCAGCCGCCATAATCTTCGCCTCATCCAGACTCAACTTCGCCAAGTACATTATATGTATAGATTCCTAAGACCTTCCATTACGCCACGAGCCCGGAGGCATAAAAAAAATGCAGCTGTAGTAGAAAAGAAACTAAGTGTATTTTTGTATTATTGGCGGCGCTGCATGTCACAGTGTTCCGGCAGTTGTCAGTTAACTCTCGTCTGGCCGGCGAAACGCCATACCGGTCGGACGAGGAAATCAAGTCTTTATTTAAAATAAATGCGAATTGTGCTTAAAAAACAAGTTCTTTGTGTTGTTAATCTGCTCCTGCATCCTTTTTTGTCGTTCTTTTTAAAGACGGTGTATGTCAATATTTATAGATAATTGAAGGGTATTCTTGTAATTTCTTTAAATCAAGTTTTATTAAAACAGCTGTTATATTAATATATATATATATTCAATTCGCAAAAACCCTTTTCACTGTCGCAATTTCACTGAACAATAAATAAACGTATAAAATATCATTCTGTTATTTCGTAAAATACTGAAATTCGTTCACTTAATCCATTTACCTCTCTACTTATTTCCGATACTGAGAAAATTATATCACGTTTAATTTGAATACACAGAACCCTTTTGCGGATTCCGGCGTTATTTTAGGACCGGGTAACCTAATCGCCTTTGCAAACAGTGGTCCTCAACAAATTGGTGTTAATTGTCACCCTTAACAACCCCCTCATGAAACCCACCTAACGTAAAAGAGGGAGACAAAAATATCGGAATAACCCCATCGGCAATATTCATTATTATGATTTAACGTGGATCACACTGAGAACCGTTTCACCGCAGGAAGACTGCAGTTTCGCGATCTACGAAAGCTTCATGAGCTGAAAACCACTAATACATTAGCATTATCTCTTGGTGAGATGCCAATATATACAGCCGAAAAAAGAAACAGAACCAAACAGGTACGGTATCGACGGCACTTTGTTTTGATCGAGCTGACAACTCAATATATTTCGCATAGACTTTAAGGACGCTCCATTTCACGTTGGTTCAACTATCAACATTATTTTGTGTTGCAGCCGCGATTATCTTTGCGGCAGTACATGTCACAGTGCCCCGGCTGTCGTCAGCTTAATCCCGTGCGACCGACGCCGACGAAACGTCATGTTACGGTCGGGCGGGGAAACAAAGTCTTTATAGAAAATAAACGCAGATTGAGCATGTGAAAAAGTTCTTTGTTTTGCGACCTGCTTCAGTGTACTTCCTCCACACGAACACATGATGAACCCGCAACTGGTCACCTTTTTAACCCATTGGTTCTTCTATCTTTTAGCTATCAGATGATGCATAAAAAACTGTTACATTTAACAAACGTTCATTATGTAACTCCATACATGTGGTGGCATTGACACATGTGGTTTACAGAAAAAACCCTCCTGTGATGAAACCTTACGATATTTATTGACATGCTTTACAGATTCCTGTAAATAATACATTTAGGTGTATAAAGGGATTAACTGCACTTCCAATTTCGTACCGCAGATGTCACAATGAGTACTGAAATATATCACGTCAACCGATGTCAACGGTCGGGGAATATTTGACAGCATATGCCGACAACCGATGCGAAAGGGTTAAAGATGAGGAATGTCAGTGCCTATATTTATGTACTGTTTTTTCTTGTATTATTTTATTTTATGATATTATTATAAAATATTTGTAATGTCACTGAAAGAAATGAAGATGCAAGAGAAGAAAAACATTGTGTAGTACACGACAACCATGTTTCAACACGCCGCACTCGCGTCTTTCGTCGCCACACCATACATCACTCACCGACTAACCAACTCCTTGGTCTTAATTAAAATTCTGAGGGCGTATTCAGCCGTGCTTCAAATTCATCACTAATTACTCTTCACCTTCCCCTCGGAGCTCCGCGCCTCCTCCGGCGCCCACTTCAGTCTCACTCTTGCCGATCTCCCATCCAAATGGATGTATGCTAGTCTCTTTGCTTTTCTCGAGTACCACGAGTAAATACTACATCTCTCGCTCCGTCTTTACATTTGATGTCTCTTTTATGCAAACGAAGGAAATAGGACATATGAGTGATGTATGATTGAATAATTTCTATGTTGTTAAATATCAAAGCTATTTCAACTCTCGGGTATCGCCCCACCAAACATACGGCGAGAAGTCACCACCAAGAAGGAGCTTACAAAGCAACCTACGACGCACTCCACCCTATGTTTGGGTTTAAAAAGATGACCACACGACTCAAATCAAGAATACGTTTTCTACAGTCGACAACGAAACTGGTGATACCTGAGGCCACTCTGCGGCTGAACATGTGGAGAAGCGCAACTGAGGGGAATACTTGGATTGCCCCGAAAGAGGACCTAGCCCCTGGACATGATCGGGGTTGATATATGGAGGTCCCTTAACAGACTTCGGACCAGAGTATGCAAGACGAGGACACAAATGAAAGGCTGGCAGTTTTACAGCGGACCGACTAAAAGTGACTGCGGCGTGGAGCAGACGCTGTCACACCTTCTGGAGTGTGCGCTGTGTCCGAATAGCTGCACCCAGGAAGACCTGATGATGGCCGGGAGTAACGCCATCAACGTCACCCACTTTTGGGCAGATAGGATGTAACCCTGATGTTTCCGACACTATTATATATCTTATAAAAGCAATCTTTTTAAATATTGAAATACAGAGTGGACCAATGACATCTTCAAATTCAAAATGGCTGTAAAAAATAAATACGCTGTGTGAATCAAAAACTGTACATCGTATTTTTAAGTTCAAAAATTAGGGTTGTTTATATTTTAAGTATTCACTTTTCGATAAATTTTAATATTAAATAGTTAAACGGGCGGTGTGACTAGAGTGGACAGAGTTCGAAATGAGCATATTCGGGGTTCATTCGGGTGCCCCCCATATCCGAAAAGATAAGAGAAAACCGCCTAAGATGGTATGGGCATGTGACATGGAGAGATGAGGACCACATGGTGAAGAGAGCCCTCAACATACCCACGCTGAGAAGAAGACCTGGAAGACCGCAGGCAACCTGGACTGCAACTATAAACAAAGATCTGAAAACCCGGGGTTCGACCGAGAATGCAACGCAGGACAGACAGACATGGCGAACTTGCACAAGGAGAGCCGACCCCAGATGATGGGAAATGACTAGGATAAAGATGATTAAATAGTTAAGAATTTCATGTCTTGTTTTAACATGGATCACACTGAGCACTGTTTCAGTTGATGGAAGCGGATTCGCGATCTATGAAAGCTTTATCAGTTCCGATGTGCACAAACGTACTGACATGTAAATTAATATTCTATTTACTGATATTACTAGTTGGTAGTGAAATGACAACCTTTGGAATGATAAGCAAGAGCTTTATCACTAAGCCAAACCAGCCAACAGAATGACGATTATATCTACTATAAAATATCTGAAATATACTTTTAAAAATCAACGTGTTTAGAACCTAAAAACTAAACTCAAAACAAAAAATGCATACACATTTCTTCATAGAGTTGCGAAGTATTCGTGAATATTACAGATGTGGGATCCGTGCGAAATATTTCGTCCGGCGGAATTCCCGGGATTCCCTCGCGTTACCCCGTCGGGATTACCGCGGGATAAATCATCCCGGAATTCCGGCACTCACGAGCATCCAAATATTGTGGCAAATTATCAAAAAAAAAAAAAACAACACTCCAAACTATTCACCAACGGCGATACTATTAACGAATGTATGGAGATTTTTGTTTGTAAATATGATCTCGAAATGTCATAATAAAGCATTTTTTGTAATCCCCGTATATAATTTAGTACTTTTCATCTTAAAAATATACATTTAAATTTAATTTCAAAATTCAATCTTCGAGAGTCTGTTAATTCTTGGTTTACATGCAACTCCACTTTTGTAACTCTGAATTGTCCTTTATATCTAAGCGCAATATCTGGGACTAGCAGCTATACACGATCAAAACAAATGCCGCCTATCTTCGTCGTAGTATCAATCCGGTGGATTGGTTTTCA
Source organism: Glossosoma conforme (assembly GCA_022606575.1). Taxonomy (NCBI): domain Eukaryota; kingdom Metazoa; phylum Arthropoda; class Insecta; order Trichoptera; family Glossosomatidae; genus Glossosoma; species Glossosoma conforme. Next base: position 391,068 of record JAGTXR010000167.1, read on the forward strand.
GCAACAGAATCTTACATCTCGATCTCCATTCCTCTCGGTCCTCCGCAACCCTTTTTAGCTCAGCATAAGCGCTACAATTCATGTCCTCGGATACTTGCTGCAAATACTCCCGTCTAGGGCGCCCTCTACAGTTTCTACCCTCAACCATCCCCTCCACAATAACGTGAAGAAGACCATCGTGGCGCATGATGTGACCAATCCATCGGGCTCGCCTCTCTGAGATGGTTCTTATTAGGTGCCTATCTTCCTTGATTATTCTGAGAACCTCATTGTTCGTGACGTGGTCTCTCCAGGAAATTCCGAGAATTCTTCTGTACGACCACATCTCAAAGGCCTCTAGTCTTTTTTTATCACTTTCAGATAAGCACCATGTCTCACAGCCGTACATTAAGATGCTCCAAACAAGTGTTTTGGCAAGTTGCTTGCGGAGCCTTAAATTAATATTTTTTGACTCAAGATTTTTTGTTTTTTTTATTGAACGCTAGCCTTGCTTGATGTATGCGACTGTTGACTTCTCTTTTTGTTCTGCCATCCCAGGTGATCATACTTCCAAGGTATACAAATTCTTTTGCATATTTTAAGAGATATGCCGCCTATACAGCGTCTATATTCCTACCATTTTGTGGGTAATGCTGCATAGAGGAATTTGAAAACTTCGTTTTTTTATGCATCCGTTGAACACTAAGGGTACGATAGTTTGACTTTAATGGGACAGATGAAGTTAGAGAGCACACGATTGAGCCTTCTATGAAATGGTCACTTAAAAAGCTTGAGTTGACCTAGTTAAGATATTTAACACATATTTTCTTAATGTAAGCACATACAGGAGAATACCGAAGGATAGTGATAGCGATTCTAAAGTCTTATATGTGGAATTCCATGACGCATAGCATGCTGCATATGGCTATGCACTGTGTGTGGAGTGTTAATCCGACAACATCATAGACTACAGCCCGACATTCATGCATCATCCTTATTATTACAGGAATTCACTATGAATGGGTGGTCTTCAAGGGACGACTTTCGTCTACAACCAATTTTGATTAATAGGCTAATACTGGCATTTTACGTGTGAGGGATCAAATTCACACCAACCGGAGGTATTTCAGAGGTTAAAAATGAGAGCATTAACTACAGTTGCCTGAACTTCATAATACCCGGGCTCACGACATCATGTAAGGCCGTCTGTAACTATACATATGTATTGACATCAGCACGATGTAGCCCTTGCTAACTGGTACCGAAAACCTCGATAGACAATCTTTCGTCTCGTATTTTTGTCGCTTCTCATACCTTTATGTATGGCAACATTGGGACTCGTTCGCATAGTTTTGCTACCGGCGACGCTGGTGAAGTGCCGACGGCCGGCAGTTAATCCCCACCCTTAAGCGAAGCAAGGTCCGCGTCGCGGCCGCGCGGCATGTCATTCCGCGTGGTCACAATTACATAAAAAAAAAACAAACTAGTAATGTTTTTAACGTAAATTTAATCTGTGCTTCTAAAAGAAAGTGCTTGTCTGCTGACATACTCCTCATCCTGTCCTCACGCGACGATATAGCGCCCCTCTTTGAGAGAGAAGGATGTAAGTATAAGATGATGGTATTGTTCTACTTGATCTCTGTGATCTTTGAAACGTGTCATCTTCTTATTCTTTTGTGTTATTTTAATTTTTTATTATTTTCTCTATTTATTGTATTTTTATGTATACTCTATGTTTCTAAATCTTTGTAAAAAAAAAATTGGAATTTCGATTCTGTATATAAATAAATAAATAAATAAATAAGTATACACCGAATGTACTCAACGGAGCTCTAGTAGAGCTGACGTGGGTTGAGACGAACACCACGGCAGCAATTAGTGCCGATCATATGCTTCACTTACGGGAGCGGATACGAAATGATGATGATAATAGTACTTTCCATTTTTGTACCTCAATCAGCATTTATTCATAATGCCCAAAATTAGCTTCAGAAGCGTGGAAAATTAAGTTTCCCTAAAAAACTACCCCATTCGGTTTAATCGGATAATCCCGAGTGGTCCGGCGGGCGAGCAATTATTTAAGCCCGGGAAATTACATTTAATTTACAAAAACACAAACCCCAGACGGAAATAGTTGATATTTTCATACGTGGAATTTTTTCAGGGATACAAAAGGTTCGGGCAAAACATTTACCAACAATCTCCTAATTGGAGAGAATAATTTCAGTGAAACGTATAGAGATTGTAAATTTAAATATAAATTACTGTCATCAGCACGATGTAACCCTTGGTAACGAAAATCTCGATATTCAATCTTTCGTCTCTTATTTTCTGTTCGCTTGTCCGCTCACCACCGACGCTCGTGGCGCGGGCGAGAGCCCAATCACGAGCGCGGCAGTTGTGTATGAATCAAATGGCCGAGAAGATCGCATTACGGCTGGCGGCATGTCATTCCGCCTGGCCGGAAGCTTGTAAAACTTGTCGTAAATATATGGCAATGTGCTTCTGAAAAAGTCTTTTAAGCATTTTGTAGTGCTCTCTGAAGTGTTTCGATCAGAAACACACGTACAGAGCGGAGGCGGAAAGGTTTTGAAAGCGTGACCTGCTCCTCATCATGCCCTTGAGCGACGGAATAACACCTTTGTGAGAGAGAGGGGGATGTTATTACATAAACTAAAATAGTAAAAGAAGACAAAAATTAATACACTGTAACTCATCTTCAGTTCTTCAATGGATAATGTACGTACTATGTATTATATCTATAAAAAAAATCCCCTCCACAATATCGTGAAGAAGACCATCGTGGCGCGTGATGTGGCCGATCCATCGGGCTCGCCTCTCTGAGATGATTCTTATTAGTTGCCTATCTTCCTTGATTACTCTGAGAACCTCATTGTTCGTGACGTGGTCTCTCCAGGAAATTCCGAGAATAAATGTGTCAATACATCTACATCGTCACACTTACGTTAGTACTTAAATAACGAATTAAAATTGTATATTTTGTAAGGTCATTGTAGGAAAAGGAATAAAAAAAATTAATATAAATATAGAAATAAAAACATTTTTTGCAAATTGTAAGATAAAGGCAATATAATTGAAACAGTAATAAAAGTTTGAATAAATGTAATTCTACGATGGGCTAGTGGCAAAATGGTGTTGTGAAGGACGCTTTAGAATCGGCAGGGTTTTGGGTTCGTTTGCTGAGAAAACGCTTTTCCTGAATATAAAGGATTAAAATATTATTTGGTCGGCGTTTGGCCATAATGAGAGACGAATCCAATTACAATCATCAGTGGGTTTAATCAGATGCGGATTAAGGGACGGGCTAAATGTTTAAGTGCCCGGGCGGACGAAAAAAAAGGCACCAAATTTGAAAAATAAATAGGATCTTTTATGCCTCATGCGTAATAAAACGCTCAGTCAAATTATAGTTAGTAAGCAACTGAATAGCTACAGTCCAAACTGTATAATTATGGCCACTAGACACAACGTCGATTGGAAAGAGTTTGCGAAAAAAAATAGAATCGCAATCGGTACTTTCGCCGAAAGCAATGCAAAAAAAATAAAGATTTCGGCTTCACCCGATCCTAAACTATGATCGAAATTAGGCACTTTCGAAATCTCATGTGTGATTTGAGAAAGGATGAATCCATTTTTTTTTTAACTATTTCGTAATGTCCATTGTCACGTTTGAAAAGCTTTTAAAAAATGTGAAGAATAATCAAAAGAAACAAGATACAAATATGAGAAAATGCATAATGCCTGAAGAAATGTTAGGAATGTGTGTGTAGTAAGAAAAAAGTAAAACACAGTATGCAGGATGCTAGTGGGAACACTTCCATTAAACTGTGTACGTAACTAAACTAGATACCGTTTTTTTATTAGATACAGTCGTCCGGTTTGAAGTGGCAAAATCATACAGCAAGTTACGAACGCATCGAATTTTTGCGGTATCCTGCAAACCGAATGCTCATGTGAATGTTACCACAGTAGCACATATACTACTAAACGTGATCCTGCAAAATACCGAACCCGCAATAAACGGGACGTTGCCGTGGGAAAGGGACATTACTGTGAAATTGATCTCACACTCGTAAAATGATAACCTATTAATCGAAATTCTTCTTCTTCATAGTATCAATCCGGTGGATTGGTTTGCAGCAACAGAATCTTGCATGTCGATCTCCATTCCTCTCGGTCCTCCGCAACCCTTTTCAGCTCAACATAAGCGCTACAATTCATGTCCTCGAATACTTGCTGTAAATACTCCCGTCTAGGGCGCCCTCTACAGTTTCTACCCTCAACCATCCCCTCCACAATATCGTGAAGAAGACCATCGTGTCGCATGATGTGACCAATCCATCGGGCTCGCCTCTCTGAGATGGTTCTTATTAGGTGCCTATCTTCCTTGATTATCCTGAGAACCTCATTGTTCGTGACGTGGTCTCTTCAGGAAATTCCGAGAATTCTTCTGTACGACCACATCTCAAAGGCCTCTAGTCTTTTTTTATCACTTTCAGATAAGCACCATGTCTTACAGCCTTACATTAAGATGCTCCAAACAAGTGTTTTGACAAGTTGCTTGCGGAGCCCTAAAGTAATATTCTTTGACTCAAGAATTTTGGCTTTTTTATTGAAAGCTAGCCTTGCTTGATGTATTCGACTGTTGACTTCTCTTTTTGTTCTGCCATCCCAGGTGATCGTACTTCCAAGGTATACAAATTCTTTTGCATCTTTTAGGGGTACTCCTAGCATTGATATGTTAATTTTCTGCTGCTCATTGCGGCTTACTCTCATGACTTTGGTTTTTGTGCTATTTATCTTCATATTGTAATCGAATCGATAATCGATATTGTAATCGAATCGATAATCGAAATTATCAAGGATAAATGATATACAGAGTTTCAATCTTCGAAGCCTTCACACAAACAGAACACACATTGAAACATGATGTACGATGCCGATCGACGTACTCGTACCATACATGCGGCGACCGGTTTCAAATACGTTTTGGGAAATTGATATTCCTTAATACCGTTCTGCATTTCGGGTACAACGCCCCATAAAGATCAAAAGAGATTCCCGCTGAAGAAGGGAAGGGAACAATGTTGGTGTTTGTAGAGAAGGGGAAAAGCGTAAGAGGGATAGAGAGCAAAACTGATAGAAATATTAATTAGCGCCTGAAAAGGCTTAAATATTAATCATCGGGGAAATTAATTACCTTGGCCGTAAGCGGGCTCTTGATACGCATTATACAACATGAGAAAAATGGGAAATTCGATACAAGTAAACAAACATAATAAGGTTATTACAAACAATATCCTATGTATGGTAAGAAGAGACTGCTTGTATATAACAACCTGTTCAAAGATTAGCAGATACAAGTATGTAAATATATATTGACATCAGCATGATGTAGTTCTTGCTGACTGTTACCGAAAACCTTGATATACAATCTTTCGTCTCTTATTTTAGGTCGCTTGTCGTGCATTTAGGTGCGCCGTGTTATCATTTTGAACGGTTCCGCTAACGGGTGTGTTAATTAAAAATACCACCGCTCGTGGCGCGAGCGAAAGATGAGACAGCGCGGAGATTGCCAGTCGGTCCCCACTCTTTAGCGATGCAAGGTTGCATTGCGGCCGCGCGGCATGTCGTCCCGCGTGGTCTGAAGCTTGTAATGTTTTAACGTAAATATAATCAATGTTGCTCCCCATCCTGCCGTCGCGCGACGTTATCACTCCCCTTTTGAAAGAGGAGGATGTTAATATAATCGTGTCGGAAACAACAGGGTCAGATCCTGTCTGCCCAGAAGTGGGCGACGTCGATGTCGTTACTCGCGGCCATCATCAGGACTTTTTGGGTGCAGCTACTAGGACACAGCGCACACTCCAGAAGGTGGGAGAGGGTCTGCTCCACGCGGGAGTCACATTCAATCAGTCCGCTGTAAAACTGCCAGGCTTTCATTTGTGTCCTCGTATCGCATACTCCGAAGTCTGTTAAGAGACTTCCATATATTCTTCCCCTGGTTGAGTCCAAGGGCTAGGTCTATATATATGTATAGTTACAGAATGCCCGGTGTGAGCACAGCGGCATGAAGAAAAGGCAGTTGTCTATGTCCATCTTCGCCACTTAGTAGACCAACTGTAGAAGCTCGCTGAGTAAAACCATCGTACCTTAAGTGTCTACTACGCAGGCGTCTATTTTATAAACCCACTACGAGGCTGCATTGGATTTAAGATAGTTGAATTAAAACAAAATTATTGTTTAATCAATGTCTAAGATCTATAAATACCGCTAATTGGTGTAAATTTGATACCTCACCCGTTAAATGCCAGTCATAGCCTGATAATAATAAAAAATATTGATACACAAATAAAATAACGTGAACACCATACATTAAAAATTAAATATTAATGATGCGTGAATGCAGCAGCACGTAGCCATGCTTAAAAATGATAAGCGTCCACAGATGAGATTCACAAACAATTGGTATTCTCCTGAATGTGTTACATAAAAAAAAATGAAAACACACACAAGATTAAGAAGAAAATCCACAATACAAAAGTTATGATTTAAAATATTAAAATTTCAAGGATTTTTTCAGTAATATTGTGAAAATGTTCGAAACCCTAATACAATATTAAGAATATTGAAAAATGTATCAGTCTTGTCAGAAGATGCGGTTCCGCTCGTAAAACTAATATAAGTAAGCTCTAACTTACGTAACATTATGTAATAAACTACCTTATCTCATAACAATGCCTCCCAGCAGGTTGCAAAACGAAATAAGCGACCCAATATATACAGGCTGATATTAAACTAGACGCAACGGAATTCGATAAAAAAAAAATTCATCAGTATATTTGAAACGTACGGAAAATGATATGTGGCGGATTGATCGATTGTACATTTTCTGTTATATGTGACTTACTTTTTTTTATTATTATATGTCCCATAGATTCCGACCAATCACAGTAGACGTTGCATTGTGTGAGTGAGCGGCCGCCAGGGCGGGCCCTATATAAAGAGAAGACCGCTTGGTGAAGACCCCTTCCTGTACCATCCCGTTTTTGGAGACCCAGATGGGGACCCGATACTGGACGGACACAAAAAGCTACTTGTAAGAGAGTGGCGGAAGGCCTTCCCTTGATTCTAGGTGCACCAGTTAGATATCAAATAGAACTCAGTCAAAGGCTGCGAAGTTAGAATACTGCAGCGAGTCTCGAATTGCCTTCTTTGGTAAAACGTTGCTAACCACGAAATACGTGGGAATGGATAAGGAAATGGTGAGGTTGGGAAATGGATTCTGCAGATAGCAGACATTAGTTAGGAATCATTACTTGCGTCTGCACTCTTGCAGACGGACGCGCAGAAGCGCTCAAAAGCAGCGTCATTCCGTTTGTTAGCAACGAAGTCCTGGTATCCTCTGGACCTGATGCCGGCCGGACCACTTCAAAGAGCGCAATACGAGCAGAGTGGTGCAGCGGATAGTTGCACAGAACGTGGGGTGCATCATGCGGAGAGCTGCCGTCAAAAAAGAGGAGAATTATCTCTCCGAACTTCGACTGCCGCTCGCTGGACTACTCCGCCCGAACGGATTAAGAACCGGAGTAGGTAGAAAATGATAACCTGTCATGGTAGCATAGTGTCAATGTTGTGTGACTGTGGAGACTTGCAGACCGCCTCACACCTAAGATCCTGCTCCATGTGCCCAACAAGCTACACACCTCAAGATCTAATGCTAGGCAACACAAGGGCTATCCATGTTGCCAGATATTGAACGGAAGCAATTCGACAGCACTTACACCCTGTACGTACATTTTAGAGGATGTAGTAACTTTATAAAGATGGGCTGCACAAAACGCCGTGGGAGATTAAATTTATCGTCGCATCTTAAAGAGGCTTCGGTCCGTAAAAACATTATTACAGCGGGAGGACCGAGAGGCATAAACCAACAAGGATTATTAAATTTGCAAGGTACCTCACTGATAAATCGTCATAGACTATCAAAGTCAAAAATATACAGATATATAGTAATGAAATTTGACTTGACTTTTTCGAACTGAGTCATATAAGTTTTGAAGGTATTTTGGGGCTCCAATCAGAAGGTGACTGCCGTATTCAAGGATAGGTTGGATTTGTTCTTTATATACATAGAGAAGTTGTTTATTAATATTTGACATTATTCGAGGTTGATACTCCAAGGATGTTGATGGAGCTTGCTTTTAGAAGAGAACAACCGTTGAAAGATACAGGATCCATAGCAGTCTTCTTGGCGGAGAAAGTGCTTACCAATAATCAATTGTATAGTCGTAATAAATTCTTCACGAAGTAGAGTTTTTCGAAAACCGAAAGCTTACCTGTAACAAGGAAAATAAATATAATTAGTAAACATGAATAACTAAAGCGCAAAACAATTATATAGCATTTTCCAGTACTTTTATGGAAGTGGTGTGAAACGAATATGAATTAAAAAAAAATACATTTAATTTTTTTCCGAAACTTGAAAGCATAAATTGCCCAGCAAAATTATTTATTTATTTTATTTTATTTATTTTAACAGAACCGTAGTTCCAAGGCAAAAGAATATAATTTTATACATAAACATACAAAAAAAAAACATAAAAATAAGATGACGACAGATATCAAAGATCACAAGGATCTAAGAGAATAATACCATCGACAAAAGAGGAAAAGGATCGAGGTGTGCTGGTAGGCCATTTAATAGCGCCATTGCCGTTTTAGAAAATTGAGTGCTCGAAGCTCCACAAGTATCAACTGGGATGAAAAACAATGGATGGCTACGAGCAAGGGTGTACCTATCTGGAACGTCGAAGTTAAAACATTCAAGAATCCCAAGGTTGAGAATTGCACCGCGAATATTATGTACCGTTGTATTAAATTATTCGGAAAATATTTCGGTTATTACCAACAGAGATCTTAATTAATTGATAACCTCCTCTCCTATTTAATATCGATTAACTGGATTACAGGATGCAGGATCAGGTTCACAATACAAATACATCACAACACTTGCAACAAAAAGTTGTGGCGCACGGCATTAGGTGTGCGCCATAACGGTCGCGAGCGAGCTCCAACTGTCAACTGACGGCGCGGTCTCATCTCGCGCTGCCAACCGTCGCTGCATAAAAAGCGAATTCAATATAACAGTGGTACCAACAGGAAATGGGCCAACTGTCAAAACAAATAAAATGGCGTATTCAAACACAGTGTATTATTATACAATTAAAACTAACATTAGATGTACATGTCATGCGAGCGTACAAACAAATATAAAAGACAAAAAATCGTTATCCGAGGCTTTACGGCATCAGCCTAAAGGAGTTATTGTATATCAAGCCGATATCAGTTAAAATTGATCAAATTCGAAATTACTTTCCGATCAACCTAATATTAAAATATTTTTTATAAATATATATATATTCGTACAATACAATAAAAAAAGTAATATAAATCGTAAATGACAATAATATATTTTTTTCTCTTGATAATAAATTGAAAGGGAAAAAAAATGTGCGCAATGCAAGAAAAAAACGTATTATTTGAATTCAAATAGTATAATACCCAAAGTAGATATCAATGGATACGCGAAAGAAGAGGGGAGAAAATGGGAGATGAAAAAAGGAGGAAGAAAAGAAATGGGAGAAAGTTTATCAGGACTAAAGATTATTATGTGAAAAGACAGACTTTATTGAAAAAAAAATGTATGGGGAGATCAATGATATAGTTTGAAAGGGGGTATTTTCTTCTTATGTAATAAATCAAGGATTAATTAGGAAAAGAGAATTCACGAGTATTATTGGGTTTTACGGGAAAGTAATTAGTAGAAAAAATAATACTTTTTATGGAAACAAAAATTATGTTTATGCTCATCAAAATATAAGCATTTACCTAAATACGAGGATGACCGTAAAATACGTTTCCCATGACGCTACAGTCCTGAAAAGCCTTGGTTCCCCCACATCTAATCCCCTCCCTAGCGAGCTGCCTGCGGAGCTCAGTCTTGGCTTGGCAGCCGTACGTGATAGATCTCCCCCTCGCTTCGCCCGGGGAGCCAAAGATACACTACAGAAGCGCGAGATCCACCATAACAGCGCTTTTCAGGACTGTAGCGCCATGGGAATCTTATTTTACGGGTCACCCATGCAATAAATATCGATTAAAGTTTTGAATGTTTCACATACGAGTATTTACTACAAATAACTAAAACCTTGAACGTACTACAATCCACTTTGCTTAAGGAAAGACGACATCGCGTCGCCGGGATAGTTATCGGAGCACGTGGTGGCGGAAGGAGGAGCAGATGAGCAACACACAGACTATTCTGAAGCACATATATGTAATAACATCACCTTTATTTAAGAAAGAACGACTTCACGTCGCCATGATAATTATCGGGTCGCGTGGAGACGGATTAAGGAACAGATTAACAACACCAATACATTTTCAGAAGCACATTGACATATATTTCGATAACTTGACAACCTTTTGTTTTGGGGCCAAGCGTTGCTTTCCGACCTTTAATAATTACAAAATGACAAGTCCGACGAGCGGACAAAAATAAGGGACGAAGGATCGCACATCGAGGTATTCTGTGCACTGATCATTATTTCGTGAAATAATGATCAGTGATTGAACGAGAGCAGCGCTTATAATGTGCAAACGTCACGTTGCTAAATATAAAAAAAATATCATCATATAGCATAGAATATATATTAGATGGATTAGTGTAGTAGGGAAAGGCTCTTTAGCGTAATCCAACAGAAGCCTAGACAGGTAGGGTATGTCGACCTCATTACTACGGAGTCCAAATACCATGCCTTTTCTGGATAAGCGGCGACCTTCGGCAAAGAAGTCAAAAAGTCCAAATTTTAACGTCTGAACTACTAACTTTTACACCCAAGTTTGGTGTTGCTCACCAAAGGCCGTTACTTGTATGACAAGAAAGTACTCTGAAATAAATGACTTGGTAAGTGCTCCCAAGAAGCGCAGGTACAAAGAGACCGGCCCAGTGGCGTTTGGTCCCGAAAAAAATAGATGGATTTAACAATAGGTGTCCTGTTAACAATTTTGACTGAGTGGTCTTACAAAAACACATTTCCTTCTTCAGCGTTCCTACAATTACTCACAAGACAAATTAGCCTCATCATCTACGTCATCGTCGTCGTTAGAGGCTAGGGAAATTAATCCTCGAAGAGCGCGTCTCCCCAGCGCTATTCGAAGTGTGAAAGAGACGAATTTAATGACTGGGCTGAAAAATACGTTTCAGGAGCGTTGCGTGGAAGCGAAAACAACCACTATGCATGGCGTAATACTTACTTAAAGAGTAGAACAAACATTCTTGGGTCAAATTAGAAATTGGTCAATATATTGACCAGTTGCTGTAAGGTCTTTATTCCTTATTGCGCTCATAGAAATGTAAACTTTTGTACTTTGATATTGACATCAGCATGATATCGCCTTTGCTGACTGGTACCGAAAACCTCGACATACAATCTTTCGTCTCTAATTTTTGTTGTACTAGTGCCGTATTACAAGTAACATTGCAATATTAATTTGATCGGAACAATAATTTAACCAAAGAACATTCTCGACAGCACATATAAAGACAAAAAATGACTTAAAAGCAACTGGTTAATATACTAACCAATTTCAGCCGTTGCCCTATTTTTTTATGTAAACACAGACAGGAGAATTGCGACAGATGGTGATAGTAATTCGGATGTCTCAGCTGTGGAATTCTATGACGCTTAGCATAGTGCATATGGCTTAGCGCTGCATGTGGAATGTTGATCCGCCAACGTCATAGACTATACCCCGAGATTCACGCACCATCCTCATTATTACAGGACTTTACTATGAATGTGTGGTCTTCACGGGACGACTTTCGTCTACCACCAATTTTAATAAATAGGCTATGAATGGCATTTGACGGGTGAGGAATCAAATTCACACCAACCGGGCGTATTTTAGAGCTCAGAAATTGATTAAAAAGCCTTTTTTATTTAAATCTCCGCCGGGGATCGAACCTATTACATTTTTGGATTACAAAGCAAACGTTTTGAACATTGAGCTATACCCGCCGGCTAAGAGCTTAAAAACAATTTAATTTACTAATAATAAGTACTTCATCGATGATATAAATACAAATTTTAATCCTAAAAGTGGGTAAAATATATTTGTTAAGAAAATACTTTTATAGCCCAGCAGTTGGATTCCAACAGCCTCCAAGAGACCTTTGCAACAAACTACCTCAGTGTGGGCGGATTTTCCGCCTACAGGAAGAAATTAGCGTCTATCGCTTGTCGTCCTCGTGACGATGACGACGAGCTTGTCACGGCCTCGTGACGATGACGAGCCTAATCCGTCCTTCACGAGCGTCACAAGCATCGTATATCATTTTACATAACAGGAAATAACAACTGAAGGGTATTTTTCAGCACATCATTTCAGGAAAATATACCATTATTTTTACGTAAATACACGTAGAAGAGCACAAGCACTTGAAATTAGTGGAATTGTATGTAAGTGTACGCGACATCAAATTATTTATGCCCAGTATCTGGCAACATCGATAGCACGTGTGTTGCCTGGCAATAGGTCTTGAGGTGTGCAGATTGTTGGACACATGGAGCAGGATCTTAGGTGTGAGGCGGTCTGCAGGTCTCCGCAGTCGCACAATAGTGGCTCACCCTGCCGAAGAATTCTCCACCGCTCGAGGTTGTCCTTTGTTCTACCAACTGCGGTTCTTAATCTATTCAGGGATTTCCAGGTCCGCCAGTCAAGGTATTTGCCAGTTGGGAGGCCTTCCTTTGGAGTAATGAAATCTTCTGATGCGACTTGTTGCCAGAGCTGGAGACTCTCATTTTCAGGGCCGGATGTGAAATGTTTGTTTATCTCAGAAAGCTGCTTCGCGACTTCAATCTTGGTGTTGTGGGTTAGTGGAATTGTATGTCGCTTAAACAGGAAGACTGAAAACTGCATGCGGAAATTCAACACTGAAGTGAAAAATCTAATTTAAAATAAATTAGAATGACTAATCATCAGCCTTTTTTATGTAAACACATACAGGATAATTCCGACAGATGGTGATAGCAATTTTAAAGTCTCATCTGTGGAATTCTATGACGCTTACCATGGTGCATATGGCTAAGCGCTGCATGTGGAGTGATGATCCGCCAATGTCATAGACTACAAACCGACATTCACACATCATCCTCATTATCACAAGAATTTACTATGACTTTCGTTTACCACATTTTTTTATTGATAGGCTATGACTGGTATTTTACGGGTAAGGGATCAAATTCACACCAACCGGGGGAATATTTTAGACCTCAGAAGTCGATTAAAAATCTTATTTTTTAATCTCCGTCGGGGATCGCAAACGCTTTGACCATTGTCTATACCCGCCGGCATAGTGCATCCAAATACTATTAAACTTAGGGCACCCGCATGAGTCCCCATCCTCTTTGATCCTCCGCCTTAGTAAGACTAAGGAATTATACAATACGTGATTAATACTCGTATATTAGTAATGTTTATAGTGTTATTCATTTCCAAGTCTGTTATACAAATCGAAATATATGGTCGTCACGAACTCCCGACACAAAACTCTGTTAGTCGCCATGGTCCTCACCGCATTCCGCGTCAGCTCTGACATCAATATTTCCTCTGAGTTCAACAGTTTCCAAGGGCATCCAAAGCCGCCATCTGGCTGGCGGGTATATTGTAACCTCGTGTGTAACTTGCAGGGTACAATACGCAACTATACATTTTTTCTACATTTTTTATAAGTGAAAATAAAAAGAATATAAAATAAAAAAATCGCGTTTGCCATTTATTTTTAACTCTGATTAACTGATGAGAGAAATGTCATTAAAGTGTTGATTGCCGTGAATTTGTAAGTGTAATATATATTGAATATTTACGTAAGCATTTTTACGTTTATCGCGTAATAGGAATACAAGAAATACATTATTATTTATAAATTTAAAATGTCATTGTAAAATGTTACCGTTTCTAAGTTGAAGTCCGCCCTTCGCAAGTTGGCCCCTTATTGAAATTCCCTGCCCTCGTAAATCATGCCCGTGTCCGGGCCGCGGACGCCGAGTGGGGACCCCTGCCACAACTGAAGAAGGGTTCTAACGTGTAACCTAAACACTTTTGTCTCCCTTCACCGTATTACTTAACACTTTAAAGCATAAGACCACCACAAAATTCATCCAGGTATATATACGAGGGTTATCAGTAAAATACGTTTTCCATGGCGCTACAGTCCTGAAAAGCGCTGTTATGGTGGATCGCGCGATTCTGTAGCATACTTTGGTTCTCCTACTCCAAATCCCTTCCCAAACGAGCTGCCTGCGGAGCTCAATCTTGGCTTGGAGATATTTACGTGATGGATTTCTCCCTCGCTTCGCCCGCCAGGTGTGAGCTGCGCTCGGTGATCCGTTTCCTGTCAGCGACTCTGCGTGCTTCCATTGTTTAGACTGTTCTTTGGTTTCGTGTGTGATGTAGTGCACCCAAGTCTCGTCTTCGGCGACGATGGAGTCGAGGTATTCCTCACCATAACATCGCTTTTCAGGACTGTAGTGCCATGGAAATCTTATATTACGGATAACCCTCGTATTTAAACCGATTCGACCAAGTCGTTATGTGTGATCACATAAAAACAAAAAAAAAAGTATTTACTTATTTTATAAAACCTTAACGCAATTCTTCTTCTCATGAGTCGCCCCTGCTAATCGGTGGCCAACGACTGTGGTTCTCTGTCTCGCCGCGGGTGGCAGGATGGCCGAAGTAGCACCAATCAAGGATATGGAGGACTAGCGAGGTTTTACACCCAATGCGGCCTTCAGTCTGCCGCCTACCACCGCACGGAGCGGGTCAAGGTTGAGTCGTTCGTGTTTTTGGATAGCTCTTCTCACCGTAACGCAACCATTTTTGTTTAATTTTTAAATAAACGAGAGAAATCTTTTAGTCGCTGCTTTAATATAATATATTAATATCCCTTGGTATCAATATACATATATAATGATACCAACTCGATATACTGGCCTGACATTCACATCTAATAATGTTAGTCTTAATTTTATATACAGGTATAAATAGACACGGCGTTTGCATACGACATTTTGTTTGTTTTCACAGTTGCTCCTCATTCTCAACTTAAGCTTCATATTTAGCCGCGATAATCTTTAGGGCGTTGACTGCGGCTGCCCGTCAGCTAGTTCGTGCCCTCGAGAGTCTCCGACCGACCGCTGCCAACATACAACATGGTACGATCGGGCGGGGAAACCGAAGTCTTAAGAGTGAAGTAAACGAGAATTGTGCTTCTAAACGAGTTCTTTGCATTGCTTTGCTACCTTTCTCCATGCATCCCGATGACGACCCCGTGACCTGTTGTCGCCTTTTTAAAGATGTGGGAAGTCAATAAATATCCACGTGGGAAGAAGAGCTGATAGGACTTTAAGGTAGCAATTCAACTTTGGTGCCCTTTTTTTCGTCCGCCCGTGCACCTAAACATTTAGCCCGTCCCTCAATCAGCATCTGATTAAACCCACTGATGATTGTAATAGGATTCGTGTCTCTCATTACGGCAAAGCGCCGACCAAAAATATTGTAATCCTTTATATTCAGGAAAAGCGTTTTCTCTGTAAACGCACCTAAAAACCCTGCCGATTCTAAAGCGTCCTTTCAAAACACCATTTTGCCACTAGCCCAATGTAGAATTACATTTATTCCTACTCTTATTACTGTTTCAATTATATTGCCTTTATCGTACAATTTACAACAATGTTTTTATTTCTTTATTTCTATTCATTTTTTAAATTTCTTTTCCTCCAATAACATTACAAAATATACAATTTTAATTCGTTATTGAAGTACTAACGTAAGTGTGACGATGTAAATGTATTGACACATTTAGTGTAAGTGACCTCACACAGAATAAGTGGATACGCAGTGCAAATAGTTAAGTTAGTTAGGATTAATGACAAAAATAACCACGTTATAAGTATATCATGGTTGACACACAAATACCACGGCATTATTGTCACAAAATCAAACGTCCAACATTTCGTATCCGTCAACACCAGTTCTGAATCTGAAGCAATATTATATGTGGTTTCTCTGCTGAGGTCGTGGGTACTTGTCTTTTTTTTTTATGTAAGCGCATGCAGAAGAGCACAACCGGTCAAGACCAGTGCACTCTATGACGCTCAGCCAGGGAGGCTGGACGCTGCATGCGGGAAACGTGTGTTGTGTTCGTGTTTGTGTGTGGGTTGGGGAGATTGCAAGTGTATATTTATCTGTTTCTTGAAGAGATCCAGATTGTAGGAAGGAGGAAACACAGACGCTGGAAGAGCATTCCATAGCTTACCGGTGGCATTAAGGAAGGAACTTTGGAAGCTGCAAGTTCTTGGTCGACATATATTAACCGTGTTTGGATGTTCGGCAAGTGTAAGACGAGTTTGTCGGCTGTGAGTGGGTGCCTCAATCCTCCACAGGGTAAGATCACGAAAGAAACCGAAAAAGAAGTAAGACTGGCGGCGCTCGCAGCATGGCAGAGCAGATGGTCGACCTCGCTCAAGGGTAGACACACATATTCCTTCTTTCCTTCCGTCCTCGATAGAATGGAGATGCCGTGGCTTATTCCAAACCATTGGACTAGTCAATTCGAGACTGGGCACGACAATTTTAAGGCTAAACTCTTCAAGTTTAGCCTCGTTGATAGTCCAGACTGCCCATGCGGTAGCCCCTTGCAGGACGCTGAACACGTTATGTGGCATTGCCCAATATTAGATTCAAGTAGGCAAAGGCTCTTTAGCGTAATCCAACAAAAGCCTGGACCGGTTGGATATGTCGAACTCATATCTACGGAGCCCAACTACCATGTATCTTCTGTATACGCGGCGACCTTCGGCGAGTCGAAAAGTCCAAATTTTAACGTCTGAACTAATTACTTTTACACCCACGTTTGGTGTTGCTCACCAAAGCCCGTTACTTGTATAACGAGAAATTTCTTGGAAAGCAATGCCTCCCAAGAAGCGCAGGTACAAGGCGACCGGCCCGGGGGCCTAAGGCCAAAAAAAAAAACGTTGATTCCTTTCCCCATCAGGAGAGGCGCGATTCAAATCGGAATTATTCGTAAATGGGTGATTCCCAAATTGATTCACAAATTCACACCAACCGGGAGCCGTCGGTGTGAATTTGACCCCTCATCTGTAAAATGCCAGTCATAGCCTATTAATTACAATGGGTGGTGGACGAAAGTCGTCCCGTGAAGACCACCCACTCATAGTAAATTCGTGTAATAATAAAGATGATGCGAATAATAAGGGCGATACTGAGATCTACCAGCAAATGATACAGCGCTCAATGTGATCCATGGTGAAACATGATTCGAAATATTTTCATGTTTAAATATTGAAATGGATATCAAAGTGAAGAATTCTAAGCAAATAAATAACATCATCAGAATTGTTTTTTTTTTGCATTGATTTAGATTTCGCATTGTTTCTTATAGTGTACTTATCAAAAGTGTCATATTTCGAAGTCTTTATCTGCACCTGCGTTCATTACGAATTCCTTGTCCTCATTTTTGTTTATGTCTGACTGTGAAACAATGTGAATTCTTGGGCAGGCGACTAATTACTCCATGAAATTCGATCCTTTTTTATCATTATCGTCGTCATAACACGTCCGCTCCCCTAACTTTTGATAAACAATAACAACCTAACCTAACCTCCAATCAATGGAACACACGAGCGAGATTAATATTGTTGCTTTTGGGTTTAGCCGTGTGTGGCGAACTTCCTTCAACCAATAATTCGACCGCCATTGCAGGTGTCTTCTTCAGAATTGATGATTTATTTAGTTTTGAATATTATTCAAATTATCTTTTTTTTTTAATAAACCGACTCAAAACTAAATAAATCATCAATCCTGAAGAAAACCCCTGCAATGGCGGTCGAAATATTGGTTGAAGGAAGTTCGCCACACACTGCTAAACCCAAAAGCCACAATATTAATCTCGCTCCTGTGTTCCATTGATTGGAGGTTGAACCCAAAAGCCACAATATCAAATCTGGCCGTGAAAACCTTAGAAGTTATTTTAGGCATAAGATTAGTACACTTATAACTATTATTATATTAGTATTTGTACAGCGTTTTTTTATGACCGAATGGTCACACCAAAAGCGCTTCTTTGCCTCTCTGAGCAAAAAGGTGGGTCTTGAGTCTGCTTCTGAAGGATGCTTCCGCTTTAAGAGAAATTATGCTTTGCGGTAGCGGTACTTAGTCTTTTCTACCGTTATTACCACGGTCGGAATTAAAAAAAAAAACGATTACATAAAAACTGAAGCATGGCATTCACGCACTGTCACCACAAAGTTCTGTCAGCCGTTATAATCTTCGCCACATCCCAAGTCAAGGAAATCGGATGATTAGCTCGACGTTTTTGAGGCCTTCGTCTTAAGTGATGGCTCAACCATCAAAAAATTATAGATTTATTTTATTTTCGTATTTGGCGAATAAATGCAGTGTCTAGTGAATATGCAAATGATATGGAGTTGATTGCATCTCAAGTAAAATTTTCCGGAGATAAAATAGTCCCCCAATCGGATCTCCGGGTGGGGACTGCTCGAGACAAAACAACCAAAACAAATAAGAAAAACCTTCAGCCAATAAGATATGCCACCTGGAATGTTCGAACATTACTGCAGAACGGTGCCCTAGACGGGAGTATTTGTAGCAAGTATTCGAGGACATGAACTGTAGCTTATGCTGAGCTTAAAAGGGTTGCGGAGGACCGAGAGGAATGGAGATCGAGATGCAAGATTCTGTTGCTGCAAACCAATCCACCGGATTGATACTACGAAGAAGATGGAGATGATGATGATTAACAGTGAGGCTTAGATCAAAATAAGATGTAAATTGATCGTGAGGTGAAACGCGTCATAAGCAAGAACGTCTCATTCTCGTCCTGGTCCATCGAGAAACAATGTCCCACACCTTTTAGTTCCGTATCGACTAATAATGGAGTTGTATAAGAATAATGGCGCTCTCTCTCTCGCCATAAATATCAAACACCCGGGGGTTGCTAATTAACTACTTTCCTTTGACGTCACTTTAGCGCTTGTTTGCGAATCCCTGCAGCGGGAAGAGAGAGAGAGAGAGCGCGAAACCGCGCAATCTTGATACAGTCGTCAAAAACCATAAAATTCGAAATTGTATTCGTTGTCTTGAGATACTCAAGTGGAAAAGCATTTGTTTGTCATTCAAACGCCATCGGTTCAAAAACTGACTAAACTAGTTTTTTTAAATTGATTTAATCAAATTTGAGTTCTTTACATGGCATGCCTTCGGTAGGGTTAAGCCACTCTTTAAAGACAAAAAATGTCCAGGCCAAAGACGCAAAAAGATATTTCTATGATACTTGCACCCGTTGTATAGGATTCATGTGGCAAAGATGAAGATTCTGAGGTGGGCGGGCGGTGTGACTAGAGTACAGAGTTCCAAATGAGCATATTCGGGGTTCATTTCGGGTGGCCCTCATACCTGAAAAGATAAAGGAAAACCGCCTAAGATAGTATGGGCATGTGACACGGAGAAACGAGGACCACATGGTGAAGAGAGCCCTCAACCTACCCGCGCTGAGAAGAAATGGCGAGGCTAAAGAGGAAGACTTCACCCGCAGTCTATGCAAGTTCGCGGGCTCTTGTCCTGAAGGCACACTATGTTTCCATGTCGTCCACCAGGTAGTCAGTTATTTTGGGACGAAGCATAGACAACCTGAGTTTATAGATCTTTGAAACTGCATTTCGCGATGTCCATATGCTCCAAATATGGAGTGAATTCGGCAAAAAAAATATTGAATCCGAAACGACGATATCTAAAGAAGATCTCGTATATTGGAGACTAACCACTACAACTGGGATGGACAGCATTTGGAAAACTAAAGTACATTTTTAAAGCGAAAAATTCCACAATGTCTTAAAACTAAGGCGTTTAACCAATGTATCATCCCTGTTTGAGCTTGTGGCGCAGAGACGTGGCATCTAACAGCAAGTCTTAATCATAAAATTAGGTCACCCAGCGCGCAATGGAGAGAATCATGAGGAGTGTCGCTAAAAGATAGAATCCGAAACGAGGAAATACGCAGAAGAACTCAAGTAGTGGAGGCTACCCAATGAATAGACACACTCAAGTGGCAATGGGCAGGACGTATATGTCGAAGAGACGACGGTCGATTGGAATGATAAGTGTTGGAGTGGCTTCAAAAACTGGCAAACGGGGCGTTGGCCGACACCCTGCAAAAAGTATATCGGGAGTAGCCTAGATGCGAAAGGTGGAGGATCGAGTAGGACAGAGAATCATGCAGGAGACTTATGTTCAACAGTAGACAGGAAAACTAGGTTTACGATAGTTTGACCTTGTAAGGAATGACGAAGTGAGGAGAAGGGTGTGGAGAGTAAGACAGTAGTCATCAATACTACAGTCGGTCCAAGGACCAAGATAAGCCCTATGGAATGCCAAAGGAAAACATACACTGCAGGTCCCTCTTCTTCGAGCTCCCGGGCTCTAGCCATCTTAGAAAGTCGTCGACAAATATTCGGCAACATCCCATGTACTTTTAAAATTAAAATGAATCGATTATACCTTTCGCGTGCCAAAGGTTTCCGACAGCTGTTCTAAATAACAGGCTGTCAAATAAGCGGAGAAGCGGTATTAAATAGTACCCCTATCGGCACTAAATTAATATCAAATCCTCTAAATTAACTACCGAATGAAGTACTTCGCCGCAAAGTACAAACTACGAGTATTAAGGAGTTTAAAATGTCGCATACACACCTATTTCTACAAAATCTGCTGAATATTTTCGTCACGGATGGCAGTAATAAAGTTTAAAATCTAAATTACAAGTAGTCGCCATAATCATCGACTAGTCATTTAAATGCATTCGATAACAACGGCGAGTACGTTCCATAAAATAAGAGTCCCGGAGGAAAATTGCTGCTCTCAAACATTAATTCCTTCTTCTTCGCGGTGCAATTCACAACCCTGGGATTCTTGAATGTTTTAACTTCTACGTTCCAAATAAGTACACCCGTGCTCGTAGTCATCGATTTGTTTTTTTTTTTTAATCCAGTTGATACTTGTGGAGCTTCGAGCATTCAATTCAGTACAACGGCAATGGCGCTTCTAAATGGCCTACAAGCACACCTCGATCCTTTTCTTACATCATTTTCCTCTTTCGTCGACGGTATTTTTTCTACTAGATCTCTGTGATCTTTGACACGTGTCATCTTCTTCTTCTTCTTTTTCTATTGTATGTATTGTACTTTTATGTATACTATGTACCTTGTATTATTATATGTACATTGGAACTGCGGTTCTGTTAAAATAAATAAATAAAATCTATATATACTATATAACTCAAGATAGTTTTGTTTAGCAACTCAAGTAGAACCCACAAGCTTTATCTAAAAAAAATTGTACACTCGCATACAAAAAAGAAGTTAAAATTAATTTCCATAAGAAAAAGTTTTCTATTTTTTTTTGTCTTCTGGGCTTGTGTATCTTAGAAGAAATTGCAAATAATTGAGCAATATACACTTTATACGCACGCGAAATTTAAGCGTAGCACCAGAATTAAAACATTACCTATGTAATAATATTCACGACGTTTTGCCGAGTATTTAGAAAGTTTTGATAAGCGGCAAGCGGGATTTTGATTGTCAAGCAGAGCCTGTAAAGTTTCAGCGTCTTTCAGGATTACACGGAATCTCATACAAACTTCAGGAGTAGAAGAAAACACGCCGAGTGTAATAATATCAGCACTACCGACAAACTGCGACGAAGACAAACTATAAGAATGTGCGGAAAGTTATTAGTTTTCGCGAAAAAATTAGTTTTTAACTTAGGCGTTTGAAGCGATCACGAACGGTCCAATTTGATGATATCAACTCGATATAGCCCGTGTGGATAATAAACACCGGATGGCTTAAATCGCGTACCCTTTCCGAAATACTGTGTGACAACAATGTTCCAGTAAAAGTCAAAGGGAAGGTGTACAGAAAAGCCGTGAGGCCAGCTATGCTCTGTGGATCGAAAGCTGCACGTAGCATAAATGAGGATGTTCAGGTGTGGCGCCGGGGTATACAATGCATGACAAAGTGAAAAACGAGTATATCAGAGGGAGCCTCAAGGTAGCCCCCACTGTGGACGAAGCGACAGAAAGCCGCCTGCGCTGGTATGGACATGAGCAGCTTGAGGCGGGAAGGCTGGGACCGGGTCGGCCTCTTACAACATGCCTTAAGACATTCAAGAAGAACATGGAACGCCTTGGAGTCGACAGAGAGCTTATCTTCGATCGAGCATCTTGGAAAAATTTTATTAGGAGAGCTGACCCCAAGTCAATGGGATAGGGCCAGGAAAAAGAAGAAGAACTCGATATAACCGGTGCAAGCTGGTGCTTAAAAGCCTCGATGTACGATGTTGCGTCTCTTATTTTTGTTCACTGGTCTGACACGCATATATAAAAATGGTGTGTAGGAAAATTTCTGCTCTCGAACATACATCCATTCTTCTTCGCGGGAGTATTCAATTTTTTCAATTTTATTTATATTTTTCCCTTCCAGAAACATTACAAATTTAAACAATTCGTTTCTGAAGTGCAATAAGAATTAATCCTAAAATAAAAAAATTCAATACATACAAATATAGGTACTTATGATTAAGTACTACAAACAAAGCAATAAAAACAAGCAACAGAAGGTCCCTATGCTCATCAAACAGACGACGCCAACAAATTATTTCTCCAAAGAAACTCGTGGAGTTCATGTCTGAATTGGGCCTTCCTTACGTGAAATATATCAACATCCGAGGCGATTTGATTAAGCAGTCTGATCCCTCTCCCAAGAGGCATAGTACCTGGAAGGTAAGTGTTACTCTTTGGGAGAGCGAACAATCTGTGCTTCCTTATTCTCAGATATTTATCGAATCTGCTGTTGAATGGCCATTGTACGGCTGCATAGACTTGTATTAAAAACACAATAGGAAGCACTGCTAATCGATAATCATGCAAATTAAATGCCAATAAAAAAACTAGGATTCAGCGAACATGATCGCGGTAATTGCGTATTACGTAATGTACTCGCATGTTGTATGTACAATTATATAAACAGTACATGGGTTAATATGTAATTCGTTAATTAAACCAGCCGCAAATTCATAACACGATAATTCCATTGGCGTATCGATCGGCGCAATAATTACAATTGTTTACCCCCGCAACTCCCTAATGAGCGTCGTTTAATCACATATGTGGATACGGCTATGTACTACTTAAACTATCAGGGATTTGTAATGTTTAAATGAATTAAAATTAATGATTTTATAAAATAATTACAGACACAATTGACACAGGCCTCGGAAGCGTCCGGCTAATCCTTCGATTTCTTCAGTAATCGGATTAACATGTTAAAATCTGCCGTTTTCTCAAGTCCTCATGTTATGTATGTAAACGAACCATATTTTATATTTATTTATTTAACAGAACCACATTTACAAGGTACATAGAATAATAAATAATAAGAAGGGCTCACTCGTCATTCTTCGCAAATCAAACCATCGTACCCCCAATATTATACGCCAGCAACTGCTCAAGAAACTGTTAAGCGACTTTAGACTAAAGACCACTTGAAGGGCATTTTTGTTGTTGTTTTTTTTTATGTAAACGCATGCAGGAGAGCACAGTCGGTCAAGACCAGTGCACTCTATGACGTTCAGTCAGGAGACTGGACACTGCATGCTGGAAACGTGTTTTGTGTTCGTGTTTGTGTGTGTGGGCTGGGGAGATTGCAAGTGTATATTTATCTGTTTATTGAACAGATACAGATTGTACGAAGGAGGAAACGCAGACGCTGGAATAGCATTCCAAAGCTTACCGGTGGCATTAAGGAAGGAACTTTGGAAACTGCCAGTTCTTGGCCCACACACATTAATGGATGTTCGACAAGTGTAAGACAAGTTTGTCGGTTGTGGGTGGGTGCAGGAGAAATTAGTCTTTAAGTTCCGAAGAGCAGCGACCGCGGTAATAACGGTAGAAAAGTGAACCAATCTTACGCCTGTCTTCCATTGATTGCAGGTTAGACGTAAGAGTGTCATTGTTTATCAAACAAATTGCTCTTCTTTGAACTGAGGGGGCTCCAATCCAAAAGTCACTGCCGTATTCAAGGATAGGTCGGATTTGTCCTTTATATAGAAGAAGAAGTTGTTGTCGTTGAAATACCTCAGTGATCTATATAATAAACCTAGTTTTTTAGAAGTGAGACCGGCTTTATACTTAATTGACTCGTAATATTTTCATTTTTTTGCTCTTCATTGAAATTAGTTAATTAAGTTTGGAAGGATTTTGGGGCTCCGATCCAAAGGTGACTGCCGTATTCAAGGATAGGTCGGATTTGTCGGATTTTTGGTAAGCTGAAAAAAGTGCTCTACTCGCGTTAATTGTTTTATAATTTATATTTTATTTGTTTTTAAAAATGTCACGTTGAAAACAAGAATAAAATGACCAAACACGTGTTACGCCAACCCTTCCATTTACAAACAATGACATCACATGTTTGGCCATACATAATAATCAACACAATACATCCATTCTCTACATTATTATGACAACGCGGCGCTAATTGATCGGCGGGGAATAATCCCGCATCCACATCCACATCCGCATCCGGGGACGCTATCCTCCATCTGGTAATCCGCTATCCGTTAAACGGGACGCGTCACGATCCGCTCGATCCGCTTTATCTGAACTCATTGTGACAACAACACCACCAGTACTAGCGTATTTACGTATTTACGTGTCATGTGCACCTGCGATGAACAGACATATTTAATCAGCATGTTTTTGAAACACTGTAAGCCAATATTACATTCGCTTTAAAACCCTCCCCTTACTGTGCTAAAAACATGCGAGATCTCTGATGATAATATATACTTATTTTCAACACTATATGAAAATGTCATTCAAAAAAAACCGGAAAGTGTGAATATTTCTAAATATTGCTTTGATTGACTATGGTTGAAGTTGAAATGTAACAATTTTTGTAATGTAATTGTAGTGAAACAGTACTCAAGGTGATCTATATTAAAACAAGGTATGAAAATCTAACCAATATAAATATTGAAATGGATCCCAAAGTGAATATTACAAAACACATTTTTTTATTTCTTTTATTTCAACACATGCAGGAAAATACCGACAGATGGTGATAGTAATTCTGAAGTCTCATCTGTGGAATTCTATGTCGCTTACCATGGTGCATATGATGTGCGTAGATCCACCAACGTCATAAACTACAGTCCGTGATTCACGCATCATCCTTTATTATTACACGAATGTACTATGAATAGATGGTATTCACGGGACGACTTTCGTCTACCACCTATTTTAATTAAACAGTGCATGTCTGGCATTTTCGGGTGAGGAATCAAATTCACACCAACCGGGGTTATTTTAGAGCTCAAAAATCGACAAAAAAATCTCCGTCTGGGATCGAACCCACGACCTTTATCTTGCAAAGCAAACGCTATACCCGCCGGCAAATAAATAACATTATAAATAATGTTTTGACTGATGATACAAATAATCTGATTGCGACCTTTCATATAGAAGAGTATTTAACGATGCCAATAAATTAAGCCTGTTTGGTTTTAAATGTCCCACAAATCATTCGCGAATAATTGGCAATAATTGCGATTGAACGATAATTTGATAGGGAATAAATATTGTAATTGTAAATCAACATACATTTACTCACCACAGTATTCTGTAGGAGCGTGCGGGTGTGAGACGGGTAAAGTCCAGTCCAGTGATTCGTACGACTCATTTGATGTGACGGATTTTATATTGAGAGGGTTGCTTACCTGTAAATAAAGAAGAAAATACTTGTGGTGAAAATACATACAAATAAAAAATAACATTAAATGCATTATTTTCAAGTATAAATATTTAATACATACAAAATAACCTCGTTTAAATATGGATCAAGTTGAGCAATGTTTAATCACATACTTGAAGACCTACGTTTCGCTTTTAATGAGAGTTTCAATATTTTTTATTTTGTTTTAATGTTTTTGATAAAAAAAAACGACAAGTCGCAGGTTCGTCACGTGGCCGCGTGAAGGAAGGATGCAAGAGCAGACCGCAAAGCAAAGAACTTGTTTTTGAAGCACAATTTGCATTTATTTTGAATTAAGACTTTTTTCGTCCGACCGGTACATGACGTTTCGCCGAACAGACGAGAGTTAACCTACGACTGCCGAAACACTGTGACATGAAGCGCCACCAAGATAATCACGGCAAAAAGGGTAAGAGCCTGCGAACTTGCATAGACTACGGATGTAGAACCAGAGAAATATTTACGTAATAATCAGAGTTATTTAAAGAAAATTGGAAAATCAACCTGACGCTCCCGAGGCTTGATTATTTTTCTCCTTAAGAAGTAACTCAAGCCTACCGGGGGCAAGAAGATTAGATTTAATTAAGTAAATTTCAAAAAATCAAGCTAGGTTTTTGCACAGCATCTGAATGACAAACAAACGCTCTTTACATTGGACTATGCCTCTCGGCAAACAAATATATGGTAACATAATGGCAAGCGTCATGAAATCCAAATATAACACTGTCTGACTGTATTCTATTGTAAATGTTTACAAAAAATAAACGATTATTTTTACATATTTTTTTGTTCCAAGTAATCTTGATAGCCAAACCAAATAGTTTCTACCATACAGTATACAAGACAGTTATATTTTTTCCTTGAAGACTGAAGCGGTTTGTCCGGTGACAAAGTTTCGCCTTGTCTTGGCTTCTAGTCGTCTTTTAAAGAGCTGGGGAAACTTTGTCGGCAACGGTCTCTTCTGCAAACGAGGTTTTGACTATGAAGGGTCAGAGACTAACATGAATAAAGAGTACGTTACAGGAATACATACTTAAGAGACTGCAACAGATGGATCGTAACACGTGATCTTATATACGTTCATATTATTACGATATTCAAAAAGTAAATGGCAACATTTTTCTTGGCAGTATTAAAGTCATTTTTATTTATTAATGTAAACACATACAGGAGAATACCGACAGATGGCGATAGTAATTCTGAAGTCTCATCTGTGGAATTCTATGACGCTTACCATATATATGACTAAGCGCTGCATGTGGAGTTTTGATCCGCCAATGTAATACACTACAGTCCGAGATTCACGCATCATCCTTAATTATTACAGGAATTTACTATGAATGGGTGGTCTTCACGGGACGACTTTCGTCTACGACGAATTTTGATTAAAAGGCTATGACTGGCATTTTACGGGTGAGGGATCAAATTTACACCAACCGGGGATATTTAAGAGCTCAGAAATCGATTAAATTATTTTAATCACCATTAGGGATCGAACCCATGACTTTTGGCTTGCAGAGCAAACGCTTTGACCATTAAGCTATGTGATGGTCAAAGCGTAATATGTAACATATGGCAGTAAGTATTGATATCAGCTTGATATAGCTCCTTAAGGCCGATGCCCTAAAGCCTCAACAAACGATCTTTTGTCTATTATTTTGGTTCGCTTGCGTGACATCTACATCGAACGTTAAGCGGTGTTTGCATACACCAAAATAGTTGTTATGACAGTTGGTACAACTGTCATCTTGGCGGTTGGTACCACCGAAATGTGAGAGCGGGCAGGCAGTCGCAACTCGCTCGTCATCGTGATAGGACCGCCTCTAATGGCGGCCCTTTAACGGGCGACGTTATTGACGAATAAACGTGTATGTGAAACATAAACAAGTGTTTAAATTGTGAAGCTGATCCTGCATCCTTCATCCAGTAAGCCGATGTCCTAAATACCCTAGGAGGATATCAGTGTTTATCAAACGGTCAGTACTAAATAAATAAAAAGGTAAGTATAAAATAATCGTTTGGCATTAGCTAAATATAGAAAAATAATATATTGGCAGGAAATAATTAATGAATGGTAATTAACAATAGGTTAGGTAAGATTTCCGTTTCATGCGTTAATTATTCATTCATTTTAATTTTTACCAATGTGGAATATATTACTGCCATTTTAATTTTATAACTGACCACAGTCATACTGACAATTTATTTAGTCTTATGCCACCAAAATAAAAGCGGATTGTTCTTCTGGTTGAAAAGTTCATTGCTTTGCGACCTGTTCCTGCATGTCCTTCCTCCACGCGGCCCAGAGACGATGCCGCGACTTGCTGTCGTCGTTTTTAAATATGGGGGATGTCAAAATGTTAACTACAGTGTGCTGGATTGTATTTTATTACAGTATCCGTTCAAAAAGATATTTGAACATAATTACTTTGTATTAAACATCCAAAAGTCTTTAAAGTAATTATTTTAATCAAACTCTCTATCTTAGATGGAATCTGTCGATTCATACAGTCGGGTACGACACAGGGCACTGACCATCACAATATTTTGCCACTCTATGTAAATTGAAGGGATCAAGGTCCAAGACATCAGGTATCTAGGAATTTGCGGTGTATGAAAATCAATGTATTAATATTTAATTTTATAAAATACAGAATGCTTACTCATGTTGTACACTAATATATAAAAAGGGATGTGTTATCAAATACATCGGTACAAATTCAACTTTGGACTTATCCTCAGTGCCGGAATTTGGTATTCCGGCGTCACCATTTAGCTGACGCTGTAATTTCGGGACCGCGATTTCGGTTCCGGAACAGTATCATTTTATATGTTTATTTGATTAATATCTCGCAATAAATAACATTTAAAAAATCGCCAGTGTTTCCACATCGGCGTTAATCGATTAAAACAACATAAGAAGTAGCGAAATTCCTTCAACCAATATTTCGACCGCCATTGCAGGGGTCTTCTTCAGAATTGATGATTCAGGTGCGTGTTGGTGTCAGATTATCTTTTTACGGGCGTTATTGATATCTCCGTGGCAACTACATACTCAAGTTTCATTCCGGAGAATCGTTGGAATGTTCTAAGAATTGTACCTCCACGAACGTCATGTGGTCGTCCTTGCTTGTCTGTACAGGTTTTAGAGTATGTGCTAGAGGTGGGAGGCATGCTGTTTTTTAGAATCAAGCCGTCATCCCTGTTGATGTTGATGGGATGTCTTTTGATTTCAATGGCTTCCCTTACTAGGGGCGTCCATATTTTCCTCAAATCTAAGATGAGTTTCTAAGTGAAATTGTAAGTGAAAACCTAAGAAGTTATTTAACATATGAAGTATTTATCTATTTAATATTCAAAATACATATAAAAGTGAACGCTAAATATAATATATAAATGACATATATACTTCTTCGGTTAGGATTCAGCGAACTATTATTGATTAGGTGTTACTCCACGAATGTGCATAACATCGATGAAATAACCGCGCAACGGTACAAAGCGAATATGCATATTGACTGCAAAAGATAACCGTCTCAAATCATTCAGCGTGCAATAGTATAGCGTGCAATATAAATATTGCGCAATTCCTTCGCATGGATTATATCAAAGAAGAGCAACTCTCTGCGGGCAAAAGTTAGTGACTCTCAAACGGGGACTGCGCCAGAAAAAGATATTTTAAAAAACGTGTGTTGTAGGTGCACCTTCTTCTTCGTAGTATCAATCCGGTGGATTGGTTTGAAGCAACAGAATCTTGCATCTCGATCTGCATTCCTCTCGGTCCTCCGCAACCCTTTTCAGCTCAGCATAAGCGCTACAATTCATGTCCTCGAATACTTGCTGCAAATACTCCCGTCTAGGGCGCCTCTACAGTTTCTACGTTCAACCATCCCCTCCACAATATCGTGAAGAAGACCATCGTGGCGCATGATGTGACCAATCCATCGGGCTCGCCTCTCTGAGATGGTTCTTATTAGTTGCCTATCTTCCTTGATTATTCTGAGAACCTCATTGTTCGTGTGACGTGGTCTCTCCAGGAAATTCCGAGAATTCTTCTGTACGACCACATCTCAAAGGCCTCTAGTCTTTTTTATCACTTTCAGATAAGCACCATGTCTCACAGCCGTACATTAAGATGCTCCAGACAAGTGTTTGGCAAAAGTTGCTTGCGGAGCCCTAAAGAAATATTCTTTAAGATATCTTTTTGACAAGAATTTTGGCTTTTTATTGAAAGGTGCACCTTACATCTTAGATATTTGATATATACATATATATGTATATATTATAAAATATTCCAAACATTACGCAACTCTTTTACTTCTAGGGATGCTTTCTTTCCATTCGTTCGGGTCCCGGAGGAAAATTGTTGCTCTCAAACATTCATTATTTCGTCTTCGCGGTGCAATTCGCAACCCTGGGACTCTTGAATGTTTTAACTTCTACGTTCCAGAAAGGTACACCCGTGCTCGTAGACATGCATTGTTTTCGATCACAGTTGATACTTGTGGAGCTTCGAGCACTCAATTTAGTACAACGGCAATGGCGCTCCTAAATGGCCTACCAGCACACCTCGATCCTTTTCTTACATGCCTTTCCTCTTTCGTCGATGGTATTGCTCATCTTCTTCTCATTTTTTGTTTCTTTTTTGTTTCAGTATTTGAAGCATAAATGTGCTCATCTGGTCTATTTTCATATTTATTCGAATATATCTTGGGCAGACCAACACCTTGCGGTGATCGATCACAACATACCTTGCGGCAGGAGACAGAAATTAAGCCTAGACTTAAGAACTCTATTTTCATATATCACATTGGTTCTTGCGCCCTTTAGCTATGAGATGATGCATAAAAAACTATTCTACGAAAGTAGCAAAACAATATATGACGTCAACCGATGACGAGACATGTACAATAACAACTAATAAAACGGAATGGCGACAATTTAAAAAAATAATTGAAAAAAGCAATAAGTGTTCAGAGGGAAAAAACCATGCACAGTACGTTTCCAGCTTGAAAGTGCATTTACTGAAGCGTAGCAACGCGCGCCGGGAAACGCTAGTCTTGTATAAAAATTCGTTTGTACGTCATACGATGAATAATGTTCAAAAGCTCTGCTTCGCGCGACCTAGTTTCGCAGATATCTTTATAGAAGGTTCTATAGAAGCGTAGAAAGATGCATCTACG
Organism: Glossosoma conforme; assembly: GCA_022606575.1. Lineage (NCBI taxonomy): Eukaryota > Metazoa > Arthropoda > Insecta > Trichoptera > Glossosomatidae > Glossosoma > Glossosoma conforme. The sequence goes on from JAGTXR010000167.1 coordinate 422,224, forward strand.
TGGCATACTGAGCGCTTTACTACCGAGTAACATCTTTATTAATTTTATTAGATACATTCCTCATTTCCTTATCTATTCCCACGTATTTCGTGGTAAGCAACGTGTTACTAAAGAAGACAAATCGAGACTCGCTGTAGTATATAAATTTCGCAGCCTTAGACTGAGGTCTATTTGACGTCTAACTGATGCACCTAGAATCACGGGAAGGCCTTAAGCCACTCTCTAACAAGGAGCTTTTTGCGTGCGACCAGTAAGGGATCCCCATCTGGATCTCCAAAAACAGGACGGGACACGGAGAGTTTTCATCAAGCGAGTTATTCTTATATTTATTTTATGCTCTGTCACAAATGAAAATCTGCATTCAAAGCACATTTCTAGAATGCTGTCAACCGCTACTAAACACCGCTTGTATCCGGATCATTTCACTTTAGAGGGTTAACGCTTTATTCAGTACTCGATGCAATACATTCAGATATATTTTTCAGCCTATGTTGAAAAAGAAAGAAAAGCTTTCGAAAGTCCAACACAAAACTATACGAGGCAAACAAGGATTCTCAATCTGAGTTTTCCAAATAAAAATATTAATGGTTCCTCGAGGCACTGGAAATTAGAAATGCTATTAAAACATGGAAAAATCGTAATAAATAAACAAGTTCAATTGTCGTTTAGTCCAATTCTAGGTAACGAAAAAGCGGACGAACCGCCAAAATGGGGGGGAAACTAAGCACAACACCCCATTACGACAGTTTTCCTCTCTGCTACGCCTTGAACAAGTGAATGCATGATTCGCTTACTGCTTGGAACACCGCATATCAAGAATCAACTTCCGGAGGAATAACCTTGCTTTCCATCCATCGAACACTTATTGACGTGGAAAAAGACGAACTCTTTGTTGCTAACTAATCGTAATCTGAATGAGCGTATTATCGAGGAGACTTAACTGTCCTCCGGTGTGATGCGGGTGTGAGGCGGGTGAAGACCAATTTTAAGTACAATTCTTTTATTTTTCGTTTTACTTTAAATAAACAAGAATAATCTCAGCAGTCGTGGCTTAAGTCAATATACACATTTGTGTAAACATATGTTCCAAATATGGAACATAAACGGGAAAAAGAAGCGCAGATTCAAGGCAAACAACCAGTTGAAGCTTTAATGCTCTAAAAGTAACGTTTGAAAAGCGCTGAACGGATGGACGCTCTAAAAATGCAAAGTCCTTCGCATTTTCCACTTGTTGATACAAAAGGGTCGCTGACGTTGATTTACGACATGAAACCCCGGATACAATGCGAACTTTCTTTATAGAAAAACAACGAAGCAAACTGTAACGTATGGCGCTGGTCCCGTGGGAACAATGCATCAAATGTATTAAAAAAAAGCTTCGGAGGCTTAAACTTTACTATGCACATTGATATTTCAAAATCATATATAAAAGTATGGTACTTTTTTGTCACTTTGTCACATTGGTTGTCTATTACAAGTAACACCTTCAAAATTATTTCAATTAAAACAAATTCGTTTAGTTCGGCTCGAGCCACGAACAATGAACGATCCACCTCCGTTGAGACCCGAGCCGAAGTGACTGTACTGTCGCAATGGTAATTACGTTACGTTAGGTTACGTTTCCATTTCATGGGTTAATTATTCAATCATTTTACACTATTTTTACCAATTTTAAAAATATTATTGCGATTTAAATTTTTTAACTGACCACATTTATACTGACACAGTGGACACTGCCAATTTATTTGGTCTACTGCCGTTTTATTTTATTTGCTTTCAATTGATTTAACTTACTGCCACAACCTTGAATGAGTTACTGAACGATAAAACACAGGTCATTTTTAACATGTAAAATTTGAATAACTGTTTCTTTATCAAAATTTTACTTACTTATAATTAAATTATTGACGTAACATTATTTAGAGATATAATAAAATAATTACTTGTAGTAATCCTTGGTAAAAAAGACGTGATTTTTTTTATGTAAACACATATAGAGACAACACACACAGAATACCGACTATACCGTTATATAAATTCTAAAGTTTTTCATCTGTGAATCCTATGAAGCTTACCATTATACATATAGATAAGCGCTGCATGTGAAGTGTTGATCCGCCAACGTTCTGGACTACATTCCGACAGTCATGCAACGTCCTTATTATTACAGGAAATTACTATGAATGGGTGTTCTTCGCGGGACGACTTTCGTCTACCACCAATTTTGATTAATAGGCTATGAGTGTCATTTTACGGGTGAGAGATAAAATTCACACCAAACTTTTATTTTAAAGTTAAGAAATCGATTTTTTTTAACCTCTATCGGGCATCGAACCCACGACCTTTAGCTTGCCAAGCTAACGCTTAAACCACTGAGCTATACAACCCGGTTGAAACGGATATAAAATGATATTATTGCATGTGTCTTGTACATTTGCGTACATGAAATAAATTGCCAGTGCAACGTTGTTGTTTTGCCAAGGTGTTTAGCCTGTGAGCTGTGTAAACATCGCGGCTGAAACTTCGTCACCAGAGATGATGCTTCGCGGAATAATCTCGGTGTTGAGACCGAGAGGAAGACACGGAGGGGGAAACATGTAAACAAGATTAATATCGACCGTCCGGAGCTAATCCGAGTGGCGAGGCGACTCATGCGGGGTGTTGTTGTGACATGTGACATAATCTGACGGCTGCAGTACACGACAAACAAATATAATTCAGCGACAAATCGCTAATGCAATATTGCATACATCGGGAATGAACTTGCGGAGAAATAACAGATTCTTCCTTTCCATCCACTGTGCGTGAGAGTATAAATAAACTACAATTTGCTTCTCGAAAAGTTCTTTGTTTCGTGACGTGCTCTCCAAGTATTCACCACGCGTTCCAATGACGATCCCGGCGACATGGAGTCGCCATTGATAAACTGGTATGTATGAAAAGATAACCACACGGCTAAAATCAAGAAGAAGTTTTCTACAGTCGCCAACGGAACTGGTGATACCTGAGGCCACCCTGCGGCTGAAAATGTGGAGAAGCGTAACTTGGATTGCCCTGAAAGAGGACCAAGCCCCCGGACATGACCAAGGGTGGAATATATGGAGGTCCCTTAACAGACTTCGGACCGGAGTATGCAAGACGAGGACACAAATGAAAGCCTGGCAATTTTACAGCGGACCGACTGAATGTGACTGCGGCGTGGAGCATACCCTGTCACACCTTCTGGAGTGTGCGCTGTGCCCGAATAGCTGCACCAAGGAAGACCTGATGATGGCCAGAAGTAACGCTATCGACGTCGCCCACTTCTGGGCAGGCAGGATCTGACCCTGTTGTTTCCGACACGATTATAAATATATATAACTGGTATGTCACTGTTTGAAATTGCTAGTTATTCTAAATTATATCTGATCTCTAAAGTTGCGTCCTCCTTGCGTAACCTATAGTTGGTAGACAGCAGAAGTACATCGAAAGTGTGTGTGTGTTTTTTATGAGGTTTTTTATCAATTCTCTTGGTGGTTGTAAAGGGGTTTTATGTGTACATAATATAGCCGAAAAGATCGTTAAATACATTGCATATGTAAAAGATTGATACTACGAAGAAGATGTAAAAGAACAAACTATTCTTTATATCTAAATGCCAAAGCTATACGATCGATATCTGGCTTTTGACATACTTCTTCTTCGTAGTATCAATCCGGTGGATTGGTTTGCAGCAACGAAATCTTGCATCTCGATCTCCACTCCTCTGGATCCTCTGCAGTCCTCTTCAGCTCAGCATAAGAGCTACAACTGATGTCCTCGAACACTTGCGGCAAATACTCCCGTTTATGTCGCCCTCTACAGTTTCTACCCTCAACCATCCCTTCCACAATTACGTGAAGAAGACCATATTGGCGCATGATGTGACCGATCGCCTCTCTGAGACAGTTTTTAATAGGTTGCCTATCCTCCTTGATTATGCTGAGAACCTCATTGTTCGTGACGTGGTCTCTCCAGGAAATTCCGAGAATTCTTCTGTATGACCACATCTCAAAGGCCTCTAGTCTTTTTTATCACTTTCAGATAAGCTGTGTCTCACAGCCGTACATCAAGATGCTCCAAACAAATGTTTTGGCAAGTTGCATGCGGAGCTATAAATTAATATTTTTTCTCATTTTAGTTTTTTTATTGAATGCTAGCCTTGCTTGATGTATGCGACATTTGACTTCTCTTTTTGTTCTGCCATCCCAGCTTATCGTACTTCTAAGCCTTAGAAGTACGATAAGGTATCTAAGGTATACAAACTCTTTTGCATCTTTTAGGGGTACTCCTTGCATTAATATGTAAATTTTCTGCTGCTTATTGTGGCTTACTCTCATGACTTTGGTTTGTGTGCTGTTTTTTTTTCATATAAAAGTTAGTATTAAATATATTTTCCATGGATGTCAGCGCTTCAGTAAGTTCATCTTCAGTTTCAGCAATCAGAGCAATGTCGTCAGCAAACCTTATCATAACAATCTTTTGGCCGTGTATTTTGACCCCCTCTCTATGGCCGATCTTCTGTTTGATGTCATTTATTGCATGTTGTATGTATACGTTGAAGAGTACAGGCGACAGAGAGCATCCTTTTCTCATACCTTGACGTATTTTTGCTTCATTTTGGACATTTCCAAGTGATACTATGGCAGCCTCTTCTTTGTAAAGTGAAAATATGAGTATTCGATCTTTGTATTCGACTATTTTTGAATTTCTTTCATTACACCGAAGAGCTTTTCCCGATCTGTCTGATTAGCGAACAAAAATGAGACGAAAGATTTCTTATAGGTTTTCGGCACCAGTCTGCAAGGGCTATATCATGCTGATGTCAATATATACGAACACACCTACCTAATTAGATGCTAGACTGAAATGTATGAGTAATTTTATAAAATACGAGTATTAAATCATTTTTTTAAGTGTCGGCATAAGCGGTTAAGCTCGGTGCACAATAAATAATGCAGTTTGTCGTCCCGGTGTCTGCGTGTTGCATACTACTCGGTGACAGACCGATTGTGTGCGATCTTGTATGCAATTATGCACCTCTCGCCCGTCCAGGCGGGCGCCGCGTCTATTTCCATCGCAACCTTAGGAGTAACAATCCAGAGAGGGGCATTCCCGGGTATCGTCAGGCATCCCGAGGCACCGACCACTGGCGATGCCGATTCGGCATCAAAATGTACGGAATCATAAGAATTTTTCGTTATAAATAAGGTTTATGGACCATGTGCTTCTGGGAATGAAATAATTATAATGATATTGTGACTTTTGGGTTTAGCCGTGTGTGGCGAATTTCTTTTTACCAATATTTCGACCGCCATTGCAGGGGTCTTCTTCAGGATTGATGATTTAGTTGTGAGTTGGTGTCAAGTCATCTTATATCACGAGCGTCATTGTTATCTCCGTGGCAACTACATACTCAATTTTCATCGGTCTGGAGAATCGTGTGCGGTAGATATGTTCTAAGAATTGTACCTCCACGAACGTCATGTCGGACTGTGGTCGTCCCTGCTTGTCTGTACAGGTTTTTGAGTATGTGCTGGAGGTGGAAGCCATGCTGTTTTGAGAATCAAGCCGTCATCCCTGTTGATGTTGATGGGATTTCTTATGATTTCAATGGCTTCCCTTACTAGGCGTGCATATTTACCTAGCGATCGAGCAACGATTTCGGGTTCGAATGAAATAATGGTTAAAAGAAATTCGCCACATACGGCTAAACCCAAAAGCCACAATCATATTTAAACAAGGTAAGGTAAATACAATAATTTAGAAGATACAAAAAATATTTATAGAAAATACGATTACTTTACTACTTTGTCGCTGAATCTCTGACTAATCACCATTCCAAGACACATTCAAGCGTCCATGCCAAGTGAAAATAATATAAAAGATAAATGACCAAAAAAAAGTATACAAAAACAAGTGACAAATCGTCCCAGACATTAGTCGGAGCGGACGGGTAAGTCTGTGCGACTTATTTGCATTTAAATGGACCGCAGCTACTGCAGCCGGGCCGCGATGCACTTCTCTATTATTGCGCTTTCATATTAATTCGACTCTATCTCCCGTGGCCACACCTTTATAACTTATTTAACACTGCACAATATAAATGCGACAGTAAAAGCGTTTCATGTAGTACTTAATCAGTTTACGTGAATTCACATTGTAACGTTACGTGAATGCTGCGATAACGTAATCAAACGTAACATTTAGAGATACACAGTATGCACTTTCAATATTACGAGTCAATTAAATATAAAGCCGGCCTCGTTTCCAAAAAACTAGGTGTATTATATCACTGAGATATTTCAACGATAAACGACTTCCTCTTCTATATAAAGGACAAATCCGATATATCATTGAATACGACAGTCACCTTTGGATTGGAGCCCATAAATGCCTCCTAAACTTAATTGACTCAGTTCAAAGAAGAGCGATTCGTTTGATAAACAATGACACTCTTACGTCTAACCTGCAATCAATGGAACACAGGCGTAAGATTGGTTCACTTAGTCTTTTCTACCGATTGGAATATAGCATCCTTACTTACAGGCTTTTTCGCAAAACAGAGATGCCCGGTGATGACGAATTCCTATCCCAGCATCCCGTATTGAAATAAGCTCAACACTGGGATTGCTGAGTTAAGTCTGCAATCCATAAATGGCCATAATTGAAAGCCCTAGACTTGATTGGGTTGAGCCGCCCCTTAGTACATAATATTGTTGGCTTCGGGAACGTCGGGCTCATCACCCGATTCGCTTGAAATAAAATAAACAATTCACCCAAAAAAATGCCTTCTATACTACATTTACTCTTTCACAATTGTCGGGAAACATATATGATCATCGCTGTCAGTCTACCGACGTAACTTCGCGACTCTCTGTCAAATCTATTCCAGATATCTAAGCATCACAACATATATGGAACGAAATGGAAAGAAGTCTTGATTGAACACCCAAAGCTTTCGAACCGAACACTGCTTTAATAAATATATTTTTTGTGTGTCATGAGTGTTTTTTAAATGAGAGGAATCAGAGAATGTCAATTCAGCCGGAGACTATAGCTCAATGGTCAAAGCCTTTGCTTAGCAAGTTAAAGGTCATGGGTTCGATCCTCGACGGATTTAAAAAAAAAAAAAAAAACGATTTCTGAGCTCTCAAGTAAAGGTTGGTGTTAATTTTATCCCTCACCCGTAGAATGACAGTCATAGCCTATTAATTAAAATTGGTGGTAGCCGAAAGTCGCCCCCTTGCATAGTAAATTCCTGCAATAATAAGGATGATGCGTGAATCAACACTCCACATGCAGCGCTTAGCCATATGCACTATTGTAAGCGTCATATAATTCCACAGATGAGACTTCAGAATTTCTATCACCATATGTCGTTATTCTCCTGTATGTGTTAACATTTATTTTTTATTTTTTATAAACAATTATAACGTCATAATACGAATAAAAAATATCCATTTATAGAATCAAAATTACTTCCAGAACAACCTTACATAGTGTACACTTATTAAATTCATAATTTCAATTGCATATAATCATACAGTATGCAGAGTTCTTTACTGGTTAGATGCTAAATGCACGTCTTCAGGGCACACTGTATATCTCTGGAGTTTTACGGTTGGTCTAATTTACGTGATGCTTCACTCGCGACTCTTAACGGCCGCCGGGCTTAACGTTACAGACTAGAGCGTCATAGAGTTTAGCGCTAACCGGTACGAGCTCAAGAACAGGGAAGGGAAGAGACTCGTAAAAATTTCACGACATCATTCCGTTTGCTCCTCGCAAGTAATGAAGTCTTTCTTCTATCCAAGAAGAATAAAAGAATCTTTACATTTTGTTTCCTTATTTATGTTTGTTTCGTGAAGATTTTAAAGATACTCGTACAATGAAACGAAATACGTTATTTTTTTAATGTTTTCAGCATTAACTTTGTGGTCCATTATAAAAGAAAAAATATTAATTTACCGTGTTTTGACATGGATCACATGTCGAGTGTGGTCTCTGTTTAGGATACTGCAATTTCGACTAACTCGTAGCCTTCCTCAATCCGTCACTGTCAAGAGACAACTGAGCTGCATGTATATTTTGTAAGTACATACTCGTATTACCCATGATCTTTTACTAACCGATCATAATAACCGCCACACACGGCCCTACTAAATTCTACACATTGTCAAATTAATGCTCTGTTAAATGTTAAGCTCCCTACAACGTAACCCATTAACGCCCAAGGAAACCTACATGTGAAAAAAATGAGAATATTTATAAAAAAAAAATCATCAATATATCAGCCTGCATCCGTCCAGTTGAACGTTAGCCTCCAGCATGAGTCTTCATCCTCTTCGATACTCTGCCTCGATTGCCATTTCTTGGGCGCCACTCTAATACTTTTCTTCCCCATCGACCGTCGTCTCTTGGACAGAAATGTCCTTGCCCATTGCCACTTGAGTGTGCCTATTCGTTGGATAGCCTCCACTACTTGCACTTCTGAGGATATCTTCTGAGGATAATGCCAATTACCTTCATAATATACTAAAAAAAAAAACTAAAAATATTCGAAATGGTATACAAAAGCGTGCACGGCAACGGGTTCAAGCTAGCGAGACCTAGGATCTCGAGTGCCAGGTTCGCCACCGTCGCGATCCCTGATGATTAACTGCCTCGCGAGCTGCCATTCTCCAAGCGGGCGAGATTGAATTCCCAGCCTGATGGAGCGACGGACTACTGGCGAAAGAACACCAGGTCTCCTCCGTTGAGACGGACGATCGTTTATCATCTAAAACGGTGCTTAATACTCTTTATTATATGCTGTGTGAGGAGGTCTTTGTGTTCAAAGGTTAGTTCGCTGACTTGTTTATTGATCTAATTACCGGGTTACATTGTATCATTAGAGTATTATATAAGAGAATTTGACAATGAATTTTTAAAGCAAACGAATATTAGCATATTATAAGACCAATACTTCAAAAACCATCACCATAAACATTCAGGTTACACCCACTATTCTTCTGATGTCGTCAGTCCATCTTGCAGAGGGTCGGACAATGCTTCGTTTGCCAGTTTTTGGACGCCACTCCTAATACTTTACTTCCCCGTTGACCGTCGTCTTTTCGACAGATATATCCTGCCCATTTTTACACACTTTATTTTATGGGTAAGACTTGCTGTTAGATACCACGTCTCTGCGCCATAAGTTAATACAGGGAGGATGCATTGGTTAAACGTCTTAGTTTTAAGAGATTGCGGAATTTTCGCTTTAAAAATCTACTTTGGTTTTCCAAATGCTGCCCATCCCAGTTGTATACGCCTGTCGATTTTTTTTTTAAAAGTTATTTCGACCTAGTAGTAAATGTATTAATTGTCCCAGGTAGGTATATTAATTATTACCCATTTATTTATTATATTAATTGTTTATTATTGACAGGTAATTAATTACTTATATGAACATAGATTGAAAATTTCATAAATAATCTTTGTAATAAATTCTGATCACTGTTAACCATTAATTTTACTATCAATTCAGCAATTTTGCACGTCCAGTTTGATGTTTTATTACTGTATTTAATTCCTCGCTTCAGTGAATGGACCGTTTGTTCTACAACAATAAGAAATTAGTTAAGAACCAGATGCAATTACCTGCTGTTTTGTACTGGTCGCCAGTGCATATATTGCAAAAGAGTGCGGTCAAACTGCACCGAATGCAATTGCACGACACAAAAGATTTTTTTAACTATTTATAGGCTCTTCGAAACGTATGATTTCATAACTAAATAAAAAATCATTTTTAACACTACCCAGTCCGATTACACAATCTGTAATCACCCGATACCGAATATATGTAATCACCAGGCCGAACGATAAAGGCGGGTCACACAACATGTGTGTGATCGTTCCGCCTACGGTTAGTGGCCGACTATATACGCAGCTTGTGATGTTTTTTCAAACGTTAGTGGCCAATCACACAACATATGCGTTGCTATTACTTTCTCCCTCAAACCTTTTCAGTAAGGGTCATATTTAATTTTATTTGAACACATCACGATAGATTTAGCAATTCTTTAAAGAAACAGTCGGCCTCCAGCGTTAGATTAATCGCGTAACGCACGGACTGGATAGTGTTAATATTTTTTTTTACCATATCCAATCCATTTTTGGAGCATGTGAGCACCACGAATTTCCGTTTCACAGTTCTGTAAGTTCAGATCATCTATGCATTGTCCCTGAACACCTGTATACACGAGATCTACATGGGTATATAGATGGTTCCAGAGAGCCTCCAGGGCAAGAGCCCGCGAACTTGCATGGACTGCAGCTTTAGAGGCTGTAGTAGAGAAATATTTTGGGTGTACAATAATCATAGTATTTTAAATGAGATCGGTTGATTAACCTAACACTCCTGAGGCCTGGAAGTTTATTTTGTCCTTAAGGAGTGAGTCAACCTTACAGGGGCATGTATATAATATATATTTAATTAAATCAATTTTAAAAAATCAAGCTTGACCGGGTTTGGACCGATGACGTCTGAATATGAAACAAACGCTTTTGCAATTCGCAATCCATCACTGTCAAGAGACAACTAAGCTGCATAATACTTTCGTAAGTGATCGAACACATTTGTGTAGGAAAGCGGGTAGGGGGTGAGTCTATTATTAGGGTATGATAAGAGAGGGAGGCAGGTAGTGTTGCAAGGATAACGAAGAAAATTATTTGAGTACATATTTCTTAGCAAGTCGAAACTGCAGTCTCCTAAACAAAGGCCATGCCTAACGAGATCAATGAAAAAACAAGGTATATAATTAAATATTTATTATTAAATAAAACTACACTCGAATTGAACACGATAACATGTGACTTTAGTGTCCAGCATTTGTCGTGCGTTCCAGTACCCAGTGACTAGTCGTACTAAAATAATCACTTGGTTGTATAAACGGCCGGTGACAAATTCGACCGGAAATAGCGTTTTGCACCATACCCGGACGCAGCGCGATACCTGGACATACAAATTTCCGGATACCTGTAATGATGGACGATGCTTTTGCAAAAACATGACACACATGTGTCAAGATGTCGCGGCGTTGTCGTCGTTATGTCGCGGATTAATTCAATAAATAAATAAAAATGTATTCAACGTCCGGAAATTACAATTAGTGTAAGACAGGTGATTCGAATACCTGGATACGTTTGGCTTGCACTCAAGAAAATATAATGACATAATTATTCAGTGTGTATCTACTTAAATAATTAGTGTTTATTAAAATTTGTAATGTTTTAACACTTTTTTTCTATTTACCTAATACGTTGTACATACTTTCAGTGACTTTCAGTATTTCAACTTTTATATAAGCACAGATTTCAGTGAGTATAATGTAATTTAATTGATTTTGATGAATTTTACAGTATAGTATGTTTCAGTATTCAAATATTTATGTATCATTGAAAATTCGTATCAATATTCAACAATTGATAATGTAGGAAACTTCTTGATTTGAGCCGAGTGGTTTATTTTGATACGCAAACATTGGGTGGAATGTGTTGTGGGTTGCTTTGGAGAGCTCCTTCTTGGTGGTGACTTCTCGCCATATGTTTGGTGGGGCGATGCCCGAGAGTTGACATAGCTTTGATATTGGGGTAGGTTTTAGGCACCCCGTAACCACGCGGCACGTTTCATTCAAATCATTGCCTACAGTCGACAACGGATTTGGTGATACCTCAGGCCACCCTGCAGCTGAACATGAGGAGAAGCACAACTGAGAGGAATACTTGGATTGCCCCGAAAGAGGAGACCCTGGACACGACCAGAGATGGAATATATGGAGGTCCCTTAACAGACTTCGGACAGGAATATGCAAGACGAGGATACAAATGAAAGACCGGCAGTTTTATACTAGGCCGACTGAATGTGGCTGCGGCGTGGAGCAGACCCTGTCACACCAACTGGAGTGTGCGCTGTGTTCGAGTAGCTGCACCCAGGAAGACCTGATGATGGCCAGGAGTAACGCCACCGACGACGCCCACATCTGGGCAGACAGGATCTGACCCTGTTGTTTCCGACACGATTATATGTATATAACAATTGATACGTTCATGTCAATCAATGATACTTCTTATTTTCCCATATCGTTCCATACCTGGAATATATTGTCACCAAATATTGCCGCCACTTAGTTCTGTCAGCTGTCTAAAAACGATAACTACTTAACCTCTCCTCCCCGGTGATGTCTATCGACTACACATTGCTTGTAATAACTTAAATATCTCTGTAAATATAATACACACAGGGTTCAGATTTTAGGTATTCCTCCTTAATACATTTACGTATTGAAAAAAAAAATATTTATGATAATAGGCACTCATCGGGAGCAGGAAATATTTTTCTAAAATCCGGAATAAATTCATCACTACAATCAAGACGCGTCAACTGTCATGAATCATTGCACCTGCCGGAAGCGTGTGCGAAAATAAAATTAAAAAATACACAGATGCGGCGGCATCTATACTCCTCACTCTCGCTGAAGTACTAATATGAGTGAGCGAGACGGGAAACCTCAGTTGGTCGCCTAGTTCGAAATTATATCTATGCGCGTCGGCACATCGATATATCGACAGGCCAAGTAATGTTAGTATCTCTGGGAAGTTCACGCGAGAAGGTGCGTCTGGCCGTTTGAGGTCTTCGTCTGATGTTTTTCATGTTTTTAGCTATTAAATGTCAATTATTACTGCTTATTGACATCAACTATTGTAAAATTAAGCGATATCTTTGAATATTTTCATTTTTTCGAATTTCTACTCATTTTATTCACTTTAAATCAGAATGTGTAATGAGTTGACACCATCGGAACGCGCGGAAGATTTTAGCATAGTAAAGCGAGGGTTAATAACGATGTCTTTCATAGATCAGAACATATCCTACAAATTGTGAAATTAATATAAAGTAATAAACGCATACTTTTCAGGTTAAAAAAATAGTTATCCCGGTATGAAAACAATTTCTTTTCCTTACTCTAGAGAACGAATGATGGACGAGCAAAAGCTCCATCTTCCCGAGCGATAATTCAATATTATTAAGTAGTTTTTTCTTCGCATATGATACAAACGCCGGTCTCCCAATATAAATCAAACGAACGCTAGAGAAATCAGCGATCTTCAACAGACGGCCCTCGAGAAAAGGGCCGAAAAATAAACACCACACTTATATTCAAACTATAATACTTAGTAATTGTGTATTTCAAACTGTATTTTGAAAAATAAAAAAAAGTATAAGCATCGTATCTCGTTAAACTTGTTCTAGAAAAAAAAACAAATTATGTAACTATATTCTATCAATATATAACCATATCGGTTTAATAAAAATATTCTTTACAAAATGACAATGTTAATTTATGGCCAGGCTAATCCTAACATGGTCGTGTACACCCATACCTCGCTATACGGCCGCTCTTTTAGGGCATTTCGTTATAACGACTCGATCTACTTAAAAATTCCAAAAAAAAAATTTGGTTTAAAAATTTTTAAAATGTAATTATTTTCTTTTATTTTGAATTGATTAATTATGTTTCTTTCAAATTGTCAATTAACATAAAAAGAGTCTGGTTTAAAATATAAGTATTTAAAAAGTATACAAATACAAAGAAATGAATTGATTTGTATTCTACTAACTACATTATCGTTATTTAACTATAAAGCCGGTCTCGTTTTCAAAAAACTAGGTGTATTATAAAATAGATCACGCCGGTATTTCGACTATAAACAACTTCTTCTTCTATATAAAGGATAAATCAGACCTATCCTTGAATACGGCAGTCACCTTTGGATTACAACCCCAAAATACCTTCTGAACTTAATTGACTAAGTTCAAAAAATAACAATTCGATTGATAAACAAAGACAGTCTTACGTCTAACCTGCAATCAAAGGAAGAAAGGCGTAAGATTGGTTCACTTAGTGTTTTTTACGGTTATTACCACGATCGCTGCACTTCGAAACTTAAAGAACTAATTCCTCCTGCACCCACCTACAAGCGACAAACTCGTCTTACACTTGCCGAACATCCATACACGTTTAATGTGTGCCGACCAACAACTGGCAGTTTCCAAAGTTCCTGCCTTAATGCCACCGGTAAGCTTTGGAATGCTCTTCCAGCGTCTGTGTTTCATACTTCTAACAATCTGGATCTCTTCGAGAAACAGATAAATATACACTTGCAATTTTCCAAGCCCACACACAAACACGAACACTACACACGTTTCCCGAATGCAGCGTCCAGTCTCTGAGCGTCATAGAGTGCACAGATCTTGACCGGCTGTGCTCTCCTGCATGTGATTACACAAAAATAAAAAAAATACAAGGATTTTTTTTTAAATGTTGACTATCACTGCGCTAAAAGGTGTGTGACGTGTAGGCGTTTCGTTATATACGCATCTTTTAATACGTTTATATGAAATGTATGGAGAGCAGAATTTAAAAAAAGGAATAAAATCATATTTATGAAATGGTTCAGAATGTAATACATTAGATTCTATGAGAACTGAGCGACTTGACGGATTATATTTTGATGAATGCGTACATTTCTAATAGAAAATTTAATGATTTATATCATTGTATCGAATATTTGTAAAGTGAAAATATGTATGCGAGGTTCCCAAGCGGTCACCCATCCAAGTACTCTCCGCGACCAGTGTTTTATTTTATTTTATTTTTATTTTATTTTGTTAACGGCCTAGGCCAATACATATGGTTTTAAAATAGAAAATACAATAAATGAAATGGTAAAACAGAACAATATAATAGCTAAGACAATACATTTAGACAAAACATGAACATGATTAAAAAAAACAGATCTAGTACATTAGCAGAGGGATCTGCGAAATGCTGGAAGGTCCACCCCGAAAAAGTCCAAGTCACTAGAGGAGTTAACCAGTCTACACATTCTTAACATATGAGAATAGAATCCGTAGTTGGTTTTGGATGTCCTTACATGTAGCAGGTCACTGCCTCTAGTGAACCGGGAGGGAACATTGAACGTTATTTCCTGCAATAATGTCGAGTCATCGATTATGGAGTTCATAATTTTAAAAATAAACAGCAAGTCAGTCACTGTTCTACGTCTCTCCAATGTAGATACATTAAGTCGCCTCTCTATATCTTCATAGGAGTAGCTACCTCTCTCAAGGCCGATCAGTCGTGCAACTCTTGACAAGAAGCTATGTTGGACTGATTCAATCCGGTCGATATGAGTTCGATAGTAGGGAGACCATATAACGCTAGCATATTCTAGCTGCGGACGAATCAGAGAACAGTGTTGCTTAACTTCGGTGATCGGACGAGAACCGGTGCTTTCAACATGGTATGGTCGTTGGCATATGAATTTGAGTAAAATTAGAATATTCGTAGCCATATAAAATTAATTTAAAAAAAAGGATTTTTAATCGATTTCTGAGTTCTCAAATACCCAGATGGTGATAGTAATTCTTAAGTCTCATC
The DNA here is from genome assembly GCA_022606575.1 of Glossosoma conforme. Classification (NCBI taxonomy): domain Eukaryota; kingdom Metazoa; phylum Arthropoda; class Insecta; order Trichoptera; family Glossosomatidae; genus Glossosoma; species Glossosoma conforme. Next base: position 437,727 of record JAGTXR010000167.1, read on the forward strand.
TGTGGAATTCTATGACGCTAACCATGGTGCTGGCTAAGCGCTGCATGTGAAGTATTGATCAGCCAACGTCATAGACTACAGCCCGAGATACACGCATCATCCTTATTATTACAGGTATTTACTACGAATAAGTGGTCTTCTCGGGACGACTTTCGTCTCCCACCAATTTTAATTAATAGGCTATGAGTTTCATTTTACGGGTGAGGGATCAAATTCACACCCACGACCTTTGGTTTGGATAGCAAACGCTTTGACCATTGAGCTATACCCGCCAGTATCCTGCATTTGACGAGAGGTAGTACTAGCACGGTCTATGGCAATCGTGCCTTCAATCACTGCCGGAAAGTATAAGAGAGCTGAAAACGAAGGCATCCTTCAGAGCCTGACTCAAGGTTTTCACAACATTTTACTTGAGAGGCAAAGAAGCGCTTTTGAAATGCCAATTTGGTCATAAAAGAGCGCTATATAATAAAACAATAATTAAAAAAAAACGTATTAGTCGTATTAAAAAAAAAAGTTTATTTTTACTGAAATGTCATTGTTCGGTAGACGAAAGCACTCGAGCAGCGCAAGTGCCTCCGCTGGGAAAGTTGTACTATAGTTGTCTGTGATTAAAGGTGAAGCCCGTAGGTATCGAACTGCGGGCGGGCTTAATGTATTTACTAAACAAAGTGCTACCCCGTACCGCGGGCAGATTATAAATTCCAAACCGATCCATTCGTGCGGGAAGCGACAACCATAGACGTATTAAATACAAAGTTGTCCTGAAACTCAGAGACAAAAGTTATGACAACAAATCCCATCACTAGATTTCATTACATTAGTGGCACTGCAAGAGACGTGGCTTATGCTTCACGATATCGACTACCTAGGCTGAATTGATAACGAGTTTGGCTTCACGGGCGTCGCGCTGCTCTGGAGAAAGGCGGCCCTGCTCGGCGTGAGGGGCACTGGATGCACCTTCACGTGGCCATCCAGAGAGGATCCGGTGCTCCACTCACTGAGTAGTACAATAATAATTATTATTAATAATAAGACCTAATGCTGGACAGCACACGGGCCATCAATATCGCCAGATATTGGGCGGGAACAATTTCATGTCTCTGACACGAAGAGGAAGAAAAATGTATTGTGTATTATTACAATATGTGTTACTTTCTCGACTCAGTAAGTAGAGCAAGTTGCCGTGGGTGTATGCTGAGTACAGAATTAATTGATTGCTAATGTTCGTGATTCCAATCCTAGCATCCGCTGTTTATTTTCATCAGATTTGACGAATGAAATGTTATATAAGATTTTACTGTGAATTTGTAAGTACGGATCAATTGTCTTCTTCGTAGTATCAATCCGGTGGATTGGTTTGCAGCAACAGAATCTTGCATCTCGATTGTCTATGTGACTAAAATAATATATGTATGCGTGTCAGACGAACGAACGAAAATAAGGGACATAACATCGAATGCCGAGGTGTACAAAACGTTATTTTGAACATATTGTAATTATTTTGTATTGAGCAAACCAAAAGTCTTAAAAGTAATTGTTATAATCAAACTCAATATCTTAGATGAAATCTGTTGATTCATACAGTCGGGTACGACATAGGGCATTGACCATCACAATATTTTGTCACTTTATGTAAATTGAAGGGATCAAGATCCAAAACAACAGGTACCTAGGAATTTGCGGTGCATGAAAATCAATCTATTAATATTAATTTTATAAAATAAATAATGCTTACGCATTGACACGGAACATTGACCATCCCAATAATCTGCCACTCTATGTAAATTGAAGGGATCAAGGTCCAAAACGATATAAAGGAATTTGCGGTGTATGAAATTCGATGTATTAATATTAATTTTATAAATGCTTACTCATGTTGTATACTAAGATATAAAAAGGGGTATATTTTCAAATAAATTAGTACCAATTCAACTCTGGTGTTTGGACTTATCCTCAGTGCCGAAAAGGGCTGTATTGAGTTAGTATCAGTCTATATTAATCAATTTATAGAGAAATATCAAATATAGGTGAGGGTGCATTTATTTGATAATTGTTATTGCGTTATTACAACCCTGTGTAACGGTTGGTTACGCCCATGTCCTGCAACCTCCCTAGAACTCTGTGTCGGCGCAGGACAAAGCCTTGTGAAATTACGTTTACCGAAGTTGCTGCGCCACTGGACCGTGAACTGCAGCAAGTCGTGCATTGTTAGCAACTAGTCGACCACCACAGCAAAACACCCAACACCTTGTATTGATATCAGCTCGATATAGCCCTTTCTGACTGGCGCCGAAAAGCCTCGAAATCCGATATTTTGTCTCTTTATTTTGGATTTAATGAGTAAAAAAAGGTAAGGTTGGAGAGACAGCCAGTTCACCAGATTTTCCGTACGCCATATGTCCCGTGCACCAGACATCCAGTGCGCCCCACATCGTTACCGAAGAGTTGTTGAACGAATTGTCTAAGGTGGCGATAGGTCGTGGCACTATTAATATTATATAAATTAAAATAACCACTCCATTCGTTTGAGTCCCGGAGGAAAATTGCTGTTCTCAAACATTACTTCCTTCTTCTTTGCGGTGCAATTCAGCCCTGGAATTCTTGAATGTTTTAACTTTTACGTTCCAGACAGGTACACCCGTGCTCGTGGCCATCCATTGTTTTTGATTTCAGTTGATACTTGTGAAGCTTCGAGCACTCAATTAAGTACAGTGGCAATGGCGCTCCTAAATGGCCTACCAGCAGACCTCGATCCTTTTCTTGCATCCCTTTTCTCTTTTGTCGATGGTATTGTTCTCCTAGATCTCTGTGATCTTTGACACGTGTCATCTTCTTCCGCTTTTATGTTTCCTCTCTCTCTTTTGCATGTATTGTATGTTTATGTATACTCTGTTTCTTATTCTTTGTACCTCTGAACTGCGGTTCTGTTAAAAAAATAAAAATATTTAAAATGTAAAAATGTTCAAATTCTAAATGAATTCCCAATTTTAGCAAGCGTTTTCATATCTAATAGTTATCGCATCGTAAATAGACCGTACCAATGGAATGGCCTAATTGGTCCTACACTTAGACCACCGTTTTGGCAACTAAGCACGCATTCCTTCACAACGCATTGCAGTCTAGTAAGCAATAAACTATCCGGCAAAATCAAAGAACTCGAGTGCTTCGGGTCGTTTATTCCACGCCGAATATAATTAACAAAATCAAAAGCCTATTCGGAATTAATAACCATAAATTGATACAACAGACAGATAATGGATACCGAGTGGCATTTGCTTATTACCTCTATTATCATACGTTTGTTAGAAGTACAACCTCGATAAAACTGACATCCATTACCCCTTTCATTACGGCTCGTCGGAATACAAATTATACTGTCAATTATAAAACTAGTATTTGAAGCATAAATGTACTTATCGGGTCTATTTTCATATATCACATTGGTTCTAGTATTATTTGACTATCAGATGATGCATAAAAAACTATATCACGGCTACCAATGTCAACGGTAAGGGAATCTTACACGGCATACATCGGGAACCGATGCGAACAGGTTAAACTTACTTCAGATCAGCCTCAAACCAAGAGCCATTTCATAACTATACCTCTTGGCTGGTATCGCACCACCAAACATAAGACGAAATGCGTAAGGCAATCAAACCAAAAGTCCTACTGCTTGTATAATCAGACACCCCCAACACCCAGACTGAAGTCGCGAAGCAGCTTTCTGAGATCCACACAACCTCTCAGATACGGCCTTTAAAATGAGAGACTCCAGCTCTGGCAACAAATCGCATCAGTAGATTTCATTACTCCAAAGGTAAGCCTCCCAACTGGAAAGAACCTTGACTGGACTTGAAAATCCCTGAATGTATTAAGAACCGGAGTTGTTAGAACAAAGGACAACCACGAGCGGTGGCGAGCGCTTCGGCAGGCAGAGTCGCTGCTGTGCGACTGTGGAGACCTGATCGCACAGCAGTGTATTAAGAATGCTACAGAAGAGTATAAAATACAGCGGCTTATTCTTCAAGCCCCCAGGCTTGCGCCTCCGTCGGAAACTATACATAGAATGAACTCGGCGGAGAAGAGATGGACTGAGGCGAAAACTATGATTGCTGACAGAGATTTGTGACGGCGTTTCGTGAATGTCAAATGCTCCAGTTAAGGGAGCGGTCACTGTAATGATGATGATGATGAACATTTCACCGTCTAAATCTTTTAAGTGTTATGGATTCCTGAACTACAACTAGCTCTTAATAATATTTTAAACGCTGATTGTTTCTTGGTCCATTCAAATTCCGTACTGAGTGTATCGGCCCCACTTGACTGTGGTATGCGAGATTCGGATTTATTTTTATCGCTTATGACGTAGTTTCCGATGTTCAATTTACAGGCAGAAGAAAATACGATCGTCGTGAAGAAGGAGATTTTTTTTTGGGGCTTAAGGCCCCCGGGCCGGTCGCCTTGTACCTGCGCTTCTTGGGAGCACTTACCAAGGCATTGTTTAGAGTCCTTTCTCGTTATACAAGTAACGGGCTTTGATGAGCAACACCAAACGTGGGTGTAAAAGTTAGTAGTTCAGACGTTGAAATTTGATCTTTTTGACTTATTTGCCGAAGGTCGCCGCGTATGCAGAAAATGCATGGTAGTTGGGCTCCGTAGATATGAGGTCGACATATCCAACCGGTCCAGGCTTCTGTTGGATTACGCTAAAGAGCCTTTGCCTACTTAAATCTAATATGCCACAAAACGTGTTCAGCTTCCTGCAAGGGGCTACCACAAAAGACGGAGATGGAGTAGCGCACGAGAACCGGAAAACGACCCGTAATAGATATATCAATTTTATACAATAAAGTTACGTAACTGGAACATATAGTAACCATGAATAGCAGCTACTTTGTTCTGTCAGTTGTCAATATCCATGCCTCATTCCCAAATTATTTAATATTGCTAAGCGTAGCGTCTAATCGTATACTCCTAATTATAAGACGGTATACCATAGGTACAGTATGAATGGTATGGGCATCCCGCGAGTATCATCCATCAGAGACCTTGGCATATTCTTTGAAAGCAAGCTAACGTTTCATGCTCACATTGAAGCTGTGTGTGAAAGGGCACTGAAGATGTTAGGATTTGTTCTGCGTAGTGCCAGGACTTTCTCGAGCACTAACGTTCTGGTCGTACTGTACAATTCATTGGTTCGTAGCACACTTGAGAGCGGATCTATTATTTGGGCTCCCCACGATTGTAAATATGGCCTCATGTTAGAAAGAGTTCAGAAGAAATTTTTGAGGTTTCTTTACATGAGGATGTACGGATATTATCCGTGGCTGTACCCATCTAACTTTATACGGAGTATGTTGGGATACAATGAGCTGAGAACTAGAAGAGATGTGTGCTTGAGTATGCATTTCTTTCGGCTAGTGCGCGGCGTGTTCAGAAATCCTGATATTTTGTTTGAAATTGGTTTGTTTGTCCCTGACAATTATTTAAGGATAAGAAGGCACAGATTGTTTGTTTTTCCTAGAAGTAATGCTGACCTGCCAGAGACTATGCCTCTCGGAAGAGTGATCAGACTGTTCAACCATATCACCTCGAATATTGATATATTCCACCAGAGTAGCCCAGTTTCGACATGAGCTTCACGAATTTATTTATCAAAGTAATTTCGTGGAGTCTTCTGTTCGGCGAGCTGTGAGACTTTTTAATAATGGTTTTTATTAATCATAAATTCCCATATTAAAAAATTGTTTCTTTTGTATTATATCTTATTTCAGGATCGTATTAAATAAAATTTGTAATGTTTCTGCAAAAAAAAAAAAAAAAAAAAAGAAAACAGTCCTCAGTGTTCTACCTCGGAAGTTATCGATAATAATATATATTTTCAGGTGGACCAAGGGATGCAGAGACGACTTGAGACGAGCCATTGACAATGTCAATTGACACATCTGATTGACAGATTTATTACTCAGAACATATATAGGAATGCGTCATGGAATAATAAAATAAGTTAAAATATTTTGACATGAGCATCCTGTAGCCCTTGCTGACTGGTCCCGAAAACCTCGATAAAAAAACTTTCGTCTATTATTTCTGTTCGCTTGTCGTACATGAATGTGTCCGCCATATTGGCATTTGGCACTAGTTATATAGACCGCCGTTTGTGGCGCTGGACTAGAGCCATCACGAGCTCGACCGATTGTGCACCGCCCGTCGGCGAGAGCATATTGTATTGAGGCTCGGCCTAATGCTGTGACTAGGACGAGCCCTAAATTTTTAAAGTTTTATCGTAAATACATGTCAATGTGCTTCTGACAAAGTCTGTGTTATCAATCTGCTCCTCATCCTGCCATCACGCGACGGAATAATACCTTTTGAGAGAGAGGAGGATGTTAATGTGTAACTACGTTTTGAGTTCTTCAAATCTCGCATCTAGCATTTCACAATCTCACAAAGAGTTATAGACTCCACGTGCTCGTTTCAAAATCAATTTGATTATTGAATATGCACTTAAATCAAAAATAAACATGAGATCGTAGCTGGAAACATGTATATCACAATCTGCGCACACGTAAATCTATTTCCGAATGTATGAGTATGCTATAGAGAAGAATTTTAATTGACCGCGAAACAATCATGTAATATGTCAAATACAATTGATCATGTGACAAATGACTAGGCCATGATAAACGTTACCATTAAATAAATATACATATACTATACATAAAATTCTTTTTTCAACGCGTCAATCCAAGCACAAAAATAACGGCAGAAGCGGGATGCGAACCGCGGACCTTGGAAACCAACTATGCCCAGGTATTCATACCGCTCGGCAAACTGAGCCATTGCTATGCCTAGACCGACTCGCGTTGAAACTAGTATTTATATCATTGTTATCATCGTACGATAGATGTCGCTATAGTATATATTCAAAGTATGTATATTTTTATTATTATTCAATCAGTCTTCATTTATTCACAAGCTTAATATTATTACTTACGCGCGGTTCGCATCCCGCTTCTGCCGTTATTTTTGTGCTTGGATTGACGCGTTGAAAAAAGAATTTTATGTATAGTATATGTATATTTAATTAATAATAATATTGTAATATAGTCAATGATCTATAAAAGTTGATTAGAATATTGAAATAATAAAATAATATTCTAATAAAAATTAAAAAATTCAGATAACATTAAACTATAAATATAAACATACAAATTCAATGCAAAAGCCATCCCATATAATATTTGCACCAAATCTTGGATACAACTTTTTCATGTAAACACATACAGGAGAATACTGAGAGCTGGTTATAGTAACGCTGCATGTGGAGTGTTGATCCGACAACGTCATAGACTACTGCCCGAGATTCACACACGATCTTTTATTATAACACGAATTTACTATGAATGGGTGGTCTTCACGGGACGACTTTCGTCTACCACCAATTTTAAATAATAGGCTATAACTGACATTTACGGATGATGGATCAAATTCACACCAACCGGGGGTATATTTTAGAGCTCAGGAATCGATTAAAAAAACATTTTTTTTTAATCTCCGTAGGGGATCGAGCCCACGAATTTTGGCTTGCAAAGCAAACGCTTTGACCATTGAGCTATGACCGCCGGCAAACTGAAATAATATGAGTCGATTGAGTCTTCAAAGCCCGTCCCGCATCTAAAAAACTAGGTGTATTATACGAGGGTTATCCGTAATATAAGATTCCTATTTACATATAGAATATAAGATAAGGTTACTGTACAGATAAAACACATTTATCTCTAAATCATGACCGCCGACAACTTTATTATTTATTTATTTCAAATGGCCTTTAATAAATACCTGTTACATTTAAGCTTCGAAATTTGAAAGTACACTTGGTGGTAATATGAAGTATTCTTAACTCACCTGAAAAAGAAAGAGAAAATACAAATTATTATGATATTGTGGCTTTTGGGTGTGTGATTGTAGCAGTGTGTGGCGAATTTCTTCTTTCCGATATTTCGACCGCCGTTGCAGGGGTCTTCTTCAGGGTTGATGACTTTGATGTGAGTTGGTGTCAGGAGGTAGTTTAGCCGTCAGCCTAACGTACCTCCCCGAGGGTCATGTCGGGTAATCGTGTGCGGAGGTTATGTTCTAAGGAGAGTACCTCCACGAACGTCATGTCGGACTGTGGATGTCCTTGCTTGTCTGTCTATGCTTTTGAGTATGTGCTAGAGGCGAAAGCCATGCTGTTTTGAGAATCAAGCCATCATCCCTGTTGATGTTGAAGGGATGTCTTTTGATTTCATTGGCTTCCCTTACTAGGCGTGCATGTTTTTCTTGTGTTCGAGCCACGATTTTGACAAATTATTATCATAATAAAAAAAAATGTACAAAATTGATTGAAATACAAATTAAATAGATAATGCAAAATTATACTATTATTAATCTGTTTACTATATATACGCCTCATTTAAATAAGAACACATATCCCAATTTAATTATTTAGATTTAAAAAAAAATATCGATACAAAAATTAATAATATATTATATAATTAATGCATACGAGGGTGTTTCCGTAAAATAAGTCTCCCATGGCGCAACAGTCCTGAAAAGCGCTGTTATGGTAGATCCCGCGATTCTGTAGTGTACCTTGTTTCTCCGCTCCAAATCCCTTCCCTAACGAGCTGCCTGCGGAGCTCAGTTTTGGCTTCGCAGTCGTACGTGATGGATCTCCCCCTAGCTTCGCCCGCCAGGTGTGAGCTGCGCTCGGTGATCCGTTTCCTGTCGGCGACTCTGGGTGCTTCCATTGTTTAGACTGTTCTTTGGTTTCGGGTGTGAGGTAGTGAACCCAAGTCTCGTCTCCAGTGACGTCTCCTTCGTCACGAGTTCCGTGGTCATGAAGAAGTTCTCCACATACAGAGCTTATCCATATATAGAATGGTAAGCGTCATAGAATACACGGATGCCACTTCAGAATCACTATCATCATCTGTTGGTATTCTACTGTAATTATAAAGGTTGATGCATGAATTTCGGGCTGTAGTCTATGACGTGGCGGATCAACACTCTACATGCGGCGCTTAACCATATGTAAAATGTTAAGCGTCATAGGATCCACAAATAAAAAAACTTCAGAATCACTATCATTAACTGGTACTATTCTGTATATGTTTACATAAAAAAAATATGACGATAATACGAATATCATTTATTTAAAAAAAAAATACAGAAGACGTATATTTGAAAAGAAAAAATGTAAGACTCTTATACCCTTTCATTATTAACGTTATTTAAATATGAAAGGCGATGCCCATACTCGTTGCTGCTCGGATAGAAAGCAGAAGAAAGTAAGTGAAAGAGATAAACTTTAATGAGAATCTTCACTCCATCTAAATCGTGCCTGATGATGATATTGAATCAGTAATTTAATCAAAGAAAGTGCTTGGATTTCCTCGCCGCAAATAAGAGGGTACAAAGCAAGCCTAAGACGCATCTGGGTTTAAAAAACACGCGAATTAATTTTCTTATTAAACGAAAAAAACAGCAAGATTACAATTCTTGTTCAGGTATTTCATTCAAAATGTAAACAGGGCGATTCGTACAAAATTTATACAAAAAGATGTCTTTCTTCTTCTACATATTCCGCATTCCCGTGAATTTATCGGCTTATTCTTCTGTTGGGATCGAGACACATCCAAAAAGTCAGAGATCATGAAAATCCGTCCAGCCTTTCTTGAGCACTGCACTTGGGCCAGCCAGCCAGACAATTAAAAAAACAAGCGATTGCAGTCATTACAAAACGCAGCGGCACGACTAGTGTACAACGCGCCCAAATTCTGTCACATTACTGATACTACACCGACCGCTACGGTTGAGTTCCGGCTACAATCCAGAACAAGCTATGGCTCTTAGCTTATAAGGCACTCAACGGAACTGCACCGGGATATTTGACAGAACTGATCTAGCCTTCGGAGATAAGCGCGCGTGGAGAGACACTCAGATCAGTCAGAGCAAATATAAGCACCCTGCAGCTGACGGGAGGTTGTCCCAGGCACGATCTTTGGCAATCGTGCTTTCAGCTACGCGGCACCAATAGGAAAGCATAAGAGAACTTAAAGCGGAGGCATCCTTCAGAAGCAGACTGAAGGCCCACCTTTTTACTCGGAGAGGCAAAGAAGCGCTTTTGCAATGATAATTTCGTCATAAAAAAGCGCTATACAAATACTGATGTAATAATAATAATTGAGTTATAAATGGTGTAACTAACACATATACTATTATATTTACAGAAGACATATATATATATATATATATATATATTTTAATTGTGATATAATAACTATGCTCTACGGATCGGAATGTTGGACCCCGTTTAAACGTGACTTGGATAGATTCATGTGACACGGAGAGATGAGAACCACGTGGTGAAGAGAGCCCTCAACATACCCACGCTGAGAAGAAGACCTGGAAGACCACAACACCTGCACTGCAACTGTAAGCACGGATCTAAAAACTCTGGGTTTGACCGAGAATACAACGCAGGACAGACAGACAGACATGGCGAACGTGCACAAGGAGAGCAGACCCCAGATGATGGGAAATGGCTAGGATAAAGATAGTATGATATCATTATAACGTTGGTATCAGTGTATATTAGACAGAAGTTGGACTAGAACGTTTTATGTGTGATAGGTCTCAGCTGAACGTGTTGTCGGAGGTAGTTTCAGAGTAACTATGGTGTACAGAGATGCAGAGATAGCTTGGACGAATAACTTCACTCTGTAGCAAAACTTACTTACTGAATTGTATCAGGGCAGGCAGGGGTAGTCAAATATAATAATAATAATAAAATATATTGATATCAGCTTGATATAGCTCCTTAAGAGCGATGCCGTAAAGCCTTGATAAACGATTTTTTGCCTCTTATTTTTGTTCGCTTGCCTGACATCTACATCGAATGTTAGTTTAATTATAAAATGTTAAACGGTGTTTGCATACGCCAAAATAATTGTTATGACAGTTGGCCCATTGCCAGATGGTACGACTGTCATCTTGGCGGTTGGTACCGCCGAGATGTCAGAGCGCGCCGTGAGCTGCAGTTGGACAAACGCTCCCGACCGTTATGGTCGCGCCTATATGGCGCGCCGCAACGCTCTTTGTAAGCATGAGTTTTGACAAATAAACGTGTACAGTGAAACAGAAACAAGTGTTTGTATTGTGAACCTGATCCTGCATCCTTTATCAAGTAAAGCGATGTCCTAAATAACCGAGGAGGATATCAATATTTATTCAGCCACTAGTGCCATAATCAAAATCTTACATACAATAATTCCAAGCAAATAAAGATAAAATCTGAATTTAAATTAAACAGAATAGAAATAAAATATAAATCGGCACGTACTCATACACAACATTATTATTATTGTGCTAATCAGTGAGTGGAGCACCGGATACCCTCTGGATAGCCACGTGAAGTCCGGGGTATTGACCCCTCCAACCGTGAGTCCCACGTATCCCCGCCCACACAGCGACCATTGCGTTGGGACTACCGTGAACGCGCACCTACAGAGAAGCGCAAAGCTACCTTATAATGGCATGGAAGCCACCCACTCGCGCCTCCGTCAACATGCCTAAAGCACTGTAGTATCGCGACAGACCCAACAACATTCGGAAGGCGTTGTTGTACTGGACTGTAGACCTTCTGAGTATAGCCACCCCAAAATCTACGAATCAACATATTGCATGGAACCGACAGCGCCCTCCGCTCCCTCTCAATATCAGCGCCATCACTAAGATCCTCAGTAACCCAGTGGCCCAGATACTTAAATTTATCCACAAGTTTTAACGGCATACCACAAAGAGTAATTGTTGAAAGCACGGTAGCAGAATGACATAAGTTGATAAGCGAAATATTCAAAATTACCGGTATCAAGATGTACGTACCACATGTTATAAATTATATAGTATCTATAAATATTAGAGCATTGAAATTTGTTTAAAAATCCACCATTAACAATTAACTATTTTATACATATCTCAACATTTCAGTCGGATAAATAGGTACAGAGTGTTGAGAGACACTGGGTAGTAGTGCCCTCAGAGATTTCACGGGTGTGATACGTCAATTAATTTACTTCCCAAACTGTTCAACTTAATCGAAACAGAGGGGATTTAAGTCTTATTCTCCACGGATACAAATGTAATTGAATCAATTCGAATAATATTACTTGTAATATATTATATACACAGTTTATGAATCAATTGCAATACAAATTGACACCCACGTCTAAATAAAGCGACTCCATATCGCCGGGATCGTCGTTAGCACGCGTGGTGGATGAATGAGGAGCAGGTCGCCAAAGCAAAGAACTCGTCGAGAAGCATATTAACATTTATTTAGCGTAAAAAAGAATGACGAAATTCGGCCCTCTGCCCGGGTAAGAATTTTCTGAATACTTCACGACACCAGGGCAGAGACTGAAAAAGAAGTAGTCACTGCGCCGAACGCTCATAGCAGCCATGTGGCGAACTTCAAAATAAACAAAATAGCACATGCAGACGCCGCTTTCTATAAATACTTAAATTAAAAATATAAACAAACATTTTTACATGAGGTGGTTTTAAGCTGGTGCCGAAAAGCCTCGATATGCAATCTTTTATCTCTTATGTTTATTTCTTATTCTGACACGCACATGTAAAAATGGTGGTCTAAAAGTAAGATTCAAGTAGTCATAAGACGCGGCGTTTGCATGCTCCATTTATTTTATTTTTAATTCAGGTCACATTGGAGCGGCTAGTTCCATAGATAGCCGCTACGTTAATTTCGGCGGAGATAAATAATGACTCACTGCCACCGGCCTAGTCAGTGTCCGTCTGGGCGCTGTGTGGTACACATTGTCTCGGGCAGATAACCGAATTTTGTCAGTATTTTAACGTAAAATAAATATCAAATGTGCTCCTTCACGAGTTATTTGCTTTGGCGACCTGCTCCTTATATATCTACCATGCGTCGCGATTTCGATCCCTGCGATCTGGAGTCGCTTTATTAGACGGGAGATGTCAGTGTTTACATACAAAAAAAAAACTGATTTCATAATTTTCGTATGAATACACATTCACAAATTCACGTTCTATGATAAGATTGTCTTCTGCAAATTAGATTCTAAAGTAAAATAAAGCAAATTTCTTCAGCAAAGTTTTCAGTTTTGCGTACAAGAGAGTTGGTTTGTTTCAAAAGCGGCTGATTAATTTAAATCTTAAAGCAAAGAGGCATAAGTCCGCGATTATTATGTAAGCGACATCAAGTCAAATCTTAAACAACTTTTTAGTTCCTATGGTATAGTTTGCCGTGAAGCGTTGTCATAAATGAGACGGCCCGACAAAAAAACAATGCACCTCAAGAGACCAAAATTCAATCATTTTTTTTTGAATTTTGGATGATTAGCCCGATGCTCCCGAGGCCTAGACTAATTGGTCCTAAGAGGCGACTTAACCCAAATACTATAAGCGTTAAGCAACAGTTTTTTTCAAAAATTATCACTTATCTACGAGTATCTAACAGCATACAAGTATATCGTAAGGAAATGTGTGTTAATTTTTTGACTAGTAGAGTAGTAGTAGTTTGCAGGCGGGTATAGCTCAATGGTCAAAGCGTTTGGTTTGCATGCCAAACGTCGCGGGTTCAATCCACGATGGAAATTTAAAAAAAATGATTTTTAACGGTTTCTGAGCTCTAAAATATAGAGTTAAATAAATTTCTGAGCGGGGGGCTCACTAAATAGTATCTGCGGTTCAAATCTCAAGTATACCATTCTTTGATATAATTTACGCTGCGTATAGTGAAAGAAGGAGTTTACTACACATTATTATGCGTATCAATTTCTATAATACTAGAAACCTGAGACGGTAGAACAAAGGACAACCTTGAGCGATGGGGAGTAATTCGTCAGGGAGAGTTACTGCTGTGTGACTGTCATCAAGATCAGCCCATTGTAATCAAGTAGATACTGCCCTGAATGATGCATGGAGAGTCGTCACAGGCTGCCTCAAACCAACACCCATTCCAAAACTATACCCCTTGGCTGGTATCGCACCACCAAACATAAGACGCAAAGTCATATGCGCCGAAGAAATGCGTAGGGCAATCAACCAACCGTCCCACTGCTTGTATATTCAAATACCCCCAATACCCAGACTAAAGGCGCGAAGCAGCTTTATGAGATCCACACAACCTCTCACATCCGGTCCTGAAAATGAGAGACTCTAACTCTGGCAACAAGTCGCATCAGAGGATTTCAGTACTCCAAAGGAAGGCCTCCCTACTGGCAAGAATCTTGACTAGCGGACCTGGAAATACCTGAACAGATTAAGAACCGAAGTTGGTAGAACAAAGGAAAACCACGAGCGGTGGGTAATGCTTAGGCAAGGAAAGTCATTATTGTGCGAATGCGGAAACCTGCAGACCGCCGCACACTTAAGATCCTGCTACATGTGCCCAACAAGCTGCACACCTCAAGACCTAATGCTGGGCAACACACGGGCTATCGATGTTGCCAGATACTGGTCAGAAATAATTTGACGTCGCTGATACGTCGAGGCCTGCAGTCCGACTAGGTGTACATTAAGACCTAATGCTGGACAACACACGGAACAACAATGTTGCCAGATATTGGCCGAAACAATTTGACGACACTGAGACGATAAAGAAGAGGATTCTATCAATTATTAAAAAATAAAAAATGCCGCGCAGCGTTATTACTTGACACAGTTGGGAGCAGTCAAAGAAAGCAAAACTTGGAAACAACGTTCGCAAAACTTTACCCGAGCTTCCCGAACGTATGTATGCAATTTCCCACGTAGCATTTCCCAGAGCAGGCATTCTTGCACGTGCAACTTTATCCAATTAAACTGCCGATCTGGTTTTCTCACCAAGTCTAGTCAAACGAAAGTAGACTATACGCTCTAAAAGATAAGAAGTAAAAAAACTTCAGTATATTGTATATATGTACTAATGTCAAATTGATATAGCTCTTTTAGCCTGATGAAGAAAAGCCTCGAAAAACGCTCATTTGTCTCTTATTTTTGTTCGCTCTCCTGACATGCACGTCTAATGATGTTAGACTTAATTTTATAAACAATACAAGGCGTTTGCATACGCCATTTTAATTGTTTTGACAGTTTCTACATATCATGTTGGTTCAACTGTCAACTTTAGTTTATTATTTAGCCGCGATAATACAGATAGGTACACCCGTGCTCGTAGCCATCCATTGTTTTTGATCCCAGTTGATGCTTGTGGAGCTTCAAGCACTCAATTTGCTACAACGGCAATGTCGCTCCTAAATGGCCTACCAGCACACCTCGATCCTTTTCTTACACCCTTTTCCTCTTTTGTCGATGGTATTGTTCTACTTGATCTCTGTGATCTTTGACACGTGTCATCTTCTTATTCTTTTGTGTTACTTTTATTTTTTATTATTTTCTCTATTTATTGTATATCTATGTTTACTCTGTTTCTAAATATTTGTACAAATTGGAATTTCGATTCTGTATATAAATAAATAATCTTTTGAGGCGCTGACTGTTAAGGTGCCGCCAGTCAGTCAGCCCGTGTCCGCGGACAGCCTCCGTCCGACCGATGCCCACGATACAACATGTTACGGTCGGGCGGGGAAACCGAAGTCTTATATTGCAATTAACGCGAATTGTGCTTCTAAACAAATTCTTTGCTTTGCGTAAACGAAATCATCTTGAAGCTATTGCACGGTCAGTAAGATCAGTCCTAAAAAGAACCCAGTCAATATTGACCAATTACGAGCGAGGTCGCTGTTACACTGCCTGCTTTATCGGCAGTGTGAACTAACGTCCGTTGTTTATATAGTGAAAAGTATGCTAAATCCCATGACCTCAAATATAACCCCACAAAATCAGTCGTTTGTGTCTTCAAACACAATAATGAACCACTGATCATACCCACAGTGAGTCTTGAGGGCAGGGTTCTAGCGACAGTGTCTTCAATAAAATACTTGGGCCACATCCTCACAGATGACCTACGTGACATTGAAGACATAGAGCGGCAAAGAAGAGCAATAAGCGTTCGGAGCGGTATGCTTTCTCGGAGGTTCTACCATTGTAGTAATGCTGTCAGGAAAGTGCTATTCAAAGCACACTGTATGGCACTATATACCTCAGAACTCTGGTCTAACTATCCTAAACGAGAGTTGGAGAAGCTCAAAGTTGCATATAATAACTCGTACCGCCAACTTATGAAACTCCCTAGATTTTGTAGCGCATCTGACATGTTTGTGGAGGGCGGAGTCCATTCATTTCTAGCATTATTGCGACACCGTGTTGCCGGCTTCTGGAGCAGGATAAGGAGGTCCAACAACATCATCATCCTGGCTGCTTCTGAATGGCTCAACTCCTCCCTGAGCCATCGATGGATGGAGATGGTGCAGCAACCACCATGAAATACTATTTTATTTTATTTTAATTTTTATTTTATCTTCACTTAATTAAAACTTTGTTCAATGCTATGTATTTAAAAATATGGCAGATTGGGTATTGCACAACCCACCCAATCCTGCTGGAATAAAAACTTTATTATTATTATATGTAAGGTTGAATTTTTGTAACAGATTTTCACGTACATTAGGCAAAAATAAGAATAATCATTTTATGCTACTTGGGGCAGGTATTTTGAGAAAAGAGATTTGTCCAAAATAAATGTGAAAATAATTGTGCAGTTTTAATTAGCCTATCTAAAACAACATGAAATAAACGTTTAAAGATTCATTGAAACGCTATTAAAAACTCTCTAAATTTATAAACGTTTTTGAAATGACAGTTATCGTACCTAAAAAAAAGAAACTCAATGAAGCATCACTGCCGGCGGGTATAGCTCAATGGTCAAAGCGTTTGCTTTGCAAGCCAAAGGTCGTGGGTTTTTAGGAAGATTTGTAATTAATTTCTGATCCCTAAAATATCCTCGGTTGGTCTGAATTTGATCCCTCACCCGTAAAATGCTAGTCATAGCCTATTAATCGAAATTGATGGTAGACGAAAGTCGTCCCGTGAAGACCACCCATTCATAATAAATTTCTGTAATAATAAGGATGATGAGTGAATCTTGGGCTGTAGTCTGTGCCGTTGGCGGATCGACACTTCACGTGCAGCGCTTTGTCATATGCACACCATGGTAAGCGTCATAAAATTCTACAGATGAGTTTTCAGAATCACTATCACCATCTATCAGTATTCTCCTGTATGTGTTTACATAAAAAAACATATCCATAAATACAGTGAAACAAGACTTCAAAAATATATGTAATAAATAACATATAATGAAAAAAAGAACAGGCTTTTAAGAAAGTTATTTACATACATGTTCTAAACCTGTAACACATTGTCGCAATTCAAATTACACTTATATGCAGTAGTATCAAATTGTATGTAAGCAATTTCCTACATAGCATCCCTATGGTTCGCCACGTGCAGTTCCACCCAATTAAGTCAGCCACGTGGTTTTCTCTTCGGTGCCATCCACAGAGTGGAAATAATAGAGAACAAACAGTATGGAGAGAATGGCTACATAGTGGCGAAAGGATATGTCTCCCAAAGGGATAGTATAAACTTGAAGAAATTAACACATACGAAAGGAAGATGCAACTTGTGAACAGAACTAGAGCACTTTTAACGAAATCAGAATGGCAACTAATTATTTTTTTAGTATTTAATTCAATGATTGGCCAGTAAATATTTAAGAAATAATCAGTAATAAAAACGTAAAAAAGATCAGTAAAGTAATAATAAATTGGCAATAGAAAAATTATAAATTGACAGTTTATAATTATTGAATGGAAATTATTAATAGCTCTGATTAGGTTTTCCATTTTATGTACTAATTATTTATTCATTTTACATTAGTTACTGGCGTATTGAGTATATTAATTTGAGGATAAGAAAGGACAGATAGTTCGTTCTCCCTAGGATTAATACTGCCAGAGACTATGCCTCTTGAGAGTGGTCAGACCGTTCAACCATATCGCCTCGAATATTGATATATTCCACGTAAGAGAAGCCCACTTCCGACATGAGTTCCACGAATTTGTTAATATAAATAATTATGTTGAGTCTTCTGTTTAACGAGCTTTGGGACATTCGAGTCATTTCCTGGTATATTTCTATTAACGGTCTATTGTTTTTTCCTTTTTTTTAATTTAAATGTAATTTATTTAAGTATTAAAGTATTGTAATATATATTTTGTAAATTATATAATACTTGTCGAATTGTTGAAAATTGTTTAAAAGCAAATAAACACTAAGTGGTAATGTTTTCAAAATAAAAATAAAAATATTAATTGAATTACTGACATTTTAATTTTACAACTGATCACATTCGCACTGACACAGTGAGTATTACCAAAATATTTAATCAACTGTCTGTTTATTGAATTAACTGCCAATTCATTTAATTTATTGCCAAAACCTTGAATAAGTTACTAGACAAATAAATTCAGGCAAATCGGAATTTGTGAAAATCAAATCAGAAAGTCAATATTTAAAAAAATCTTCTGTTTTATCAATTGTACCAATTTCTTAATAACTTAATAAACTTAATAATTTAACCTTATGTATTCCATAGATATCGATATAATCGCCGTCACCAAAAAGCTTCAAGTACTATTGCACCGATCAAGATGAAAGTCGAGCTGGCTCTATATAAGCAGCCGACCAGACGGACCAGATCGCTTTTCTCTCTTCTTCGACGCCTCCATAACCTGAGCACACATCAAGCCGCCCGTCAGAGACTTCACCGTGTTACGTGCCGATCTACGAACTTGAACGAAACAAGTCACAACCTACCTACAAGTAACATTTCATACTTCCAAAAATCATTTCTAGAACTTGCCAATAAAATAGAATCTCGTTAATCATTCAATTTATTATAATGTAAATATTTTGTAACTTTTCACCTTTGAAACTGTTTAAATACTAAGCTTACTTACTGATATTAAATTCCTCGCTATATTATACCTTTTATTTCTTGTTCGGAATGTAGGAAGCAATTCCGGTGAACCCTTTCCAACACTCATAACAATTCCTTCGCAGCGATCCACTGATCACAACACTTCCACGACCCTCCCACATCCGACACATTTAATGATTTTAATACTTTAAATACACGGCAAAAATATTGATATAATAAGGTTTGCTGACGACATTGCTCTGATTGCCGAAACTGAAGATGAACTCACTGAAGCGCTGACATCCATGGAAAACATATTTAATTCTAACTACAATATGAAGATAAACAGCACAAAAAACAAAGTCATGAGAGTAAGCCGCAATGAGCAGCAGAAAATTAACATATCAATGCTAGTACCCCTAAAAGATGCAAAAGAATTTGTATACCTTGGAAGTACGTTCACCTGGGATGGCAGGACAAAAAGAGAAGTCAACCGACGCATACATCAAGCAAGGCTAGCTTTCAATAAAAAAACAAAAATTCTTGAGTCAAAGAATATTACTTTAAGGCTCCGCAAGCAACTTGCCAAAACACTTGTCTGGAGCATCTTAATGTACGGCTGTGAGACATGGTGCTTATCTGAAAGTGATTAAAAAAGACTAGAGGCCTTTGAGATGTGGTCGTACAGAAGAATTCTCGGAATTTCCTGTAGAGACCACGTCACGAACAATGAGGTTCTCGGGATAATCAAGTAAGATAGGTACCTAATAAGAACCATCTCAGAGAGGCGAGCCCGATGGATTGGTCACATCATGCGCCACGATGGTCTTCTTCACGATATTGTGGAGGGGATGGTTGAGGGTAGAAAATGTAGAGGGCGCCCTAGAAGGCAGTATTTGAAATGAATTGTAGCGCTTATAGTGAGCTGAAAAGGGAGGACCGAGAGGAATGGAGATCGAGATGCAAGATTCTGTTGCTGCAAACCAATCCACCAGATTGATACTACGAAGAAGAATACTTTGTAGATAATTGAATTTATTTGCTATATGTTTGTATGTGTGAATTTGTTAAAATGTATGATTGCTAAAAATATGTTTTCATATCAACAATGTACAACATTATCATTTTTTTAAATATTTTTAATAAAAAATGCATTATTCATACAAATAGGAATGCAATGGTGTATGCGGTATAAAGGCTGTTTCCATATATGAAAAGCGCTCAAGTAATCGACAATTTCTTCATTACTTCATTCCATACATACAGACCATACGCTTCGCATCAAAACACGGTATATCCCAGCGTGGCGAGCCGGACCATTGGATTTAACCCTTTCGGTACGGCTTGGTGTAATACAAATTATACTGTCAATACGGCGTGAATTTTTCAAACCATTTTTTTTTCATAAAACTAGTATTTGATGCATAAATATACTTATTTGACCTATTTTCATTTAGCTGTCATGATTATACATAAAAAGACTATTACATTTAACAAACGTTCGTTATACAACGCCATACATGTGGTGGCATTGACACATGTGGTTTACAGAAAAATCGCTCCTGTGTCGAAACCTAACGATATTTATTTACAAGCTTTAAAGATTCCTGTAAATAATACATGTAGGTAGATAAAGGGAATGACTGCACTTGCAATTTCCTACCGTATATGTCGCAATGAGTACTGAAAGTAGCAAAACGATATAACACGTCCACCGATGTCAACGGTCGGGGAATCTTTGACGGCATATGCCTACAACCGATGCGAAAGGGTTAAGGGTGTTTGATATGCAGAGGACGAACGCGGTTTATGTTTATATGGTGCGATAAAAACTCTATGCGGTATTTTTATTCGCAAATTATACCGAAAAATTATAACAGTGAAAATATTAGAGATTTAATTATTTTCTCAATAAACGACTTAATTTTTTTGTTTTTTTTTTATGTAATCGAATACAGGAGGGCACAACCGGTTGAGACCAGTGCATTATTTGACGCTCAGCCAGGGAGGCTTGACGCTGAATGCGGCATAAAAAAAATACATTGGAACCTCAATCAACCGTTCTAAAACTATGCTTTCCCTTTTTTATATAGTCTATTAAAAAACGTAAAATCGAGGTTTTGCAGTAAGATATAAAAATATGTTATAAAGAGAGCAAACAGAAGTAAAAATACAAATAAAATAGATAAGGATTATTTTCCATTTTAATAACGTAACCGAGTTTAATCAACACAAAGGTTACTTTGGATAACTTGGGCATTCTTCTATAATATTTACAAAAATAAAATCTTATTTAACCGGACAAAAAAAATGCAAAAAAAATACGAGAAAATATGAAAAATTTCAGACGAAATAATAAGGGAAAAAATTTCGACGACAAAAAATGTGGCCACTCAGCCTTATATGATTGAATAAATACATTTTTTCTTTGGCCGAGTTAAAAATTGTAATATTCTTCAAGAATATATGGCGAGTGGATGAAAGGCACGATTTTTATGCTATAGATCTTTGGTTCGATTGGCGCCGAAGATGTAAATAAATATGATTAAAAGAAAACGTATAATATTTTCAATCTGTAGGGTATTCCCTCAAATTTGGCAAAAAAAAAGAAATCTTAGACCGAGTAATTTGTTGCAAGCTAAGAGTTACGAGGGTGATCCGTAAAATAAGTTTCCCATGGCGCTACAGTCCTGAAAGGCGCTGTTATGGTGGATCCGGCGATTATGTAGTGTACCTAGGTTCCCCCACTCCAAATTTCTTCCCTAGCGAGCTGCCTGCGGAGCTCAGTCTTGGCTTGGCAGCCGTACGTGATGGTTCTCCCCCTCGCTTTGTTCGCCAGGTGTGAGCTGCGCTCGGCGATCCGTTTCCTAAGACTAAGGGAACCAATTGGGATTGCAGATTAGACGTAGGAGTGTTGTTTATCAAACGAATTGATCTTCTTTGAATTGGGTCAATCAATTTTGGAATGTATTTTGGGGCTCCAACTCAAAGGTGACTGCCGTGGTGGTTAAAAGCCAAGAAGGTTAGCAAGGGATTGGACCCTGCTAACAATAGACCACAGTCATGCTCCAAGTCTCGGGACGTAACATCCTCCACAAAACGCTCACAAACCACGGTGAACAATTACTTGGTAAAACTAACAAATCCATACATGATTCTTCAGTCTTTCGGTATTCTCTTGTACGTTTCAATTGTAAAAAAAATACAAAAAAATGTAGGTGGTTAGGTGGTTATAGACCGAATGGGTTGGGCAAGGGGCCGGACCTTCGCTGACAAAGGACTCGTTCAAAGGGTTCGGCGGAACTTCATTAAAAGTTGCCAGAACCGCGATTATTTCAATCCCCTTTCAACGAACGTTCTTTTCGGACTCTTTTCCCATTCTCTTCTAAGCGAACTCCGGTAATAATTAATACGCACTGAACAACTCATTATTTACAGTAAGAACTGTATACATTGTACTGAGGAATGAGCACTGCAATAGCAAATATTTAAAAAAACACCATTTCCCGAATATGTATTTTTTAATAGTTACAAACTAAACACAAGAAAATTAAGCTAAATAATACGAGGGTTATCCATGATTTTTCACACTGTAAAACATGTTCAAATCCATGAATGCGTACATTTTTGGAAAGTTCAGACTTTCACCTATTTTACTACATAGTCGCCACTGAAGTCAATGCATTTTTGCATACAGTATACTAGCTTTTGAATACACGAGTAAAAAATCTGCCGCTAAGTCACGCAGATACCTGAGAACTGCTTCTTCCAGCTCTTCTCTATCGCCGAAATGCGTTCCACCCATGCGTCTCTTCATGTCAGGGAAGAAATGGTAGTCACTTGGGACTAAGTCCGGACTGTAGGGTGGGTGTTTGACAATACCCATACAAATTTTGCGATGAGCTTGATGGCGTCTTCGGTCAACATTCTTGGCACCCACCTCGCGCAAACCTTAGCATACCCTAGATCCTTTGTCAAAATCTTGTCAATAGAGGTTTTGCTGACATCAGGGATCATTTCGGAAAGCTTACGAACCGTCCACTCGGCGATTTGAGAGTATCGCTGCCTCCACTTTTGCAATTGTTCGTCAGAAACAGATGGCCGTCCGCAACGGAATCATGGACGTCAGTACGCCCGTTCTAGAACTCTCTGCACAATTTGCGCACGTATTGTACGCTCATACACTTGTCTCCATAGATTTCGCATAGCTGGGAATGGATTTTTACCGGCGCAATGTTTTTTGCAGACAGGAACCGCCTGGCGGGCAACGCGAGGGAGAAATCTATCACGTACGGCTGCCAAGCCAAGACTGAGCTCCACAGGCAGCTCGCTAGTGAGGGGGTTTGGAGTGGGGAACCAAGGTATACTACATAATCGCGAGATCTACCATAACAGCGCTTTTCAAGACTGTAGCGCCATGGGAACTTTATATTACGAATAAGCCTCGTACTTGTATTATAAGCGGATTCGCCGTGTGAAAACACACTCACGCGAACTATGATAAATCAAGTCAGAAGCATTTTGCAGGAATAAGACGACATTCTCGCAAAACATCGCAGACACAAAAAGGTAAAAAAATAAAGTGTTATGCGACGAGAGCGTGCGAATCTAAGAAGAGACGAAATACTTATGTGTACTGCAAGAAGGCTTTTCTCAGATATAAATTTTACTCATATATACAGAATTTCTAATATTTTGTATGTATTATAGTAAAGATAATATGTAAACATAATACTCGATATTTTCAGGGTACTTAAATATTATTTAAAGTACTAAAATAACATGAAAACTCACCAAAGCAGGTATACGCTTAATTAGCTGAAGTCTTTACGTAACTAATCCTGCATTAACTGACTTACCTGTAACAAAAGAAAATATAACAATTACTACATAAAACAATTTATAAAGTATTAATTAAAAGATAACATAAAACAAAGTGCCTATCATGTGAATTACTCTGAATGAGAAAATGATATGCTTGTAAGGAGCTGACAGGTTTTCACTTAGAAAGATAATTTAGAAACTGTTCTTTTTCGACATACATTAATGTTTTATGGTTGTATGGCAAATACAAGCTTGCCGGTGGGTACAGCTAAATGGTTGAAGCTTTTGCTTGGCAAGCCGAAGGTCGTGGGTTCGATCCCCGACGGAGATTAAAAAAATATAGCGCATCAATAAACGCATCATCCTTACTTATAACAGGAATTTACTATGAATGGGTGGTCTTCACGGGACGACTTTCGTCTACGACCAATTTTAATTAATAGGCCATGCCTGGCATTTTACGGGTGAGGGATCAAATTCACACCAACCTGTGGTATTTTAGAGCTAAGAAATCTATTAAAAATCTTTTTTTTTATCACCGTCGGGGATCGAACCCGCAACCTTTGGCTTGCAAAGCAAACGCTCTGACCATTGAGCTGTACCCGCCGTCGGACATGGTGTAAAGCTCGTGGTTCGAATCCCCGAATCAGCTATTTATTTTTCTTCGTAAAATGAATGAGAGATGTGCCATATAAACTAATCTTTGATGTGAATTTCAGTATCATCAGATGCTTATTTTTGAGACTGCGCAGTCGTGGGTCTACGCTGAGCAAAAAACATAACAGTTGGTATGCAAACGGTTCGTGATTCGAATCCCAGAGTCCACGTTATTTTTTCTCCGATTTATTGATGAGAGAAATGTCAAATAAGATAATGTTTGCAGTGAATTTGTAAGTACGTATCAATTTGTTCATAAATAACGTGTCAGTTAAATTTTTGATTCACCAAGTGACGAAAAAAAATCCAGTAAGCAACAGCGAGGAAAAGTCTAACTGAGGAATAATAAATACTGTATTCGTAGCGTTTAAAAATAAAACCACGTAGATTGTATTATTGAGGTCCGTGCGGCCGGAGTCAATATACGTGCCGTATTACGTGACGTGAATCGGGGATACGTGGGTAGAGCTGCCCACCCACAACAGCCACCCCATTTTGATCAGTCAATTTCAATACTGTCAAGACTTTTCAAGGCGAGCAGTAACCACAAATATTATCAAAGGATAGAGTTGCGGCGACAATAGCGCATTGATAGTGCGGTTCACGTTAAATCACCTAAATTAGGCAACATTAGACAAAAACATGGATGGGTAACCGCCTGGTGCTAATCAGGCGATGTATAATCGTATTAAATACACATTTGCAGGTATACTCTGACATCAGCTCGACTTAGCATTTGCAGGCTGGAGGTGCAGCGACGAGCTGCTTTATATAACCTACGTCGCGGTTGTGCGTCTAAGATCGGAGATATCGTACTTCAGCCCAGCGCTATTCCCAAACCCATAAAGCTTTGTGCTGATGCCCTTACGGCCGCATGGCAAAAACCTTGGCTATCTTCCACCAAAGGTAGAACTACCTTTCTGTTCTTCCCAGACATTTACTTCAGACTAACTGCTAAACATATAAGCCCTGATCACTGGTCTACGTAACTAATGACTGGGCACGACGCTTTTAATGATAGATTATACTCATTTAATTTAGTTTCAAACACTAGTTGCCCCTGTGGCGCACCCTTCCAGACCTCAGAGCACATTCTCTAGGAATGTCAGTTCCTCTTGTTAGTAAGAGGAGTCCTTTTCGATGCAGTGCGAGGGAATCGCCTCGGCCCTATCGAGCATGCAGACTTTCAGGCCACAAAAAAAAATCCACGCATTTACAATTTTTGCTCGTATTTTCGGTGAGAGAATCTTCCATTACCATCTATTTACTACCCGTGAATGCGATTCTAATCTCTTTCACGGGTTCTTTCTTTTAGCACTTCAGTGCAGTGGCCACAATTGTTCAGAGGGGACTCCCACTGGACATAATCTGAATGAGCGCATCACCAAGGAGACTTGACTGTACTCCGGTGTGATGCGGGTGTCAGGCGGGTAAAGTCCAGTCCAGCCTTTGCAGGCTGGTGCCGAAAACTTCGATATAAGATTTTTCGCTCTTATTTTTGTTTTGACACGTCTGCACTCAAGGGCGAAAAATACATTTTATTTCGTTTTTTATTATTTTTAAAATTCAACCTCTCAAACGCCGAGGGCTTGCGAAGGGTTAATAAAAATGGCGGACCGGCTTGAAGCGAAAATGGAAGAGTGCAGGGAAGAGATAAGGAGAAGACGCCGAGGAATTTTATACAATATCATTATATATTTATGTACGTTTGTGTATTTTTGAACCGGAGAAATATATCGAAGAAAATAATATGTACACACGACAAGGACCGCACTAAGGATTATCAATATAATAAACATTTTAAATGGGAGCATCCCGTTCGACAGAATTCAAAAATCGTTATATTAAATTTTGCATATTTTTTTACGTAAATAAAGGGTCCGCCAAATATTTTTTTTTTTTTAAAACAGGGCACAAAACATCGAGTGTATCTTCGGCTGTGTGGCACGTAGCGCCGTCCTGTTGAAACCAAATTTGCCAATATCCTCCTCTTCAATTTTTGTGAACAAAACTTCGTTCAACATGGCCCGATAACGGTGAATTGATGTTGATGGCGCTTCACGCACACTTTCTGCCACAGCAGCAATATTCTCGGGTGTCCGCACTGGTTTTGGCTTTTCACGCTTTGGTTTATCGATGAGGATGCCAGTTTCTTTCACTTTTTTCACAAGATAACGAACATACGGAGCTGACGGTTATTCTCTTCTTCCGAAATCCGTACGCAATTTTCGCACACATTCTGCAACATTACCATGATTTTCAAAGTAATGTCGCAATATTTCCCAGCGTTGTTCAAGCGTATACACAACCATATTCGTTAAGCGGAAGAATAAAACTAATTATCTGTCAAATCAGACATGAGCTAAGTGTTACCATTCACGAAATACGCACTAGTTGAAAAAAAAAGTTAGATGGCGGACCCTATACATACATGATGATATCAGCTTGATATAGGGCTCTTTTGGATTGATACCGTAAAGCCTCGAAAAACGATCTTTTGTCTCTTATTTTTATTCGCTCGCCTGACATGCACATCTAATGACGTTAGTTTTAAATGTATAATAATGCACGGCGTTTGCGTGCTTCATTTTATTTGTTGTGACAGTTGCTCCATTTCATGTTGGTGCAACTGTCATCTTTATTAAATTTTTTGCCGCGACTGTCTTGGGGAGCTGGCTAGTGTCAGAGTGCTCCGCCAGTTGTCAGTCGACTTTTCGACCGATATGGCGATTGCCATATCGGTCGGACAAGAAAGCAAATCTGTAATAAAATTAACGTGAATCGTGCTTCGAAAACAAGTTCTTTGTATTGTTATCCTGCTCCATTTTTTCAAATGTAATCGCATGCAGGAGAGCACAGCTGGTAAAGACCAGTGCACTCTATGACGCTCAGCCAGCGAGACTGGACGCTGCATGCAGGAAACGTGTGTTGTGTTCGTGTTTGTGTGTGGGTTGGCAAGATTGCAAGTGTATATTTATCTGTTTCTTGAAGAGATCCAGATTGTAAGAAGGAGGAAACACAGACGCTGGAAGAGCATTGCATAGCTAACCAGTGGCATTAAGGAAGGAAGCTGCCAGTTCTCGGTCGACACACATTAACCGTGTATGGATGTTCGGCAAGTGTAAGACGAGTTTGTCGGTTGTGGGTGGGTGCAGGTGTTCTGCATCATGTCATCCAGTAATTCGATATACGACTTAGAGAGGAGAATATCAGTGAGAATACTGACAAATGGTGATGGTGCTGTGGGAATCTCATCTATGCATTATATGACGCTTACAATATTAGATATGGCTATGCGATGCACGTGTAATGTTGATCCGCCAACGTCATAAACGTACCAGACATTCATCCTAGTTCGGCCCCGTATATAGCTTCTCCAACATCACATGTTAAATATTTCCGCTTCAATAATCGTTCGCACACACCTCGCCCCTCCCGCCCTTCTATCCCATTATCGCGGCCGTACTAGAGAGAGAGACTATTAATAATTTTCTTTTTTCTAACTTACCATCTCAATAACGCGAGAGTGTTTGCATGCAGTAAAGACTCAGAAAACAAACACGAAATTTAATATTATTAATGGTTTTGATTCTTCATTATACACATGTGAAAAAGAAACTTGGATCTTATATAATGTCATTTTTTTTGGCTCTTATTTTTACGGTCCTAATGAAAAAATATATAGTCAGAACATATAATAAAATTATAAACAACTTGCACTATTTAACATGCTCTAAGCTCAATCTCCGCGGTTTCGTTTTCAATGAGAGTATCTTCAGTTCCCCACGTGTATAAACTGATATTTTTAAATATTATTTTTTTTGTAAGCACAAACAGGAGAATATATATAAATATAATGTTGTCGATCTACATCTCCTTTCAGCACGTGAATGCGATTCTAATATCTTTCAGGGGTTTTTTCTCTTTAACACTTGTATGGCCACAATTTTTCAGAGGGGACTCTCACTGGAATCGTCTCTAATCTGATTGAGATTTCTGAGCTCTAAAATACTCTGGCTGGTGTGAATTTGATCCGTCACCCGTTAAATACCATTAATAGCCAATTAATAAAAAAAAAGTGGTAGACGAAAGACGTCCCGTGAAGACCACCCTTTCATAGTAAATTCCTGTAATAATAAGGATGATGCGTGAATCTCGGGCTCTAATCTATGACGTTGGCGGATCAACTCTCCACATGCAGCCCTTAGCCATATGCACCATGGTAAACGTCATAGAATTCCACAGATGAATTACTATCATCATCTGTCGGTATTCTCCTGTATGTGTTGACATCAGCACGATGTAGCCGTTGCTGAATGGTACCGAAAACTTCGATATACAATCTTTCGACTCTTATTCTGTTCGCTTTCCATAGATTTATGTGTCCGCCATATTAGGACTAGTTATATAGACCGCCGCTTACGGCGCTGGTGACCGACCACGGGCCGAACGGGTCAGTGGTGTGCTGACGGCCGAGAAGGTCGCATTACGGCCGGCAGCACGTCATTCCGCCTGGCCATAAGTTTGTAAAGCTTATCGTACATATATGTCAATCTGCTTCAGAAAAATTATTTGTTTTGCTGACCCTCTCCTCATCATGCCGTCACGCGACGGAATAACACCTTTTTGAAATGGAGGATGATGTTTGTGTTTACATACATTATTTTTTTAAAAGGCAGATTAAATCGTCCTCTAGTATGATTTTTTTTTATGTAAACGCATGCAGGAGAGCTCACCCGATCAAGACCAGTGCACTCTATGACGCTCAGCCAGGGAGGCTGGACGCTGCATGCGGGAAACGTGTGTTGTGTTCGTATTTGTGTGTGGGTTGGGGAGATTGCAAGTGTATATTTATCTGTTTCTTGAAGAGATCCAGATTGTAGGAAGTAGGAAACACATACGCTGGAAGATCATTCCATAGCTTACCGGTGGCATTAAGGAAGGAACTTTGGAAGCTGCCAGTTCTTTGTCGACATATATTAACCGTGTATGGATGTTCTGCAAGTGTGATGCTGGTGTGAGGCGGGTGAAGTCCAGTCGTGACATTTTTTGCAGTGAGAAGTCTGTTTAAAATGAAAATAGCAATATTGTCGAGAGACCTCTCGCAAAATCAACACAAAAGTGCGTACTTTCCATCTTATTGGTCCCCGCCTGCGAATAAAGCCCCCGGCTGGAATGTCAAGGGTTACTTCTTCGAGTAAACACAATATCAGCCTGTTAACACAAATAAAATACTTACTAAGAAGCCCAACTCAAAACATGTATTCATATAAATACACACATATTAGAAAGTTTTCTTTACTTATGATACATTTACTTTTTACTCAATTTACTTAATACCCAATTTGCAAAGGTGGCGAACTTTAAAAACAATACATAATAATTAATTTTTATTATAGTGAGAATATTGCTATTTATATTTTTACAATTAACTTTCAGATACATTTTAATTATAATAAAATTTATTTATTTGGCCACTAGTGCCTTAATAAATTTTTTACAATAATTCCAAGTTTCAACAGAATAGAGAGAAAATATATATCGGCATGTACACACATACATAACATTATTATTATTGTACTACTCAGTGAGTGGAGCACCGGATCCCCTCTGGATGGCTACGTGAAGGCGCATCCAGTGCCACTCCAGACGTGAGTCCAATCGGTTCAGACACCTGGGGAACACGGTGTCACGACCTATCGTCTCCAGACGATTCGTTTTACAAATAATCGCTAACCTAAAGAATCCTAACCTTATCTAAGGATTTGTCTTGTGATTGCAGAGTCCAGAGATCCACAGGTCTTATTAACGAAATAACTTAGTTTAGGTAAGGTTGGGTTAGCGAGACATCCTGTGCACCAGTTGTCCCGTGCACTAATCTCTCGTGCACCAGACATCAAGTACGCCACACGTCGTCACCGATGAGTCGTAAAATGAATTGTCTGGGGACGAAATGCTGCGGAACCCGAGAACCCAAGGCCCGTGACTTACTGGTTTGGTAAGCCACCTCAAGCAAATCTACATAAGGACCTTATATTTATAATGTATGAAGTGTTGTTTTTAAAAGTTTGGGAAACTCTACGCTCCTTCGCGCATTACATATTCGCTAATACTTCTTGTTTTCTTAGGCGGGGAAATTTTCCCCGGAAAATTATACGGTTCGAAGGGCGTAAAATAATATTATTAATACGCCCAAAATATCTGATATTCGATACGAAGAAGTATTCATTTACCAACATTATTATTACATAACTAATATTAATGATAATACACACTAAACGTTTCAGTTGAATGACCCAATTTAGTTGAAGGACAATGACCGTTTAGTAAATACACAGTTTAGTAAATAAATACATATACCCTTGCAGGGTCGTGCCGAAAAACCACGATATAAGATCATTCGTCTCTTATTTTTGTTTGCTCATATAACACAAACATATATAAAATGTAAGTCTACGTCAAGTTTTAAAGAATCATAAGAGATGGCGCTTGCGGGCGCCATTTTGTTTATTTTGACCTATCACGTGGCCGCTGCGTGTCATGAGACAGCAGATAGTTCGTCAAATAGCCGATATGTGGTCTTCGGGCGCTGCTTCTGTTACTGCGCGGTCCGTGTCGCTTTCTGTAAGTTACAGATTATTCATTGTTTGGAACCGGGCAGAAAACCGGCGGGGATATCTCAATGTTCAAAGCGTTTGCTTTGCAAGCCAAAGGTCGTGGGTTCGATCCTCAACGGACATTTAAAAAAGGATTTTTAATCGATTTCTGAGTTCTTAAATACCCCCGGTTGGTGTGAATTTGATCCCTCACCCGTAAAATGCCAGTCAAAGTATATTAATTAAAATTGTTGGTACACGAAAGTCGTTCCGTGAATACCACCCATTCATAGTAAAAATCCTGTAATAATAAGAATGATGCGTGAATCTCAGGCTGTAGTCTATGTGACGTTGGCAAATCAACACTCCACATGCATCGCTTAATCGTCATAGAATTCTACAGATGAGACTTCAGAATTACTATCACTGTCTGTCGGTATTCTCCTGAATGTGTTTTAGTAAAAAATAAAAATAAATTGTTTGATTTGTAAATGCTCCTCATCTTTCTAACTACGCGTTCCGATGACGATCCCGGCGAAATGGAGTCGCCCTTGATAAACGGGGGACGGGAGATCCTTAGTGTGTATCACTACTGTAAATAGAGTCAAATAGCGGGTGTAAGCGTACGATCGCCGATATAAAATACATCTCGTCGTTAGCGGCGTAGAGGTCCCGGTAAACTTTTCTTCCATTCAATTAGGCCCTTCACGTGCCGGGACCGGGAAAAGGCACGTGCGCCGCACAGACAAACGTGCCTAATCCAACAATAGATGTACACACGTGCAAATTTCGGGATAAAATTATCATATTTTACTATCAGTAAGACTGTGATATCGAGCATTAAGAAAATGGCAAGTATATTTTCAAAGCAAAAATGATGCAATATCGAAAAATTATCTAAAATCCATAGAACACAAGACATTCATTATTTTTTTAAATTCTATGACGCTTCCCATTGTGCATATGGCTAAGCGCTGCATGTGGAGTGTTGATCCGCCAACGTTAAAGACTACAGCCCGAGATTCACGCATCTTCCTTATTATTACAGGAATTTACTATGAATGGGTGGTCTTCACGGGACGACCTTCGTCTACCACCAATTTTAATTAATAGGCTATGACTGGCATTTTATTGGTGAGGGATCAAATTCACACCTACCGGGGTATTTTAAAGCTCAGAAATCGATTAAAAATCATATTTTTTTAATCTCCGTCGGGGTTCGAACCCACGACCTTTGGCTTGCAAAGCAAACGCTTTGACCGTTGAGCTATACCCGCCGGCGGTCCATATCAGTAACATAGTGTATATCTTAGATATTACCTAATGATCCATAAGAACATTTACAAGGATGATCCGTAAAATAAGATTCCCATGGCGCTACAGTCCTGAAAAGCGCTGTTATGGTGGATACCACAATTCTGTAGTGTACCTTGGTTTCCCCACTCCAAATCCCTTCCCTACCGAGCTGCCTGCGGAGCTCAGTCTTGGGTTAGCAGCCGTACATGATGGATCTTGCTCTCGCTTTGCCCGCCAGACGTTTCCTGTCTGCAAAAAACATAGCGCCGGTAGAAATCCATTCCCAGCTATGAGAAATATATGGAGACAAGTGTATGAGCATACAACACGCGCGCAAATGAAACAGAGTTCAAGAACGGGCGTACTGACGTCCACGATGAGGAGCGTTCCGGACGGCCATCTGTTTCTGATGAAACAATCGCAAAAGTAGAGGCAGCGATGCTCTCAGATCGAAGAGTGACTCTGGTTCGTAAGCTAATTCGTCAGCAAAACCTCTATTGACAAGATTTTGACGGAGCATCTAGGGTATGCTAACGATTGCGCGAGGTGTTTTAAAATTCATTTTAAATTCAAATGCTGCCCATCTTAGTTGTACACAGTATCACACATAACATAACATATTAGTTTCCTACAGTCGACAACAGAACTGGTGATACCTGTGACCACCCTGGGGCTGAACATGTGGAGAAGCGTAACTGAGGGGAATACTAGGATTGCCCCGAAAGAGAACCTAGCCTCTGGACACGACCAGGGGTGGAATATATGGAGGTCCCTTAACAGACTACGGACCGCAGTATGCAAGACGAGGACACAAATGAAAGCCTGGCAGTTTTACAGCGGACAGACTGAATGTGACTGCGGCGCGGAGCAGACCCTGTCACACCTTCTGAAGTGTGCGCTGTGTGCGAGTAGCTGCACCCAGGAAGACCTGATGATGGCCGGGAGTAACGCCATCGACGTCGCCCACATCTGGGCAGACAGGATCTGATCCTATTGTTTCCGACACGATTAAATATATATAACATACGATATCTTTGATTTGCATCGGTCCTGTGTGCGACACGCCCCACCCAGAGGAAAACTTTTCAAATTAACCTGGCTTCGGTGAGGGGGTGGCGGGCCGGGGTGGTGGCCATATCGCGGGTATCACATCTCCGCCAGATCGCAGAGGGTTAATTAACGGGACCATTTAAGAGACGGACGAGATAACCCCCAACGAACGCGAGGGGTTTCGACCGATAGAGCGGAGAGGAATGATCGCGAAAATAGAGTGTAAAGCTATTTAATTTGATTTTTTTTTGCATTAAAATTATAAATATTTGGATGTTCAATAATCAGAGTTTTTTTTAATAAGATCGGATGATAAAACCTACGTTCCTTAGGCCTATACATTTTTTAAACAATTTAAAAAAAAATCAAGCTTAGTCAGAGTTAGAAAGGTCTAAATACCAAATAAACGTTTTACCAATGAAGTATGCCACCCGGCTGAAAATTTATAACGATAATCCAACTGAAATTATTTTTTATAAATGCGTGCTAACTATTTCCTTAACTACTGAAAACATTCGGCAAACAGCGTATGAAAATGTTTAAACACCGTTTAAAGTCAATTTTATATTCCTCTTTCAACGAAAATCGCAAAACAGCAACAAGGGAACAAAAGTCATAAGTGATATTGGACGTGTGAAATGCAACGCCAATGTTTTATTCAGCAAAGAAAACTTGGCCTGAAATCTACTTCGTATATTGAAAAGCTGCTGAGAGAAGTAAACGTTAAACTTTGCATTTTTCGCAATACGAGGGTTATCCGTAAAATAAGTTTCCCAGTGATTTTTCACAGTGTAAGACATGTTTAATTCCATGAATGCGTTCATTTTTGGAAAGTTATGACTTTTACCTATTTTTCTACATAGTCGCCACTAAGGTCAATGCATTTTTGCATACGGTATACGAGCTTTTGAATGCCCGAGTCAAAAAAATCTGCCGCCAAGCCACGCAGATAATTGAGAACCGCTTCTTCCAGATCTGCTCTATCGCCGAAATGCGTTCCACCCAGGTGTTTCTTCATGTCGGGGAAAAGATGGTAGTCACTTGGGGCTTATTCCGGGCTGTAGGGTGGGTGTTTGAAAATACCCCATCCAAATTTATCGTTCTTTTATTTGGTGCTCAATACTGTCATATAGTATGTAGCAGAGCGCATGTATTTAGGCGCCCGGTGCCCAGTCAGTTGTGTGCCGACGGCGGCCAGGTCATATTGTGGTTGGCCCGGCCTGAATGCTGTGAGTAGGTCCGGGCCAGAAGATTGTAAAGTTATCGAAATATATATGTCAATGTGCTTCAGTATTCTGCTCCTGTATCCCGCCACTACGCAATTCAATAACGAACTTAGAGAGTAGGATGTTAATAAGTATTAACATATTAAGTACTTAACGAATTCACGTCCAGCTCCAATCCAGGTTTTGCGACAAAGCATGAACAATGGCTACTGATAGAACTGAGTAACGGCACTTTGTGCTGACATAATCCAGATATTCGGCGGTTATCCATTCGGAATGGTTAACTGGTGCGAAAACGTATATTCTGTGGCATAATTTTACCTTTATTGACTCTATAGAAGGGTTGATATTATATAAAGATAAACAAGGAAAAATGTTTGCGAAAATCCAAACGTTCGAATTGAAATCTCGCGGTCGGCAAGAGAGGCCGTTAACATTTGATGCTTTTTCCAATCCCCGGCCTTTTATTGTTCTCCGCACATAAATCAGTGGTATGTTAAACTATGAAATCCGCAGAGAAAACCCGGAAAAATCAAACATGCCGAGAGAAGATCCGGAGATCGTTCATACAAACAGAAAACAATAAAAACCTTTTTTGGTTTCGTTTTGATTTCTTCTGAATTTTTATGCTAAGACAAGAAAGGAAATTTAAAAGAGAATGCATTTTTTGAGGAGCATTTTTAGTACTCGATGAAAAGTCAAAATACCTAGTTATTCAAAACGTTATTTTGAACATACCTGTGTTGTATTAAACATCCTAAAGTCTTTAAAGTAATTTCTATAATCAACTCTTTATCTTAGATTCATACAGTCAGGTACGACACAGTTTATTTTGCCACTGTATGCAAATTGAGGGGATCAAGGTCCAAAACAATAAGTATCGAGGAATTTGCTGTGTACGAAATTCTATGTATTAATATTAATAAAGAATGCTTACGACATCGACATGGAGCATTGACCACCCCAATAATCTGCCACTGTATGTGGATTGAAGAGATCAAGGGCCAAAAACGGTATCGAGGAATGTGCAGTGTATGACATTCAATGTATTAATATTACTTTTATAAATGCTTACTCATGTTGTAAATTAGGATAGAAAAAGGGGTCTCGTATTAAATAAATTATTCCCAACTCAACTCAGCTCTTTCGCCTTAACCTCAGTGCCGAACCTTAGTATTGCAGCAACACCATTAGCTGATTCTGTAATTTCGGGACCGCGACCACGGTTCCGGAATACTAGTGTCTTTCGTTTAGCTTTAGATAATTCGAAATTTTGCAAACCAGTTTTACACTAGCGATTTGTCTATACA
Organism: Glossosoma conforme; assembly: GCA_022606575.1. Lineage (NCBI taxonomy): Eukaryota > Metazoa > Arthropoda > Insecta > Trichoptera > Glossosomatidae > Glossosoma > Glossosoma conforme. The sequence goes on from JAGTXR010000167.1 coordinate 473,644, forward strand.
CATAGGGTATTCTTTGGCTTGAACAGCTTGTTTACCTTTTTTAATATTAGCACCCTCGTCTCTTTGAGTATTATTTTAGGCATATTTAACTCTTTAAAACAAGGTATGAAATTCTTATCTATTTCATATTTGACTGTTTTATATTGACATCAGCATGATATAGCCCTTGCTGACCGGTACCGGAAACCTCAATATACAATTTTTCGTCGCTTATTTCTGTTCGCTTGTCGTACATGTATGTGTCGCCATATTGGAATTTAGGCCTAGTTACATAGATAGTCACTTGTGGCGTTGTGCGACAGCCCATCACGGGCGCGGGAGTTGTGTGCCGACCGCCGGCGAGATCGCATTGTCAAGTCCCAATCGATCGAGGCGAATGTAACGCCGTGTTACGGATCGATCGGGGAAACCAAGTTATCGGAAATATACGTCAATCGGCTCCTTATCCTGCCACCACGCAACTGAATAACAACCTTTGAAAGAGAGGAGGATGTCAACATGAAATGTTTAACTTGCTCCGTAAAATCATTGTTTCATAATAGTTTATGCACTTGCATTGAAATAAGTCTTCGAAGGAACACGCGATAAAAGAATTTCGGCTTTGCGACAAAATTTCGAACGTTCGACAACTTTGTATATATTCCCGATGGAGAAAAATAATAAGGTAAAAAGCTCAGGGCTCCGTGGAGAATAATAAGAGAGGTGTGCAGTTAACCGATTCGCTAAGTGTCGCTGCATTACTGCAGTGAAAACGAACCATTTGACATACCCATTTTCAAACGGCGACTCGTGGTGAATGGATGGGAAGCAGGTCACGAAAGAAGATTTTTTCAAGAAGCGCATTGTAATATATTTAAGACAAAAGGTTGACAAATTCGGTCGTCTGCCCGGGGCGAAACTTTCTACGATCTGTACACGTCCGTCTGCCGGAGACTCGGGCAGTTGTGACAGCACAGCGCCGAAATATAACATTGTGCCTAATTACAGAACTAATGACATGTAGCGCCCCGTGACAGGTAGCGATCAGCTTCATTAAAAGTTTGTTCAATACGTTATTTCTAACATAACTGTGTTGTCTTAAACATCCAAAAAATCTTTAAAGTAATTGTAATAATCACACTCTTTATCTAAGATTGATTCTACGGATTTTCAAATATTTAAATATTCTAATCTACTTTTATAGATCATTGACTATATTACAATATTATTGGTAATTAAATGTACATATACTATCCATCAAATTATTTTAAATGCGTCAATTCAAGCAGAAAAATAACGGCAGAAGCGGGATGCAAACTGCAGACCTTGGAAACCAATATGCCCAGGTATTCATACCGCTCAGCCAACTTAGCTATTGCTATGCCTGAGCTGACTCACGTTGGAACTAGTATTTATGTCATTGTTATCATCGTATGATAGATGTCGCTATAGTATATATTAAAAGTATGTATATTTTTATGTTTTATTATTGAATCAGTCTTCATTTATTCACAAGCTTAATATTATTACTTTCCGATTATTACTTTATATTGAGCTTGTGAATAAATGCAGACTGCTTGAATAATAAAAAATAAAAATATACATACTTTCAATATATACTGTAGCGACATATATCATACGATGATAACAATGATATAAATACAAGTTCCAACGTAAGTCAGCTCAGGCACAGCAATAGCCAAGGTGGCTGAGCGGTATGAATACCTGGGCATAGTTGGTTTGTAAGGTCCGCGGTTCGCGTCCCGCTTCTGCCGTTATTTTTCTGCTTGAATTGACGCGTTAAAAAAGAATTTGATGTATAGTATATTTAATTACTACTTAGATTAATTCACTTAGTTGTGTCGGTATCATTGTCCATTCATCATTTTATGGCATCTCTACACCTGAAGGTTCACATAGAAACATATACGGTGTCCAACGACTTGAAGAGACGGCAGCTGTTGTATCCGAGGCATGTTTCGAAGTAATTTTTGGATTCGATAAGAATTTTTGAAATAATAGGATGATTAGGTTAAGCCAGCAGGTATATCTTACTGGTCAAAGCGTTTGCTTTGAAAGCCAAAGGTGGATCCCCGACGGAGATTAATAATAAAAAAAAGGATTTTTAATCGATTTCTGAGCTCTAATATGCGTGGTATGAATTTGATCCCTCACCCGTAAAATGTCAGTAATAGCATATTAATTAAAATTGGTGGTAGACAAAAGTCATCCCGTGAAGACTACCCATTCATAGTAAATTCCTGTAATAATAAGGATGATGCGCGAATCACAGGCTGTAGTCTATGACGTTGGCGGATCAACACTCCACATGCAGCGCTTAGCCATATGCACTATGGTAAGCGTCATAGAATTCTACAGATGAGACTTTAGAGTTACTATCACCATCTGTCGGTATTCTCCTATATGTGTTCATATAAAAAAAAGTTGACCATATTTATGTAATCCGCACATAATTTACCAGCATGATTTACTAAGTACGCATAAGAGATGGTATAAGTATAACAAATAGTTTATTGGTAAGAACTTGTCCCCAAATTGTTGAGAAAAGGTTAATTTACCACTAATTGTGCATAAAATAATGATTTATACGTGTGCCAAGGGTTCGGTGCAACTATTTTGCCGGACCGCTCGTCGTTTGTGTGCTCAAGGAGAGCAAACAGTGCGCGTGAAAGGGTTTGCCGAAGGAGGAATTTTTATTTCCACCAAGAGAGCGGCCGCTAAGTGGTCTGCGGCGGCAACGTGTTAAAAAGAAAACCGACGACGCACACAAAGTACTAAAAATCCAGAGAGACGGCTCTCCCGCTCTTACATTTTTCTCAACCGTTGGATTACAGAGTGCTAAATTTGGTATACAAAAAATGCACTCGGCAGAATTTCGGCAAGTGGAGCCTTTTACACATACAATAGAGAACTAACGATTGATAAATTATACACTTTTTGTTATCTATGTATTGCTATTAATATTTGTCTTATATGTCCCATAGACGTCGTTAGATTCGCTGTCATAGATGTGACCCACATCCCCAGCCAGCTGCTAACCGGACACGGATTCTTCCGGAGCTTCTTCTTCTTCTTCTTCGTGTCAGCGACGTCAAATTATTTTTTCCCAATATCTGGCAACTTCGATAGCTCGTGTGTTGCCCAGCATTAGGTCCTGAGATGTGCAACTTGTTGGGCACATGGAGCAGCATCGTAGGTGTGAGGCGGTCTACAGGTCTCCACAGTCGCACAATAGTGTCTCTCCCTGCCGAAGCATTCCCCACCGCTCGAGGTTGTCCTTGTTCTACCAACTCCGGTTCTTAATCTGTTTAGGGATTTCCAGGTCCGCCAGTCAAGGCTCTTGCCAGTTGGGAGGCCTTCCTTTGGAGTAATGAAATCCTCTGGTGCGATTTGTTGCCAGAGTTGGAGTCTCTCATTTTCAGGGCTGGATGTGAGAGGTTGTGTGGATTTCAGAAAGCTGCTTCGAGATTTCAATCTTGGTGTTGGGGGTATCTGATTATACAAGCAGTGGGACGGCTGGTTGATTGCCTTACGCATTTCTTCGGCGCATATGACTTTGCGTCTTATGTTCGGTGGTGCGATCCGGAGCTACCTCAAAAGGTTTGGACAGTTGAATCCCACATCCCAGGCAGAGTGCCCATGTGACGGCAGCTCTCCGCAGGACGCACCTCACGTTCTGTGGAACTGTCCGCTGCACCACTCTGTGAGGATTGCGCTCTTTGAAGTGGTCCGGCCGGCATCAGGTCCAGAGGATACCAGGACGAGTTGCTAACAAACGGAATTACGCTACTTTTGAGCGCTTCTGTGTGTCCGTCTGCAGTGTGCAGACGCAAGTAATGACTCCTAACTGATGTCTGCCATTCTGCAGAATACATTTCTCAACCTTAACATTTCCTCATCCATTCCCACGTATTTCGTGGTTAGCAGGCAATTCGAGACTCGCTGTAGTATACTAATTTCGCAGCCTTAGACTGAGGTCTATTTGACATCTAACTGATGCACCTAGAATCACGGGAAGGCCTTCAGCCACTTTCAAGTAGTTTTTTTTCGTGCGTCCAGTAACGGGTCCCCATCTGGGTCTCCAAAAACAGGACAGAACAGGGAGAGTTTTTACCAAGCGAACTCTGAAGAAGACTCCTGCAATGGCGGTCAAAATATCGGATCGAAATAATTCGTCACACACGCCAAAAGCCATAATACCAAATCAGGCCGTGAAAACTTAAGAAATTATTTTCGCAAACTTATCAACGAAGTCTTTAAAATTTCAGAATCAATGAAACATTGAGTGTTTCATCATCATCAGCCTGTGTCCGTCCACTGTTGAACGTAGGCCTCCCGCATGAGTCTCCATTCTCTTCGATCCTCCGCCTTCCGCATCCAGGTCACTCCCGCTATTCTTCTTATATCGTCAGTCCATCTTGTAGGGGGTCGGCCAATGCTTCGTTTGCCAGTTCTTGGGCGCCATTCCAATACTTTGAGTATTTACTAATTCAATAAGCCAAATATTAGGTGTAAAGCATAATATTTCGAATAAATTCCTCATTCGGTATAAAGCTCTCCATTGTATATAAGGTTGTATTTTTGTTTTGTTTAAAAGTCCTAGCACACTCCAGGTATACGGAGTCAGAGAAACAACACAGAACACGTTGTAAAAGTTCGACTTCCGAAGCACAACTGACCACTAAAAAAACGTCATTCTTTTCCGGTACACCTATTATTTTTTAATAAAACTTTAAGATTTTTTTTAGCATAGACCTTTTCATAGCATTAAAATACATTTCTCTTCAATTTTTGCTTCGGAAAATCGCTTTCCAAATGAAAACGTTCAGTTTTGGTCTGGCCTAGTAGCATTTGTATTCATGTTCGGGGTCCACAGTAATGTATTTAGTGGCGCTTACAGACCCCACCTTTCAGGCCCCTTTCGCGGTCCACGGGCCTAGTACTAGCACTGGCTGAAAAAGCCGCCTGGCAACCTTTCCTATACGATTACACTTAACATATTTAAATACTGCGGGAAAAGCGAATTTTACATTAATAAAGACCAATAACATTTTTATGTTTTTCACCATCAGCTGTAGTTTACTATATTTTTTCTTATGTAAATACATACAGGATAATACCGACAGATGGCGATAGTATTGCCGAAGTCTATTTGTGGATTCTATGATGCTAACTATTTTACGAGGGTTATCCGTAAAATAAGTTTCCCACGGCCCTACAGTCTTGAAAAGCTCTGTTATGGTGGATCCCGCAATTCTGTAGTGTACCTTGGTTCCCCCACTCCAAATCCCTTCAATAATAAGCTGCTTGAGGAGCTCAGTCTTGGCTTGGCAGCCGTACGTAATGGATCTTCACCTCGCTTCGCCCGCTAGGTGTGAGCTGCGCTCGGTGAAGAAATTCACTATGAATGGGCGGTGTTCACGGGAGGACTTATGTCTACCACCAATTTTGATTGATAGGCTATGACTGAGCGCTTATGCTAAGCTGAAAAGGGTTGCGGAGGACCGAGAGGAATGGAGATCGAGATGCAAGATTCTGTTGCTGCAGACCAATCCACCGGATTGATACTACGAAGAAGAAGGCTATGACTGGCATTATAGAAGTGACTGATCAAACTCACATCAACCGGGGGTATTTATAGAGCATAGAAATTGAATAAAATCCTTTCAACGCTATTTAAATATCCTATAAGAACCTAGGCAACCCGACCTTCTTACGAGTACTATAACATTAAAAAAAGATAATATATGAAACTCACAAAAAGAAAATACATTATATGAATACGAGAGATAGTCAAGAATGTACTAAAAATAGTTAACACTTTACAAACATATTTCCGTCCCATTATTCCCTTTCTGGGATCTAAACAGTTCGATAGGCGGCAGTGGTTGTGTGTGAGGAAATGTACTAAGGACGTAGGGTGTGGGTAAGATGAAGAAGTCGTGCGGGACGTTCTTACAAGGGGAAATAAGGGAAAGAGAACGGTGACAGTGGATCAAGCAGTAAACGGGACATTTTTTTCCCTGATGTCAAGGTTTATACACGAAAAAAATCTGGTTTTGAAACTAATAAGACTCCAGCTCTAACAACAAATCGTATCAGAAGATTTCATCTCCCTAATAGAAAAATTAAATGATTCTCATGTATTATTATATTAATTTTCAAATAAAACGTTCAACTTGAAGACAGCTTAGGCATGGTCTAATAACTAGTGTAACATGACACATTATAAGTTGCAATAGTCATTTAAAAAAACATCGACTATGTGCCAGTATCGCGGATTGCAGTGACCTAAAAGCGCACTGTATGACGCGGAACTACTTACTGTAAGTGCTGAATTGATTCGTATCTAAGATACTTAGAAAGAAGTCGCGATTCTTTACGCTCTATGCGGTTTCAAAAGTAATTCTTTGATATAATCAACAATGTAGTGGAATATTACATACGTGTACGACTGAAAAACGTAAGCAATTACGTAAGGTGTTATTTGCTGCAAATTTACTCGCAAAAAAGCAACGAGCGCTAGACCCTCATAATTTTAATCCGTGACTCCTGTTGCTCAATTCAGGTGATCTAACGAGAAACATGCTAACAATTTGTTATTCTAATTATTATTAAATATTCCTTAAATGCGGTATAGTCCAATGGTACAAGAATTGATTATTATATTAGTATTTGTATAGCGTTTTTTTATGACCGAATGGTCATTCCAAAAGCACTTCTTTGCCTTTCTGAGTAAAGAGGTGCTTCTTGAGTCTGCCTCTGAAGGATGCCTCCGCTTTCAGTAATGTGACAGAATTTGGGCGTGTTGTAGACTTAAGTCGTGCCGCTGCGTTTTGTAACGACTGCAATCACTAATTGTTTGGCTGGCTGGCCTACGTGCAGTGCATTTCAGTAGTTCATTTTCGAGACTATAAACGCGTTTTGTATGTCATTCAAAGATCGTCGGTTCAAGACCCGACCAAAATTGATTAAATCAAATCGTAGGTATATAAATGCACATGTTAGTGTTGAGCCATCCACTAAGGATAATAAATAAAAATGTCTAGGCCTCGGAAGCGTCGGGCTGATCATCCGCTTACTGTACAAACGCTGATTATTGAAGAATTAAATATTTCTCTAGCACTAAAGCTGCAGTATATGTAAGTTCGCGTTGCCCTGGAGGCTCCCGGGAACCATCTATGTTCCATCAAATGTGCTTCTCGACGAATTCTTTGCTTTGGTAACCTGCTCCTCGTCCGCCCAACGCGCGTCCCGATGACAATCCCGGCAATCTGGAGTCGCTTTTATTAGACGGGATATGTTAATGCGCTAGTTCAAAATAAAAGTATCCAGATTTTATTTGCTTGAAGTGCGGTGACCCTGATACACAATTCTCCCCACACGCATTCAATTTACCGATCAGAATATATTAGTGGCAACTCCTTGGGAGAACACTTTTGCTGGATGAATCCGCCCACGTTCCCCGCCTACATGCGAATAATAATTTGATCGATCGCTCCTGCTGAGCGTCCCTCAAAATCGACAGTGTGACACGTCAAACGACACAATATATTAATGGTAAAGCAATAAGAAAAAATATTTCAACGCCAAATCCACAACTTATTTGGACTATATGGCAATCATTAAAGCGGACAATCGCCTGTAAGACGTCACATTTCTAACACTGCTTCAGAAGTATTGTACATGACGATAATAAATATATATAATCGTGTCGGAAACAACAGGGTCAGATTCTGTCTGCACAAAAGTGGACGACGTCGATGGCGTTACTCCCAGCCATCATCAGGTCTTTCTGGGAGCAGCTACTCGGACACACCGCACACTCCTTAAGGTGTGGCAGGGTCTGCTCCACGCCGCAGTCACATTCAGTCGGTCCGCTGTAAAATTGCCAGGCTTTCATTTGCGTCGTCGTCTTGCATACTCCGGTCCCAAATCTGTTGAGGGACCTCCGTATATTCCACCCCTAGTCGTGTCCAGGCGCTGGGCACTCTTTCGGGACAATCCAAGTATTCCCCTCAGTTGCGCCTCTCCACATGTTCAGGCGCAGGGTTGTGTCAGGTCTCACCAGTTCCATTTTCGACCGTAGGAAACTTCTTCTTGATTTGAGCCGTGTGGTTATCTTTTGATACTCAAACATAGGGTGGGTATTGAGCTATAATAAATAAACGATCATCTACAATTTATATTTACAAAAGAAAGCTGTGTTAGTTACACCATTTATAACTCAAGAACGGCTGGACCGATTTTTATGATTTTTGAATTGATAGATTCGTTTCTATCCCGAATATAAAAATAATTATTAAGACATCGAAAAAAAATAAGTAAAAAATTATGAAGGAATTAATTGATTAATTAATATTTACTGATAAAAACGTTTTCTTTGCAAGTAAATAAATATATATACATTGAATAAAGTATACAAATGATTCCATTTTAATTGACAAAAAAGACATAAATAATTAAATTGGAACTGTCGCAAGATGTCGTAGATACCAATGACGCAAACATTTTTGGCAAAAATACAAAAAAAAATGGAAAAAAAGGCGTAGCTTTACGGTGAGAGGGGGGAAGGTTAAGGGAGAGTCGAGGACCTTCCAGGAAGAGGATGTGGAGGGGGCGGTAAGGATCAAAGGGAAATTACCAAATAAAATTACTTCCCCAAGGAATCCATTTAAAGAGGCGGTGCGTTTTTTTTTTCTTAACCCTTAACAAACTCGCGATTTTCCACGCATGTTATATCGCAGACTGAAACTGATGGTCTCTTTTTACACGGTGAATATGTTGTTGAATACAACCGTGTAAAAAAAGATGGGTTTCAAAAAAAAATCTTTTCATATTGATATCCTCCTCTCTAAGTTGGGTATCGAATTACTGGGTGGCAGATGCAGGAGCAGATTCATAACACAAAGAACTTGTTTTCGAAGCACAATTCGCGTTTATTTTGAATAAATACTTGATTTCTACGCCCGACCGGTATGTCATTTCGCCGGCCGGGCGCCAGTTAATTGACAACTGCCGAAATATATGTGACTCACAGCTTTACTCGATCAAAACAAAGTACCAGATATACATCGCTTGTATCGACCCTGTTCTTTTTTACGGCTGTAAATTTTGGCGTCTCACCAAGTGCCAATGCAGTCGTAAAAAAAATATTATTGTATAATGCTGGCTGTCGTAGCTCAATGGTAAAGCGTTCGCTTTGCAAGCCAAAGGTCGTGGGTTCGATCCCCGACGGAGATTAAAAAAAAAGGATTTTTAATCGATTTCTGAGCTCTAAAATACCCCGGTTGGTGTGAATTTGATACATCACCTGTAAAATGTCAGTCAAAGCCTATCAATTAAAATTGGTGGTAGTCGAAAGTCGTCCCGTGAAGACCACCCAATAAAAGAAAAATTCCTGTAATAATAAGAATAAACCGTGAATCCCGGGATGTAGTATATGACATTGGCGGATCAACACTCCACATGCAGCGCTTAGCCATATGCATCATAGTAAGTGTCATAGAATTCCACAGATGAGACTTCAAAATTAATCACTAATTTGTCGGTATTCTCCTGTATGTGTTCACATAAAAAAGGAGTATGAATTGAAAATGAGCGTTTTGTATTGAGACTCATAATTCGGCAGGTATATATCCGATTGGGCTGAAGTAAATTTTAACTAAAAGCTAAAACCTTAGGCTACACACATTAATTTCAACTGCCGGTGTGTAAAAATGTTTCTATCCGAAATTTTAAACATGGCTGAATTCGTGCCTACAAAACCGTTTTTGCGGGGAATTATTTACATTACTTCCACCTAAAGACAACAGCAGCTGAGGCGCATAGAATATTAGTAGAAACATATGGCAACAATGCTCTTAAAGAACAAACGATGAGAGAAGGTCTTAGCTGCTGGTGGATAGTATTTTAAATGATCTGAGTCTGATAGTCCTCTCAAAATAAACTGATAATTTTAATATAAAAAACCGATAATCTTCCAACAAAAAGGTCATGGAAATACATAAATAAAATAGTCGTGAAATATAATATGATAACTAAAAGTAATGTCATACGTATGTAAGGTAATATGTATTAGAGGGTTAACCAAAGAATGAAAGTATTCAAAAGAAATTTCATCTGAATATAACAATTATTATTACAAATACCAACAAAGAGAATTATTTCCTATGGAAGAAAATGTTTCGTTATTATTGTACACAAATAATATGCGAGTATTATTCATATTTCGTGTCATTTCTATGTGAACTTTACAAGAAATGTTATTCTGAATTTCATGAAACTCTAAGAAATTCTGAAAAAAATATTATGTCAAGGTAAAAAAATACAAGCGAAAATTCAAAGGTCATGGCTGAGATATTGAAGCGCTAGATTGTGATACCAAGAATCGTGGGTTCAAACCGCGTCAAATGTGTTTTTTCAATGAATACAACAAGTAAAACTTCGTATGAAACCACTGAGATTTATAATCATTCTATTCGGTTTCGGTAACATAGCACCTTCGTCAGGAGATACTTACTAGAAACTAATCCTAAATACAAAACAGTTAATAAAGGTTACAATGAGAAGATGAGGGAATAGGATAATTGTTAGAGACAACTGTTGACGGAACAGTTGAACAGAGCGAATTTATAGGAAACATTTTTTTTACGTAAGCACATACATGGGAATACAAAACAGATGGTGATAGTAATTCTGAAGTCTCATTGTGGAACTCTATGACGCTTAACATGGTGCATACGGCTAAGCGCTGCATGTGGAGTGTTAATCCGCCAACGTCATAACCTACAGCCCGAGATTCACGCATAATCCTTATTATTACAGAAAATACACTATGAATGGGTGGTCTTCACGGGACGACTTTCGTCTACAACCAATTTTAATAAATAGGCTATGACTGGCATTTTACGGGTGAGGGATCAAATTCACACCAACCGGGGGTATTTTAGAGTTCAGAAATCGATGAAGAATCCTTTTTCTTAAATTATATATATAATCGTGTCGGAAACAACAGGGACAGATCCTGCCTGCCCAGAAGTGGGCGACGTCGATGGCGTTACTCACGGCCATTATCATGTCTTCCTGGGTGCAGCTACTCGGATACAGCGCACACTCCAGAGCGTGTGAAGGGTTCACATGAATCTGATTCTAATCTCTTTTACGGGTTCTTTCTTTTAGCACTTCTGTGCAGTGGCCACAATTGTTCAGAGGGGACTCCCACTGGACTTATCATTTCCTAACTGATCATAATCTGAATGAGCGCGTCATCAAGGAGACTTAACTGTCATCCGGTGTGATGCGGGTGTGAGTCGGGTAAAGGCCAGTCCAGGGTCACACTTTTTTTTTTAATTAGAAGAGCGCACATGGAATGATGATATTCAAATGTCACTTTCACACATGTTATATACTCGCACATTATTCAGGCATGATACTGCATCGCGTAGGGATCCAAAGAAACGTGTGCAAACCATGTTAGCGACAAATGCGGCGTGATAATTTTCACGGTTCGCACTCGCACATCCGACACGCGGGAGGACATCAAAGAGAGACACGAAAGGGGCGGGAGAGAGGGAAAGTCCCTGCGAAGAAAATTCCACGCACTATCGACAGCTCAGAGATACAACACGGTATAATAAAATGTATTATATATTCATATATAAATAGTAGTTGCTTTACTTTTTCCAATCTGGTTTCAAGCTCGATAGCTACTGCCGCTAGTCGTGATAGTTGCCGGAGTGACCCAATATTACTCTTTTCCCTCTTACTTTACAGTGAAGTATGAAAGATTGATATGCGAATATAGTGTTGCGCTTCCCGCACATCACCGAGACCCAAGGTGAAGGCACTCACGGCGCGAATTTGTTTCCGATATTCACAAAATACCTCCGATGTACTTGATAAATAGTGATAATTATTTACATTATTTTTTAAATCAATTCTTAAATATATTATGGAGGAATATATAAATCTTAACCTTGTATTTATTATATTTATATAGATTGATATCAGCTTGATATAGCTCTTTTAGGCGGAAGCCGTAAAGCCTCAAAAACAATCTTTTGTCTCTTATTTTTGTTCGCTCGCCTGACATGCACATCTAATAATGTTAGTTTTAATTATATAATATTACGCAAGCGTTTGCACACGCCATTTTATTTGTTATGACAGTTGCTACATTTCATGTTGGTGCAACTGTTATATTTAAATTGCTTTTTTGCCGCGACGATTGGTGGCGCGGCATGTCACAGTGTCCCACAGTTGTCAATTCACTGGCGCCCGGCCGGCGAAATGACATACCGGTCGGGCGTAGAAATCAAGTCTCGATTTAAAATAAACGCGAATTGTGCACCAAAAAAAAGTTCTTTTGCTTGGTAATCTGATCTTGCATCCTTCCCTCCACGCAGCCACGTGACGAACCCGCTACTTTTCGTCACTTTTAAAGACGAGGGATGTCAAGATAAATATGGTTATTAGAAGCAATGTGTAGAAGATCACAGGGAAGGAAATGTTAAATCGTCAGGGATCAAGACGAATTTTCTCGAGAGTAGTATCAAGGTTTAGCACGTTTCGTTGATGAGCAGTCGACCATCCGCTTACAAGAATGCTCTCCTTACATTTTCCGATCGAATGGCACCGACTCGAGCGCCCTGAATGCATAATTCCTCGGCAGTTCTACTGTTCATAATTCCGCGTTTGCTACAATGTGTGAAACCTAACGAGCCAAAAATAACGTTAGCGTCGAATACGTTATAGCGAATGTATTAAACAGTATGATATATATAAATAAACGTGATGAGTTGTAAATTACGAATTTCACAGTTGTTTCTTCTTGCTACGGACTTCCTTACGGAACACTTATAGTATATTTTTGAAAGAAGAGAAAAAAAACTATATTGTGACATCCCCGTTTATCGAAGGAACGATTTCACGTCGCCATCGGGATGCGTAAGGAGGTATCGGAGCGAGTCACACACAACTTTTTTAGAAGCATATTGCAATATATTTCAGACAATAGATTGATAACTTAGGTATTCGGCTCAGGCTGCGAACAATGAACGATCTACATCCGTCGAGACCCAAGCGGAAAGTGAAGGAGCGCGCTGTAACACATGCAGCACCCTCCGATCGTCTGTCGGCCCTTTGACGAACCATCTAAATAGTATCAAAACAAGCAAAATGGCGACGCAACGCTTTACATTATATAGGTACGAAGAGCTAACAAAAATAAGAGACGAAAGACCCCATATAGAGGTTTTAAAACAAACAGGAATTAAAGATTATCTTTAAAAAGCACACGTTCGTTTAGTGAAAAGTGGTCTTGAAAAGAACCCTAAATTCCGATCACTCTCTAGAATAGCGTCTAATGAAGACTCATATTTCTTACAAGCGATTGTTTTTATAGTCAATAGTAAAACCTAATATTTACTATCTAAAGAATATATATTTATTTTATTTTCTTCGTAGCATCAATCCGGTGGATTGGTTTGCAGCAACAGAATCTTGCATCTCGATCTCCATTCCTCTCGGTCCTCCGCAACCCTTTTCAGCTCAGCATAAGCGCTACAATTCATGTCCTCGAACACTTGCTGCAAATACTCCCGTCTAGGGCGCCCTCTACAGTTTTTACCCTCAACCATCCCCTCCACAATATCGTGAAGAAGACCATCGTGGCGCATGATGTGACCAATCCATCGGGCTCGCCTCTCTGAGATGGTTCTTATTAGGTGCCTATCTTCCTTGATTATCCTGAGAACCTCATTGTTCGTGACGAGGTCTCTCCAGGAAATTCCGAGAATTCTTCTGTACGGCCACATCTCAAAGGCCTCTAGTCTTTTTTTTATCACTTTCAGATAAGCACCATGTCTCACAGCCGTACATTAAGATGCTCCAAGCAAGTGTTTTATTTTAAATTGTCGTTAATAATTACCTGTTTAAACTGCGAAATGTGAAAGTACACATAGTGATGATATGAATTTTTAACTCACCTGAAAAAAAGAGAAAATACAAATTAGTATCACAATAAGAAAAATTGTAAAAAAAATATTGAAATGCAAACTAAACAGACAGTGAAAGTCATACTCTTATTATCCACAGTAATTCATTATGAATGGGTAGTCTTCATGCGACGAATTTCGTCTACCACCAATTTATATTAATAGGCTATAGCTGGCATTTTACGGTTAAGTGATCAGGTTAAGTCACACCAACATATTTAAGAGCTCAGAAAATTATTATAAATGTATATTTTATAATCTCCCTTGGGGATGCACAACCTTCGGCTTGCCAAACGAACGCTTTAACGACTGAGCTATACCCGCCGGTAATGATATCGCCTTCTATGAATTCATAGGTGTATCATTCATTACTTATAACTGTATGCCAAATCAAACAATTAGTAAATTGATACTTATTAACACATTCAATGTATCCTACAAAGAAACGGCATTAATGCCATTTAATTTTCGCAACAATACATTCTCTGTTATGGCCCATTGGAGGGAAGATAAAGACCTTTAGTCCTTCAGCGAGATAAGGGATCTAGTCAGCTTCCAAACATCACGAAGAGATCAACAGGAACGTTGCATTGTTGAACAATTTAATCATTAAGTTCAACTGAGGTGATCAGTAAAAACCATTACCCTGGATGCTGCAATACCAGGACGTTAACGTTACGCCAAAGATTTTAGAAACGGTTTTTCTTTCTTAACACTATACAGCCCGATTACACAATATGTGTGTAATCACCAGACCGTACGTTAAAGGCCGGTCACGCAACATGTGTGCGATCGTTCCGCCAACGCTTAGTGGCCGACTATACGCAGCTTGTGATGTTTTTTCAAACATTAGTGGCCGATCACACAAAATATGTGTTGTTTTTACTTTCGACCATAATTCAAAGATCTACAACATTTTCAGTGAGGGTCATATTTTATTTTATTTGAAAACATGACGATAGATTTAACAATTCTTTAAAAAACAGTCGGCCTCCAGCGTAAGTTTAATCGCGAAACGCGCGGATTGGATAGTGTTAATAGATTAAAATTTCATTCCTTGTTTAAGCACGGATCACACAGAGCACTTTCATTTGATAGAAGACAATGAAAGTATCATCAGTTCCAACGCGCACAAACGTACTAGTCAATTATAAATATTTATTTATTCACCTTGTTTTTAAATGGATCACGTAAGATAAGTTCTCTATTAGGAGACTGCAGTTTCAACTAACTCGTAGCCTTTCTCAATCCATCACTTTTTAAGATACAACTATAGTCTGCAGTCTCCTAAAAGAGAACTTATCTTACGTGATCCACGTAAGGAACTAGGCAAATAAATAAATATTTATAATTTATAATGGATCGCAAAGTGAATGCTGAAAACATTGAAAAAAAAGTACTCATCAATATCTTTTATGAGATTTCTCTCGTATATAAATTTCTAAGAAAAAGAAACGGCAGACGCTGGGATACGAACCGTGAACTTTGGACTTTTGTTATATTCTATATATGTCTATTATATATAATATATTGACAGCAATTTGTGGTGTACTATAAGTTCCGGTAAGTAAGTTAGCCGGGCGGCAAAGTCCAGTGGTACAACATTCGTTTGTCATTCAGATGCCGTCGGATAAAAACCCGACCAAGCGTGATTTTCTACAAATGATTTAATGACAAAAAAATTTCCAGTCCACGGGAGCGGCAGGCTCGTCATCCGAATCTTAAGAAAAGCATTAATTTCCCCGACGTTGATACATTCCCACGTAGAATGCGGTAACATCCTTCTCACTTTCAAAAGGTTGTTATTCAGTCACGTGAGGGCATGATGAGGAGCAGGTCAGCAAAACAAAGACTTTTTCAGAAGCGCATTGACGTGTATTTATGATAAACTTGCGGAACGACATGCCGGCCGGCCGTACTGCGACCTTCTCGGCCGTCAGCACACAACTGACTCGTGCGGCGCGTGGTTAGTCACCGGCGCCGTAAGTCGCAATCTATGTAACTAACGCCAATATTGCGACTCACAGTCATGTCTGACAAGCGAACAGAAATAAGAGACAAAAGATTGTATATCGAGATTTTCGATACCAGTCAGCAAGGGCTATATCATGCTGATGTCAGCGGGTGGGCAGAAGTTCTGGGACAATGCATAGACAATCTGAGCTTGCAAAACTGTAAAATGGCGATTTGCAGTATCTTTATGGAGCGGATATATTTTTTATGTATAATAAAGTCCTAGATATGGATAGGACATAGGGAAAAAAAACAATATTGATGAAGGTGTTGATTTATAATAATTAGCCGCGTCGCTTGTTGCATCGCTTGTCGCTCATATTATCGCCACACGTTTAGGAGTAAAGAATGGTCCACGGGTAAAACGGGAGAACAATGGACGGCAGGGTTCTCGGTTCATTGTTGGCGAAGAATATATCGCTTATCAGATCAGAGGCATTGTTTGCTGGATCTGCAGGGGTGCAGGCTGACAATGGTGGCGCTTGCTCCATGTTTGCGGCGTCGGACGAGGAAATCATTGAAAATTATAATCATTTTATTATTTAATTATGAATAATTAAAAAAATACTAGGAATTAATGTTAATTTGAAGGTAAAATCTACAAAAGTGCTGTAAGGCCAGCTATGCTCTACGGATCGCAGTGTTGTACCCCGCTGAAACGTGACTCGGATAGGATTCATATGGCAGAGATGAATATGCTGAGGTGGGCGGGCGGTGTGACTAGAGTGCACAGAGTTCGAAATGAGCATATTCGGGTTTCATTTCGGGTGACCCGCATACTTGAAAAGATAAAGGAAAACCGCTTAAGATAGTATGGGCATGTGACACGGAGAGATGAGGAGCACATGGTGAAGAGAGCCCTCAACATACCAACGCTGAGAATAAGACCTGGAAGACCACAGGGAACCTGGCCTGCAAATGTAGACAAGGATCTGAAAACTCTAAGCTTGACCGAGAATGCAACGCAGGGCAGACATACATGGCGAATGTTCACAAGGAGAGCCGACCCCAGATGATCAGAAATGGCGAGGCTATAGAAGACTCTGCGGAATTAATGACTAACTACTGATTAACTAATTTTCACATTCAATAACTCTGCTCATCCATATTTTACAGCTACACTACCTACGCAACAGGTAATAAATCACACATTCATTCTTCGAGAAGTCATTTTCAAGTAAATTATATGAGAAGTGAACGAGTTTATAAATTGCAAGGTATGGGAAAATAGGTGTGTATATATACGAGTGTAACTATCTTTAGTTTAAAATGTCATATACGAGTAGTTACGTAATGGAAAGCATTACAAATAATAGCTTTCTCTAAATATTACTTTAAATACTTCACATGCTGAATGTTAAGGTTGTTATTCGTAAATATAAATCTCGTTCTTGTTGAAAAACAGTTACCAAGTAAAATACTAGTTTCCCATTCACTGTGTCGTACAAATTTTCTTGAACAAAGTGAGTAGAATGGCCGGACAGGTACCGAAAACTTTTATTACATATATCAGCCGCTCAGGAAGACTGGATTACTTGAATACAGGTAGGACTGAAAAAGGGACATGAAATAGTTTACCTTTGAAGGTACAAACAACGCGAAAAACTGAATTAACTTAGGTGGTGTATATTATTTCCAAAATATATTATTTATTTATCTAAACGTATTAACATCCTCCTCTCTTTCAAAAAGGTTGTTATTCTGTCGCGTGAGGGCATGATTAAGAGCAGATTAATAACACACATACTTTTTTCAGAAGCACATTGACATATATTTACGATAAACTTTACAAACTTAGCCCCGACCTAGTCACGGCATTCAGGCCGATCCACAATACAATATATCTCGCCGATGGGCGGCACACGACTAGCGCGCGCTCGTGATGGGCAGTCGCACCGCGCCCCAAGTGGCGATCTACGTAACTATTCCCAAAATGCAAATATGGCGACACATGAATGTCGACAAGCGAACAGGAATAAGATACGAAATATTGTGTACGGAGGTTTTCGGTACCAGTCAGCAAGGGCTATAACTGCTAATGTCAGTATGTAGTAGAGAACCAAAAGTAAGTCTTATTTTTGTAATAGGCTCTATAACGCTCAAACAGCTTGAAGATTGCAATAGGGTTGAAGAGATTTTAAGAGTATCAACATCAACAACCTGTTTCCGCAGAGTCTTCATCCTTCTTGATCATCCGCCCGTTTCATGTCGTCAGTCCATCTTACAGTATTAAAAATATTTCTTTATTTCTCTTGTTTTTACGTGTATCACTTAAGATAAGTTCACTTTCAGGAGAATGCAGTTTCGACTCATACATAGCCTTTGTCAATTTTGTTAATAGATAACTCTTAACAAATGATGGATTGAGAAAGGCGACGAGTTGGTCGAAACTGCAGTCTCCTAATAAAAAACATATTTTATGTTTATTCCACAGTATATAAATATAGTCTAAAAATCCACCAAAAACAATTCAATCGGTATATTTAAAATGCTTTCAAGAGAGCTAAGTTAAACGTTTTTTAATATACACAGCCGTTTTTTTTTATTATTGTACCCAATTAAGAAAAGGCATTTAAAATATATAATACACTACTATTCGTGTGTCCAAATTATATTTCCTGTCTTCCCGGCGGGTAGTTCTGGACTATCTCTTAAGTAAGTCGCCCGTCCGGCGGAATCACTTAATGTAGCGGAAGGACTGATAAAAATTAGGCCCTAGAGTCTTCTGCTCTTCCTCCCAAATCCCCGGCCAACTTCGGGAATCCCCACAGCTTACACTTTTGTTTACTTTGCCCAACTATCCTCCACCTTGCGAGGCCTTCGTATATGTAACACTGCTACGTATACGCTTACGGAACATCATTTTTCAAACGTAAATATCGAAAGCTCGCAGCATCACATTTTGATGTTCAGCGGAGTTTAAAACTTGATGTTTACATTTTTCATATATAACCGAAGAAACTTAAAAACTATGATGCACATTGAATTTCAAATTTACAAATTTAAGGGATTGTAGAAAAAAAAACTACAAATGCGGGAAAACGTTAAATATATCAGAGAAAGCTTCAAATACGTAATAACATAAAACAAGGTTGTTCCGGAACCGAGGTCGCGGTCCCGAAATGACGGCATCAACTTCCCATACCGGGTAAATGACTAATGTTAGTCAATATTTTATCTTACATGTATAACAATGTGCTTCTCGACAAGATCTTCGATTTAGAGACTTGCATTTCATCCCTCCACCACGCGTCCCGGTGACGATCCCGGCGACATGGGGTCACTTTTAATTAACGGGGAAGTCAGTATTTATTATTTATTTCTGCATGTAGGGGCAAAGATCCTAATTGCCGATGCTTTCTTTCCATTCGTGAGAGTCCCGGAGGAAAATTGCTGCTCTCAAACATTCATTCCTTATTCTTTGCGATGCAATTCACAACCCTGGGATTCTTGAATGTTTTAACTTCTACATTCCAGAAAAGTACACCCGTGCTCGTAGACATACATTGTTTTATCCCTGTTGATACTTGTGGAGCTTCGAGCACTCAATTTAGTACAACGGCAACGGCGCTCCTAAATGGCCCACCAGCACACCTCGATCCTTTTCCTCTTTTGTCGATGGTATTGTTCTCCTAGATCTATGTGATCTTTGACACGTGTCATCTACTTCTTATTTTGTTTTCTTTTTCTTCTCTTTTGTATCATTTATATATACCTTAGAACTGCGGTTCTGTTCATTAAGTTAAAAAAAATATTAAATAAAATATGTTCTGCGGCATACGTTTTCGTATACATTTTAAAAATATTTTCTAATGTAACATTAATTCATATATTTCGCCAAATTCATCATTTGCCAAATATATCAGCTAAGAACAAAGAAAAGCATGTGATATATTTTATATTGGATTTCTTTTGTACTTCTATAGGGCTTCCGAAATCCCATCGGTCCCTGAAGGTCAGCAGCCACCAGAATGGTTCAAACGACTGCGTTATCCCATCACATCTAACGAGAGCAGACCTAACGAATCCTCTTCTATGCCCTCTCCCTATCTTTTTATACACATCGACGCAAGATCGCCATAACATCGCAAGAGACAAAATATCGAGAATTACATTAAGACATTTTATTATGGAATAACTAATATAAAATAAGCATTGTTCCCGACAATAATCAGGGCTGAGAGTAACAATATCACTCAAAGAAAGAAAGACTTTAATTTTTATTTTTATTTATTATTATTTTTTTATATAAAAACTAACATCCCGTTTACTTAAGAAAGAAGACGACTTCACGTCGCCGGGATCGTTATTGTAACGCGTGGTGGAGGTATGACGAGAAGATGAACAACACACAGACTTTTGTAGAAGCACATTGAAATATTTTTTCGATAAACTTGACAAACTTCCGGCCGGAACTCGGTTGCTTCAGGCCCCAGACCGATCACACCCGCCACTCGTCGCGGTCGGCACACAACTGAATGGCCACCGTGCCGCCCGTGGTCTAAGACACTCAGTGCAACAAGTGGCGATCTATAAGAACGACTCCTTCTAACGGCCTGTCAAATAATAACAAAATGACAACATATACGTGTCCGAAGAGCCGAAAGATCGTTCATCGAGGTTTTCGGCTATTCGTTTTCAATGATTCGGTATCAGTATTAATTTAGAAAACCTTTACCATTGAACACCCAAATATGTATCTGGTACTAAAGCCGCAGTATTTGCAAGTTCGCGGGCTCTTACCCTGGAGGCTCCCAGGAACCATCTATGTTCCCATGTAGACTTCGGGCATACAGGAGTTCTGGCACAAGGTATAGGCAATCTGAGCTCACAGAACTGTATAAACGGCAATTTTCGGTGTCCAAACGGCGGCTTATAAAAAATATGAATGGCCCATTATTTTAGGTATTCTAACGATAAAACAGAATATTCAAGCAATAGTTGTGACCGTTTAATACTCCTTACACGAAAAAATATCAAACATAGAAAAAATGTAATTTACGATGTTTTGGAAATAATTTGTCCATACAATCAGTACCCACATACTACATAGATTAGACACCGCTAGGGCTATAGGCGTTCTGAGTTGTAAAAAACCTCGGTCAGCTTTTTAGACCAGTCTTTAGTTTTATAGTTTTTTTTATACGTCCAAAAACATTTTAGAGAAGAGAATATGGCTCATTTCGATTACTCGTACATTTCCAAGCTTGCGACTTCAGTCTGGGTGTTGGGGGTATCTGATTATACAAGCAGTGGGACGGTTGGTTGATTGCCTTGCGCACTTCTTCGGCGCATGTGACTTTGCGTCTTATGTTTGGTGGTGCGATACCAGCCAAGGGGTATAGTTTTGAAATGGGTGTTGGTTTGAGGCAGCCTGTGAAGACTCTGCATGCATCATTCAGGGCAGTATCCACTTGATAACAAAGCGCTGAACGACCCCACACTGGTGCCGCATATTCTCCGGCTGAGAAACAAAGTGCTAAAGCATATGGAGTATTGTACAAAAATTATAACAAATTGTTTTGATTCTTAAGCGATACGAAGTTCGCCAGGTCGGCTAGCAATGAATTAATAATATTAGTTGACATCAGCACAATGTAGCCTTTACTGACCGGTACCGAAAACCTCGATATACAATCTTTCGTCTCGTATTTCTGATCGCTTGTCATACATTTATGTGTCCGCCATATTGTCATTTTGGACAGGTCCTCTCACGGGTGTGTTATGGAGATGGCCACTCGAGCGCTGGGCGAGAGCCGCAGCGCCGGAGAGCCTATCACGCCAGTTATGTGTTGATGGCCGAGAAGGTCGCATTACGGCCGGCGGTATGTCATTCCATTTGACCGGAAGCTTGTAAAGTTTTAACGTAAATATATGTCAATGTGCTTCTGAAAAGTCTTTGTTTCCTGACCTGCTTCTCATCCTGCCTCACGCGACGGAATAACAACTTTTTTTAGAGAGAGGAGGATGTTATGTGTTCATTAAGGTGGGTGTGCAGCCTGTCTCGTGAGATTCCCCCTGATTGACAGTTTGTGTGGCATGATGTGTGACTGTGCGGAAGTTATGTGTGGGGGCAGTGTGGGCGGGGCTGCAGCAAACAGCTGACAGTGACAGCGGCCGGAAAATACCCAAAGCGAACTGTCAATTTAAAAATAAACAAGCTCCAAGCACTCCTAGAAAGGGTTGCCACTGAACTAACATCCATTTATTAAATATATAAGAATTTCATACCACGTTTTAACATGGATCACACTGCTTCACTTGATGGAAGACTGCAGTTTCGCGGTGTATGAAAGCTTTATCAGTTCCAACGTGCATAAACTTATCAACGTACTAATTCTCTGTGACTGTCAGTTTCTTTGCTAGAAAGAGGAGTCCATTTCGATGCAGTTCGAGGGAATTGCCTCGGCCTTATCGGGCATGCAGACTTTGTGGCCGCTAAAAAAAATCCACGCATTAACCATTTTTGCTCGTATTTCGATGAAAAAATATATCTTACATCTTCATGTATACGGTACTAACAAAAAATTCCGTGACCACAGCGTCTTTCGAGCTTACCCCCACTCCTCCAACACTACTCACAACGCCATCTCAAAAGTAGGGATACTTCCCTGCCGCACCCTGTATATATAAATATTGACATCCTCCGTTTTTAAAAACGCAACAAGTCGTGGGTTTGTCGCGTGGCCGCGTGGAGGAAGGAAGCAGGAGCAGGTCGCAAAGAAAATAACTTGTTTTTGAAGCACAATTCGCATTTATTTTTAATGAAGACTTGATTTCCTCGTCCGACCGTTACGTGACGTTTCGCCGGCCGGGAGAGACTTAACTGACGACTGCCGGGACACTGTGACATGTAGCGCCTCAAAGATAATCGCGGCTTAATCACAAATTAATTTAGACTTTGTTATGACAGTTGCTCCATTTCATGTTGGTACAACTGTCATCTTTAATTTGCTTTTTTGCCGCGATTGTTGACACAGGTTCTGGCAGTTGTCAGTTAACTTTTGACAAACATCAAGTCTTTAATAAAAATAAACGCGAATTGTTCTTCAAAAACATATTTTGCTTGTTTTTCTGCTCCTGCATCCTTCCTCCACGCAGCCACGTGACGAACCCGCGACTTGTCGCCAATTAAAGACGAGGGATGTCAGTGGTTTTTTTATTGTAGCAACCCTAGTTCACAACACGCAAGAGTATTCGAAATATTCCCAAATCTCTTATATACGTTTTCCGAGGAGTGTAAAAACCGAAACACACTTTCCGTCAATTTTCCTCTTCAAACTTCACTCATGCCCTGTCTAGTGTCACGTTCGACCGTCACGACTGCCAATTCAGGCACTCGAGACCGGTCGACTATTAGGCAGATTTACGCGAGCGGTTCCCAAACCCAAATACGCACAATAAATTAGAAAATATAAGTCTAACTCCATGTTATCATCGGAACGCGTGGTGGGTGAATGAGGAGCAGGTCGCAAAACAAAAAACTCGTCGAGAAGCACATTGAAAGCAGTCAGAGCAAGTAAAAGCGCCCTGCGGCTAACGAGAGGTTGTCCTAGCACGGTCAACGGCAATTGTTCCTTTAGTTTTGCGGTGCCAACGGTCTGAAACTCACTGCCAGAAAGTATAAGAGTGCTAAACACGTTTTATTTTCGAAACGGAGCATTCACCATCCCAATAATCTGCCACTCTATGTGAATTGAAGGGATCAAGGTCTTAAAACGATATCGAGGAATGTGCGGTGTATGACATTCAATGTATTAATATTACTTTTATAAATGCATACTCATGTTGTAAGTAAGGGTATAAAAAGGGGTCTCGTATCAAGTAAATTAGTATCAACTCAACTCCGATCTTTGGATTTATTCACAGTGCCGGAACCTTGGTATTCCGGCATTACCAGTTAGCTGATGCTGTAATTCCAGGACCGCGAACTCGGTTCCGGAACAAGTACATATACAGCATTTTGAAAATATTTTTATAGAGTTTTCAGCATTAACTTTGAGATCCATTATAAATTAGAAATATTTATTTATTTACATTGTACTTACATAGATCACGTAAAATAAGTTCTCTATTAGGAGACTGCAGTTTCGACTAACTCGCAGTCTTTCTCAAACCATCACTTGCTATCTCTCTACAAAGTGATGGATTGAGAAAGGCTACGAGTTAGTCAAAACTGCAGTCTCCTAATAGAGAACTTATATTACGTGATCCATGTAAAAACAAGGTAAATAAATAAATATTTATAATTTTGTAAATATGTACGATTGGTGGTTTGTTTGATATAATACGTTTTTTACTATTTATATAAAATCCAGCAATGTTGAGAGAGTTAGATTTTCCCTAGATTCCTTATGACTAACGCACGCTTAAATATCGCCCCCCGACCGTCACTTTGGCTATTTATGACCGATTGAACCGGTCAAGAAACAAATAGTTTTTCACACAGGCGATGATAAATATAACGTGCATCGTAAAATATCATATTTTATTGACGTGAATAAAACGTTACGGATTGTTTATTTCCGAATCTTTCTTCGGTCAAATTTTACTACTAAAAAAACAATATTTCCAAAGCATTTATCATACTGCGAGTAGTATTGCTACCCGGCTATGATTCAATTCTCAATTCTTTATTTTATTCTTTCAATAACATTACAAAATATTTTACATTTTAATTAATTATTGAAGTACTAACATATGAGGGTGGCGTTGTAAATGTATTGACACATTTCCTGTCAATGACCTCACACTCAGAACAAGTGTCGGAATACTCAACTCAAATAGTTGGACTTGCAACAACAAAAACCATGTCATAAGTATATCATGGTTGACACACAAATAACACGGCATTATTGTTACAAAATCAAACGTCCAACATTTCGTATATGACAACACCAGCACTGAATCTGAATCAATATTACACTAAATATGATCAGACTTGTGTCTTTAAAAACTATTTTTTTTTCATTTTTTAACATATCTTCTGCATATTCGGAGCATATGGGCACCGCAAATTGCCGTTTCACAGTTCTGTAAGCTCAGATATCTTTTTTGTGTAAACACATACAGGAGAATACCTACAGATGGTTACAGTAATTCTTCAGACTTCAGTCTCATCTGTGAAATTCTATGACGCTTACCATTATGCTAAGCGCTGCACGTGGAGTGTTGATCTGCCAACGTCGTAAGCTACAGCCCGAGATTC
This sequence comes from Glossosoma conforme, assembly GCA_022606575.1. Classification (NCBI taxonomy): domain Eukaryota; kingdom Metazoa; phylum Arthropoda; class Insecta; order Trichoptera; family Glossosomatidae; genus Glossosoma; species Glossosoma conforme. The sequence goes on from JAGTXR010000167.1 coordinate 498,862, forward strand.
ACGCATCATGCTTAATTATTACAAGAATTTACTATGAATGGGTGGTCTTCACGGGAGGACATTCGTATACCACCGATTTTGATTTATAGGCTATGACTGGCATTTTTACTGATGGAGGATCAAATTCACACCAACCGGGGGTATTTTAGAGCTCATATATCGATTAAAAAAGGTTTTTTTAATCTCCATCGAGGATTGAGTCTACAACCTTTGGCTTGCAAAGCAAACGCTTTGAACATTGAGGTATACCCGCCGGTATACCCGGAATTTTACATGGGATAATAGATGGTTCCCGGGAGCCTCCAGGGCAAGATCCCGCAAACTTGCATAGAATGCGGCTGTAGTACCAGCGAAATACTTGGGTGTAAAATAATCACCATTTTTAATGAGCTTGAATGATCACCCCGAAACCTCGAAAATTTTGTTTGGTTCTTTAGGGGTGACTCAATTCAACAGGATGCATGGATATAGCTTATATATGATTAAGTATTGAAATCAGGATGATGTAGTTCTTTCTGACTGTGACCGAAAACCTTGATATACAATCTTTCGTCACTTATTTATGGTCGCTTGTCGTGCATTTAGGAGCGCCGTGTTGTCATTTTAAACGGTTCCGCTAACGGGTGTGTTAGTTAAAAATACCACCGCCCGTGGCGCGAACGAAATCGGATCGCCAGTCGGTCCCCACCCTTGAGCGAGACAAGGTTGCGTTACGGCCGCGCGGCATGTGATCCCGCGTGGTCGGAAGCTTGTAATGTTTTAAGTAAATATAATCAATGTGCTTCTAAAAGAAAGTGTTTGTTTGCTGACCTGCTCCTCATCCTGCCCTCACGCGACGTAATAACTCCCCTTTTTGAGAGAAGAGGATGTAAGTATTTTTTAGTGAATCAAGCTTGGTCGGAATTAGATCCGACACCGTTTGAATGACAAGCAAACGCTTTTACCACTCGACTATGCCGCCCGAATATATAAACTGCAATTACCGATAACGTATTAATTTTTAATCTCGATGAAAATAAATTTTTCACTTTAGAATGCGCATTTAAAAATTGGAATTTTATTCAAAAATTCAAAGTGCAGCATGGCGGATGGTACTCATTGCGAATTCATCTAAAACTGCCGCTTTTCTATGAGATATTTAAGCCAAGTTCATTTGACCAATTAGTTACGAGTTGGTGGCTATTTCCGTCGGTCTGGAGTGGAGTGGAGTCGGAGTGATAAGTTCCACAAAAATAAACCTAGTCCGAAATAGAAGTGTCAGACGAAGAATGCCGAATGCAAAAATATTTTCAAAAAGACGAATACGAAAATTTAGAAAGATAAATGAAAATATGACTAAACAAAATTTAATTTGAAAATAGTTTTTTTATGTAAACACATACAGGAGAATACCCACAGATGGTGATAGTAATTCTGAAGTATCATTTGTGGAATTCTATGATGCTTACCATGGTGCATATGGCTGCATGCGCTGCATGTGGAGTGTTGATCCGCCAACGTCATAGTCTACAGCCCGAGATTCACGCATCATTATTATTATTACAGGAATTTACTATGAATGTGTGGTCTTCACGGGACGACTTCCGTCTACCACCAATTTTAATTAATATGCTATGACTGTCATTTTACGGGTGAAAGATCAAATTCTCGCCAAACGAGGGTATTTTAGAGCTGAAAAAACCTTTTTTTTTTAATCTCCGTCGGTGATCGAACCCACGACCTTTGGCTTGCAAAGCAAACGCTTTGACCATTAGCTATACCCGCCGGCATAGCCTAAGCTAGGCCGACTGCAAAGTACAATCGCAGCTTATTTATCTCTATAGAAGGAGAGAAGGATTGAGAAAGGCTACGAGTTACTCGAAACTGCAGTTTCCTAATAGAGAACTGATCTTACGTGATCCATGTAAAAACAAGGTAAATAAATTAATAATTATAATTTATAATGGATCTCAAAATGAATACTGAAAACATTGAAAAAATTGTTAATAATTCACTATTTTCGACAACAAAAAAATGCGAAATATAAGAACAGTGTCAAAATTTATTCGTCCATAAAATAAATCAGAATTTTTTAAATTTAAATAATCCATAAGAAACATCATTTCCCAGAGCGAATACATTTCGTTCCAATCAAACTCATGTGTCACGCAAACGCGTCACTTTCGCGACGTTTCGTTCATGTGACGACGTGTCGTGATTGGGAAGGAGACGAGGAGAACGAAAATAAGAAAACCTCTTTCTCCCCGGTGATAATGAGGGGCTGTGTTTTTAACCCTTTAGATGCGAGGTGCGGATATATCCGCACCAACTTGCTCTTATGTGCGAGGTGCGGATTTATCCTACGCCCTGAAAAAAACACGTCGCTTCAGTGCGAGATGCGGATTTATCCGAATACTACATTGAATATAATTTTGTATCGTATTACGACATTCCTTCGTCAATTTTTTTTTATGATATGTATTGAGTTGTGGGTCATTCTACACATGTTTCAAATTTGCCCTTTTTTAAAAAATAAAAATTCATTTATTCAATTTAGTTCTGAATGTGAATATAAATGCAGCACTGACCAATCAAAACACATAAAAAAAATCGTCCTTAAATATTCAAGTTTATTTTTCATTGAGTAATCGACCTATTTCGTGACTTTTTTTTAAATCTTGTTTCGCACATAAAGGGTTAAGGAGGTTCCACCAGTAAGGAAGAAGGCAATCACAATTCAAAACAAGAGATAGATCAGAGACAGCAATAGAAAACATTGTAAAGAAATAATAGATGTACCGGAAAAGAATGTCGTTTTTCGTAATCGCTTTTGAGTGGTCAGTTGTGCTTTGGCAATCGAACTTTTACAACGTGTTCTGTGTTGTTTCTTTGACTACGTATATCTGAAGTGTACTTGGACTTTTAAATTAAAAAAAATACAACCCTATATACAATGGAGAGCTTTGTACCGAATGCGGAATTTATTCGAAATAGTATGCTTTACCATTTCATCATATATTACCAATTATATTTTATCATATATTACCAATTATCATATATTACCAATTATATTTAATAAATGCACCAAATATTTTATTGAAATACGACATTATTTTGCTGTAGTATCCGAGGCATATATCTTTTTGACGAATCGGATGTTAAGCCCGATCCTCCTGAGGCCTGGATAATTTGGTCTTAAGGGACGGCTCAACCCAATCAGTCAGAACAGCAAGTTTTCATACCTTTCCAAATAAATAATGTATTTAAGTCAAGAACATTATCACGATAACTGACTATTTAACTAAACAAATTATATTTACATGGATCCTTCTAAAAGTAGGATAAAGTATTGACACCGGTTGTCATATCGTTACAACGACCGGCATCTTGCGTAAACAGCGCCACCGTTCTCATCATCGGTCGACGAAAAAATCATTGTTTCCCAGTGGCGCCCTAGGCATAGACAGGCGGCGCAAGGAGGAACTTCTTCGGTGTGGCCTGTCAGGCAATCCGGTACATACCACTGCATAGAGCGCGTCATGTTGCGGCGATCTTGCTGTTAGATCGGTCTCCTGACATAAGGCATTGACTCACACGGCATTAACTAACTCGTGCTAAGTTCAGCTTTGTATTTTTTTTTTCTTTATCATGCTGATATCAATATTTACAAACTTAGTTATTAATTGAGCCCCAATGTAATCGCATAACAAATACCATCTTATATGACATTTATTACAAATTGATACATTCATACAAATTAACAGTGAATATCATATCATGACATTTCTCTCAACAATATCAGAAAATAAACGGCAGACGCTGAGAATCGAATCACGAACTTTTGCAACCTTTCAATTTATTACTCAGTGATAGCTTATAGCCGATTGCTTCCGCACACTGAGTTGGGAAATTAAGACGCATTGTATTCTTGATACTTTTTTATGTAATCGCATGCAGGAGAGCACAGCCGGTCAAGACTAGTGCACTCTATGACGCTCAGCCAGGGAGGCTAGACATTGCATTCGGGAAACCTGTGTTGTGTTCGCGTTTGTGTGTGGGTTGGGGATATTGCAAGTGTATATTTATCTGTTTTTTGAAGAGATTTATTTATTTATTTATATACAGAATCGAAATTCCAATTTTTTTTTACAAATATTTAGAAACATAATGAGTATACATAAATATACAATAAATAGAGAAAATAATAAAAAATAAAAAAACACAAAAGAATAAGAGATCCAGATTTGAGGAAGGAGGTAACACAGACTCTTGAAGAGCATTCCATTGCTTACGGGTGGCATAAAGGAAGAAACTTTAAGTTAAGAAGGAATTAGTTATTTAAGTTCCGAAGAGCAGCGACCGTGGTAATAACGTTAGAAAAGACTACGTGAACCAATCTTATGCCTGTGTTCCATTGATTGCAGGTTAGACGTAAGAGTGCCATTGTTATCCAACGAATAGCACTTCTTTGAACTGAGTCAATTAATAAGTTTAGAGGGTATTTTGTGTCTCCAATCCAAAAGTGACAGCCGTATTCAAGGATAGGTCGGATTTGTCCTTTATATAGAAGAAGAAGTTGTTCATCGCTAAAATACCTCAGTGATCTATATAATACACCTAGTTGTTTGGAAGCGAGACCGGCTTTATACTTAATTGACTCGTAATATTTGACATTACTATCATATGCTCCCAAGTGGACCGTCACATGCAGATATGTGACCTAGTGATATGTATCATTTTGTTAGACTTAATTAGTTGATGTACTTAATGTACGAGTAATATAAGATGATATTTGCAATTAAACCCGTATAGTTACTGAAGGTATACGTTTCTTCTTCGTAGTATCAATCCGGTGGATTGGTTTGCAGCAACAGAATCTTGCATCTCGATCTCCATTCCTCTCGGTCCTCCGCAACCCTTTTCAGCTCAGCATAAGCGCTACAGTTCATGTCCTCGAATACTTGCTGCAAATACTCCCGTTTAGGGCGCCGTTCTGCAGTAATGTTCGAACATTCCAGGTGGCATATCTTGTTGGCTGAAGGTTTTTCTTATTTGTCTTGGTTGTTTTGTCTCGAGCAGTCCCCACCCGGAGATCCGATTGGGGGACTATTTTATCTCCGGAAAATTTTACTTGAGATGCAATCATTTTTTAGCTGATACTGTATACGTTTATTTATATAAAAAACCTTAACGGTTTACCATATTTTGAATAATATTATCGTTCATTCAAAAAAAGCAAATGTCTGAAAATATCCTCTACGAAACGCCGCTGGCGAAGTTCTTCGGGATAAAATTGGATCCAGTTTTGAAACGTAGTAAGAATTCCATCCAAACCATAAGTAAACACAGTTGGGTTATTTCTCCCCCCAAGCATTTTGCAACAATAATATGTGGCCGATTTAATTATTCAACCGGAGGAGGAGCGGTTCGGGTCCGCAGAGGAGGAATTCGAATGTAAATCAAATAAGAAAACGTAATCAGAACTTACATTTTTTATATTGTGTTTACGTTGGGCGCGAATTTAATGAAAAAAATGCTACTTTTTATCAAATAACGGGTTGAACAAAAACGATTACATTTTCTTAAGGAAAAGATTTTACAAAACATTACAAATTCACAGTCATTTTTTCCGCGACTTTTTTTTAATAATTAACATCCTCCTCTCTTCAAAAATGTGTTATTCCGTCGCGTGAGGGCATGAAGAGGAGCATGTCAGCAAACAAAGAATTTTTCAGAAGCACATTGACATGTGTTTACGTTAAAACTTTACAAGCTTCCGGCCGGGCGAAACGACACGCCGCCGGCAGTAATGCGACCTTGTCTCGCTAAGGGGTGGGGACCGACTGGCGTGATGAGCTTGCCGGCGCTCGCATAGCACTCGAGAGGCCATGTCTATAACTAACACACCCATGAGCGGAACTGTCTAAAATGACAATGTGGTGTCACACATAAATGTAAGACTAGCGATCAGAAATACGAGACGAAAGATTGTATATCGAGGTTTTCAGTACCAGTAAAAATATAATGGCATAGAGGCGGGTGACATACTCCTATTTGTTAAAGTAAAGCAAAATTAAGAAAAAACGACAAGGCATAAAAAAAAAATATGTGGATTTTAGACTATATAGAGATGAGCCACGCGTTCCAGGCATCAATTTCGTATTTCCCGGCTATCGTCCCTGCTGGAGGACCAGAGTCACTGATCCGTGGACGATCGATAGGGTGGGGGTTGGGGAAGGGGGTGTGGGTGCTAGACGCGGTGGTGGGGGTAGGATTTCGGAAATCGAATGGACGGAACGCCTAACTGTTCAATTGACGGTGACCGTCAACACAGCTGTAGTATAAAACACGGCAAGAGCTTACAAACGAGTACCATAACGTTTGCATATAATGGGCTTGTTAGAAAGACGACGATGCATTAAGGTCAACTATAAGATACAAGGCATGATAAGGCATGCAGAGTCGTCACAGGTTGCCTTCAGCCAACACCAATTTCAAAACTATACCCCTTGGCTGGTATCGCACCACAAAACATAAGACGAGAATTCATATTCGCCGAAGAAATGCGTAAGGCAATCAACCAACCGTCCCACTGCTTGTAAAATCAGATACCGCCAACACCCAGACTGATGTCGCGATGCAGCTTTCTGAGATCCACATCTTTGCAGCAGAAGGTCCACCTGAGAACAAACATGGTTTACCCACCATCTCCAGGAAAATATCCCGAAACTGTATCCAAGAAATATTTGTGGTAGTTTTTAAATAGATTCTTGAAGAATAACGAAAAATTAGTCCGAATTTGATCTTAAGAGATGCCTTAACCTGTCCAACAACAAACGATAAGCATAAGAGGATGACCATCCAAAGGCCCGTCCAAAATTACTAAACTTGTTGAAAAATTTAGTGTGTGCAAAAATGTTACATATATAACAGTGTCATTAGCTGGCTGATCCGAGACCTGCAAGATTTTTTCCTACAAGTTTCATGTAAAATCGCCATAAGCACCATAAGCAAAAAGTTTTTAATACACGCGCTATATAAGGGACTGACTGTACTATGTTTTAAATCTCGGCTGACTATAACCGCGGGAAAATCCACAGTATGATAGCGCTTACTCCGATGACGCGGTCACCCACAGGCAATGCCCAAAGAGCGGATTTTTGGATTGGGCTATTTTAACATTGGACGATATTGGATCCTGTGCAATTTTCTGGAAACCGCAACCATATGAAATGCGATGGACGGCATACCCAACATAACATGACAAGTTTCAAAATTTAAAAAAAATCAGAATCATCGTTGTTATTGTTTGATATCCACTCCCTAGCAAGAGCATATAGTAGTTACAAAAATACAACGACAAACTTTCTAAGCCATAATAGCATTTGCCTTATAAGCAGTTTCACTAAATAGTGTCACATCTCCATTGAAGGAACACAATTCGAAGCTGTAAAAGAATATTTTTATCAGGGACAGGCTATCAAACAAGGACGAAACAACATTTCGGAAAAAAACGAATGGCGTATACAATTGGGATGAGCGGTATTTGGAAAACTAAAGTACATTATTAAAGCAAAAATTGCACAATGTATTACTAAGGCTATAACGATACTAAGGCGTATAACAAATGCATCCTCCCTGTATTAACCTATGGCGCAGAGACGTGGAATCTGACAGCAGGTCTAACCCATAAAATAAAGGTCAGCCAGCGTGCTATGGAGAGATCCATGAGAGGAGTGTAGCTAAAAGATAGAATCCGAAACGAGGAAATACGCAAATGAACTCAAGTAGTGGATGCTACTCAACGAATAGGCACACTCAAGTGGCAATGGGCAGGACATATCTGTCGAAGAGACGACGGTCGATGGGGAAGAAAAATATTGGAATGGCGCCTAAGAACTGGCAAACGAAACATTGGCCCCAGAAGGTTGGACTGATGACATAAGAAGAATAGCAGGAGTGACCTCGATGCGGAAGGCGGAGGATCGAAGAGGATGGAGACTCGGGCGGTAGGCTTACGTTCAACAGTGGACGGATACAGGCTGATGATGATGATGACTACCTGAGGCGAGTTGGAAGCGTCAAGCTAATCGTCTGATTTTGATGAGAGACGTATCTTTAAAAGTCTGAAATCTGAAACGAGGATATCCGAAGAAGAGCTCAAGTAATGTAGGCTACCCAACGAATAAGTACACTCAAATGGCAATGGACATATTTGTAGGATACGATGGTCGATGGGGAAGAAAAGTGTAAGATTAGTAAGTGACGTCCGAGAACTGGCAAACGGAGCGCTAACCGACCCCTACAAGATGGACTGACGACAACAATAAAAATAGCAGGAGTAGACTGGATGTGAAGGGCAATGGATCGAAAAGGATGGAGACTCATGTTGGAGGGCTACGTTCAACAGTGAAATGACACAGGCTTATGATGATACTTTAAAATAGATATGGAAAAAAGTAAATTTTTTGACTTAAAGACTTTTATATTTCATTTTCATAAATTACCCAGAGCTTCATTAAGGAGTTTCAAGCCAATTTCATAAACTTTGTAAACTTATATCAAAATAAACAGACGCTGAAAAGTTTTTTTGAAAATTTCATTCTTTATTTTACATAACTTATATGAAGTTAATTCAATGACTAAATCTGTGTATTTTAACATCCCTTATATATAATATATTTATATATTTCTGAAAAATCGCATCAATTTGAAAATCAATTTCAAAAATGAATATCAAACACGATTCTTTTTCCCATAAATATTCGTTAAATATATTTATTTTTGTTGTTTATTTAAACACATGCAGGAGAATACCGACAGATGGTGATAGTAATTCTCAAGTCTCATCTGTGGAATTATATGACGCTTAACATGCTGCATATGTCTAAGCGCTGCATGTGGAGTGTTGACCCTCCATAGTCATAGACTACAGCCCGACATTCACGCATCATCCTTAATACTACAGGAATACTATGAATGGGTGGTCTTCGCTAAACGACTTTTGTCTACCACATATTTTTATTAATATGCTATGACTGGCATTTTACGGATGAAGGATCAAATTCACGCCAAACGAGGATATTTTAGAGCTCAGAAATGGATTAGAAATCTTTCGGGATCGAACCGACGATCTTTGGCTTGCAAAGCAAACGCTTTGACCATTGAGCTATACCCGACGGCGAATGAGCATTAAACAGCACTAAAACCTATTCTTCAAACCCATTACACAACTATATTATTATTGATATTAAAAATAATATAATTGAAAACAAAACGTTTCAAATTGCATTGAAAGCAAACTCAAAGCAATGAAATCTCTCATTACACGATTTATTAAAATTGTCTATCCGAATGAAAGTTTATAGCATGACGTTCTTCGGAATTTCTTTCTTCTTCCCTCGACGTAATTCTATCCGGCTTGTTTGCTAACGAGGAAACAAAGGAAGACTCCCGCCATCGCACAAGTGTTAGTGCTAGTCGTCAACAAAGAACTAGTGGAACACCGACTATCTGCTAGCTATCTTCTATTAGTTCGTTAACTTGAAAACTTGTTATCCCATAGCTGCTCAAAAGGAATTAACACGTTAATGTTATTATTTCGAAAACACAATCATCATTACCGTATACGCTCGCCATAACTGGAGTATATGGTCATTACTGACTGTTCAATCACATTGCCTCGAATGTTGATATATTCCACGCAAGGGAGGCCTAGTTCAGACACGAACTCGTACTGAAGCATGGAAGACTTTCTTGTCCGTTATCTCCCGCATGCGTTGTGTTTGTGCGTGGATTAGAGAGATTGCAAATGTAAATTAATATATTTCTTGAAGAGATCTTGATTGTATGAAGAAGAAAACGTAGACGCTAGAAGAGCATTCCAGAGCTTACTAGTGGCGTTAGTAAAGGAACTTTATAAACTGCCAGTTTCTGGTCGAGACACACTAACCGTGTATGCATATTCAGGAAATGTAGACGAGTTTGTCGGTTGTCCAAGGGTTATCCGTAAAATAAGTTTCCCAGTGATTTTTCGCAGTGTAAAACATGTTTAATTCCATGAATGCGTACATTTATTGAAAGTTCAGACTTGCCTATTTTTCTACATAATCGCCACTGAGGTCAATGGATTTTTCATGCGGTATACGAGCTTTTGAATGCCCGAGAAATCTGAGAAAAATCTGCAGCCAAGACACGCAGATATCCGAGAACCGCTGCTTCCATCTCTTTTCTATCGCCGAAATGCGTTCCACCCAGCTGTTTCTTCATGTCAGGGAAGAGATGGTAGTCACTTGGAGCTTAGTCCAGGCTGTAGGGTGGATATTTAACAATACCCCATCCAAATTTATCATACGGTCAACATTCTTGGCACCCACCTCGCGCAAGCCTTAGCATACCCTAGATGCTCCGTCAAAATCTTGTCAATAGCGGCTCGTATATTCCATGCAAGGTAGTCCTAGTTCAGAAACGAACTCCACGGATTTCATTCAAAAGTACGTATTCCAAAACAGGTACCCCTTGGCCTCTTGACTGACTGTAGTATGGAAAGCTGCCTTGTCCGTTCTCTCCCGCATGTGATGTGTTTGTGTGTTGATTGGGGAGATTGTAAGTGTATATTCATCTATTTCTTGAAGAGATCGCTATTGTATGAAGAAGTTAACGTATATGCTAGAAAAGCATTCTAGAGCTTACTAGTGGCGTTAGGAAAGGAACTTTAGAAACTGCCAGTTTCTGGTCGAGACACATTGACCGTGAATGCATATTCAGTAAATGTATGCAAGTTTGTCGGTTGTAATTGGGTGGAAATAATTCTTTAAGTTCAAAAGAGCAACGACTAGTAATAAAGGTAGAAACGGTGTGCTAACCTCCAACCAAAGATAGTTTTTTTTTTATGGTAAGATTAATTTAATATTTGAGTACCGCTGGTCAGTTGAGGAACGGGGTATTAAAGTCCGTAGACACTCTTCATTAGCGCCCTCTTCAGATTCGAGAACATTTTCAATCTTGGACTTGTGTACGTGTACGTGTAGTAAGTCCAATCTACGTTGAATCTTTCACTACGAGTACGAACAATACAAAAGGTCTGAAAACAAAGCTTCGACAAACAGATAAGAAGAAGAAAGCAGCGATGGCCAATCATAGAGGGAAAAAAAGTATTATTTTCACCACAGATTGTTACTGTTTATTGTATTAACGCCATCCTCTTTAAAAGGGTAGTTATTCAGTCGAGTGGCGGCAGGATGAGGAGCAGATTAACAACACAAAGACATTTTCTGAATCACATTGACATATATATTTCGATAAGTTTTCAAAACATCTGGCCCGGACCTACTCACAGCATGGCTGTCGCACAGCGCTGCAAGTGACGATCTACGTAACTAGTCCAAAACGCCAATATGTCGACACATACATATATGACAAGCGTATAGATGTGAGAGACGAAAGATTGTATGTCGAAGTTTTCTGTACCAGTCAGCAAGGGCTATGTCATGCTGATGTCAGTACATACAACACAGAGGAAAGCAACAATTGACAATCTTTTTATCTTCCGATATTCATTCCGTATCTAGAGATCACTATAAACTTCCGCCACTCAGTTTTGTCAGTTGCCATTGTACAAACCATGTCTCAAGACATAACTGCGCCCAATTATACACCAAGAAATATCATTATACACCCGGGGACTTGAAGAAATGGCAGCTTCAGTATCCCAGGCATACTGCTTTCATCGTTTTTTTTAAGAAGATCGGATTATTAGTCCGATGCTTGCGTTGTTTGGTGCTAAAGCTGAGGTACGAAGAAGGGGTGGTTGGGCTCCTCAGTGAGTGTTGGTCAGTTTGCGGATGAGGTTGTTCCTTGTTGCAACTTTCTGTTTGGTGTTGCTGCAATGACGCCTGAAGGTGAGGGTGCGATCTAGAGTGACTCCGAGGTATTTTGGATGGTCGCTATGTTCCAGTACTCTACCTTCCCACGTGACACGAAGCTTTCTGTTAGCTTCCCTGTTTCTAAGGTGGAAACAGCAGACTTGTGTCTTTGATGGGTTAGGTTCAATATTAATGCTCAACATCGGTTTCATTCTAATGACAACCGTGCTTAAGATCTGCAATTGTCGATGGACCATATAGTCACATTCAATTGCCGCCCACTGACGAAGATCACATTGAAAGCGAAAGCGAGGTGTTTCAGTATGTCAATAAACACGGCTCAGTTTGATCTATATTAAAACACAGTAAAAAATGGACAAGAGCAATGACTACAGCGGCCTTTTCTTCAAGCCCCTGGCTTTCGCCGTCGGGAACTAAACATAAAATGTACTCAAAGAGCTATGGGAAGCGTAGCTGACATGGAATAAAGCAAGGACTAAGGCAAAAGACTCGGCTTTATGGCAGCATCTCGTGACGTCCATATGCTCCAGTTGACTGAGCAGACATGGAGTGATGAAAAAATACTTTTTATTCGCTGTCCTGGAAGCGGTCGGAAACTATATATAAAATGTACTCGTCGAAGTTATGGGAAGCATAGCTGACATGGGATGAGGCAAGGACCAAGGCAGCAAGCAGAGCTTTATAGCAGCAGCTCGTGACTTATACATATATTTTATTATGTAAACACATACAGGAGAATACCGACAGATGCTTACACAGTTAAGATCTCCCGTTCAACGTTTATCAAGGGCGACTCCATTTCGCCGGGATCGTCATCGGAACGCGTTGTTGGAAAGATGAGAAGCACTCACAAATCAAACAACTTTTTTTATTATTTTTATTTAACACAATACAGAGAATACCGACAGACTGTGATACTTATTCTGAAGTCACATCTGTGGAATTCTATGACGCTTACCACGGTGCACATGGCTAAGCGCTGCATGTGGAGTTTTGATCCGCCAATATCATTGCGACACCGTGTTGCCGGCTTCTGGAGCAGGATAAGGAGGTCCAACAACATCATCATCCTGGCTGCTTCTGAATGGCTCAACTCCTCCCTGAGCCATCGATGGATGGAGATGGTGCACCAACCACCATGAAATACTATTTTATTTTATTTTATTTTAATTTTTATTTTATCTTCACTTAATTAAAACTTTGTTCAATGCTATGTATTTAAAAATATGGCAGATTGGGTATTGCACAACCCACCCAATCCTGCTGGAATAAAAACTTTACTATTATTATAGACTACAGCCCGAGATTAACGCATCATCTTTAATTATTACAGGAATTTACTATGAATGAGTAGGTCTTCACGGGACGACTTTCGTCTACGACCAATTTTAATTAATAGGCTACGACTGGCATTAAACGGGTGTAGTATCAAATTCACACCAACCGGGGTATTTAGCTCAGAAATCAATTAAAAATACTTTTTTTTTAAATCTCTGTCGGCGTTCGAACCCACGACTTTTGGCTTGCAAAACAAACGCTTTGACCATTGAGCTATACCCGCCGGCATATATGCTCCAGTTGACGGAGCGGACATTGAGAAATGAAAAAAAAATGCTTTAAAATCGGTGATCTAACGAAAGCCGCGCTCAGATCGCGCTATTGTTGTTGATCCAAGGATTACAAAAAAAAATCTAATAAGCGTGGAAAATATCACCATCGGAATTTCAGCTACATAAATAAACATTTAAGTATAAAAGATTAAAGAAAAAAAAACAGATTACTTAAGTAACGTACAATCCCATACATTGTTCTGGAGTTCGTTATATTAATGAAGTGCCAAGAAACAAGAGGCTGAGATTGTTTCAAACAAAAAAAGAAAGAAAGAAATAATGAAAAAAGATACTTTAATTGCCACTGTTTGCAATTAATTCTTGTGTTCTTGGCGGAGGAGACGACATTAAAGATAATAGAGATAAATCATAAGCATCTGGAGAAGCTTATCGATTCGCGGGCGGGCGCGGTTAAGAGGTAAAACTTACTTTTTTCCTGATAGGAGGTCCGAGATTCCGAAATATAATAATAACATTTATTTATTCAGCCACTAGTGCCATAATCAAAATTTTACATAAAATAATTCCAAGCAAATACAGAAAAAAATCAAAATTTAAATTTAACAGAATAGAAATAAAATATAAATCGGCATGTACACATACACCACATTATTATTATTGTACTATTCAGTGAGCGAAGCACCGGATCCCCGCTGGATAGGCACGTGAAGGCGCATCCAGTGCCCCTGCAACTGTGAGTCCCACTCAACCGCTCACACAGCTACCATTGCGTTGCGACTTGCGACGAAACGCAACGCTTCATTATTATGGTATGGAAGCCATCCACTCGCGCCTCCGTCAACATGCCTGAGGCACTGCAGTATCGCGGCAAATGTTGTTATACTGGCCCCGGAGTGCACTGTAGACCTTCTGAGTATAGCCAGCCCACAGGCCGCACGTGTAGAAAGATTGACAGAAGGCTTTAAAAAGCGTCAGCTAACGTTTTTAGTACAACGTGCAAACCTACGAATCAACATATTGCATCGAACCGACAGTGCCCTCCGGTCCCTCTCAATAAGGACTCTGTGACGTGTGTTATGTTCGTGTTTGTGTGCGGGTTGGAGAAATTGCATGTGTATATTTATCAGATCCAGATTGCCGGAAAGAGGAAACCCATACGCTGGAAGAGCATTTCAAAGCTTATCGGTGGCATTAAGGAAGGATCTTTGGAAACCGCCAGTTCTTGTTCGATTAATTTCACCCATCTTCATCATATCATATCCGCTCCCCTAACTGGAGCATATGGCATTCACGAACTACCGCCACAAAGCTCTGTCAGCCGCTATAGTCTTCATCTCATCCCATGTCAGCTACGCCTTCCGTAGTTCCTTCAAATACATTATATGTATAATTCTTGACGGTTTTCCAGAACAGCGAGAGCCCAGAGGCTTGAAAAAAATGCATCTATAATTGATGATCTCCTGCGGAATTCCTAAAACGTGTCCCAACCTGGTCACCCTTCGCCTCTTGATTGACAATGTATGGCTGCCTTGTCCGCTCTCTCTCCGCCATTCTTCACCAAGTCAAAGCATCGTAACCCTAGTATTCTACTTAGACATATGTTCTCAAATCCCACGCGACTGAATTTACTCTTGGTGTAATGCGAATATTCACAGCTGTAATGAAGAATAGGGACGATACAGACGCTGTATAGAAGTCACTTTGTTTTGATCGAGTAAAGCTGTGAGTGCCGGAGCAACAAGCGATAAGCTAAAGTGCAGCAATTCATTAACATTTTTATAATACTAGATGACATTAAGATCCATGAAAAAAATCCTCAGCATCTGGAGAAGGTTACGCCCTTGTGCTTTATAGAGATAACGCGGACGTTAGACAACATCTGGAAACGATTATCTCGACTGCAAACACGCTTTTTGCACAAGTACAAATTACATTAAAATAAATTAAAATTATTACTAGCTTCCCGCGCAACTTCTGAGACTTAAAGCAGTGCTCGGCGAAAGTAGTATTGCATGTTTCAGCGCGTAAAAAACTAACGAAGCATTCATTGAAAACGAAACCGCGGTTTTACAGTAAGTCATTAAGCAGTGTTTAACACATGATACACGTTAAAAGAAGACGAGAAGCATTTATCTGCGGAGGACTACAGTTCTATCAACAGTACAAATTTCTGTACCCATTTCTATCTATATTTACCTTGTATGTCCCATATTTGTCGCTCAAATTGCTCCCAGAGAGGTCTATCCATTGACATTCTCCTCTCTAAGTTCGTTGTTGAATTGCGTAGTGGCAAAATGAGGAGCGGATTAACAACACAAAGACTTTTTATTTTTAGACATCGTATATATTTCGATAACTTTACAAACTTCTGGCCCGGACGTAGTCACAGCATTCAGGCCGGGCCAACGACAATATGACTGAGCGCCGTGATCGGTGACAATCAGCGTCGTAAGAGGCAATCAATATAACTAACCAGTATGGTAAGTCAATATGGCGACACACAGTCATGTACGATAAGCGAACAGAAATAAGAGACGAATCAGTATCAATGTGTGCGTGAGCAGGCACTATATAAGGAGACTTCCATATGGACAGGGCCTTTCATCTCTTTGCCCCAACCGTCTTCCCAACTTTGATCAGCACATAGCCGCCCGCCGGATCAAACTGTGTTACGCTGCCGATCTCCGTCTGCCCAAACTTCAACTACCTACATATACCCTTTGAATTGTTATAAATATCAAATCTAGAAACTTCTTCGATGTTTATCTTTATTTATGAAAAACGGCAGTTGAGACGGGACAAAATTGAAAAATGCGTTCCTATACCGTGCAACCGATTTCGATGAAACTTAAACATTAATTATTGTGTGCATGCCCGCAATAGTTTCCGATCTTTCAAAACCAAAAGTAAGTAAATTTACTTCAGTAAACACAACGCATTGCAACACATGCCGGAATAATTTACCTTTAAATAAAATGCTGAATTGATAAAATAATTAATATTGTAAAAAAATTTAAATAATATTTTTAAATTCAAATAAAAACCGAATATTAAAAAAAAAGTGAATGATTTAGCGCCACCTAGTAACCCACATAATAAAGAAAATCATTTTTCCTTAAATATTCATAATTTTCGTACAGTGTAAATATTTTTATTCGAGCCTCGCATGTCGGAAACGAACCAAAGATCGTCGCGATAAGACTCCAGTAAACGGCCCCTTCCGCAACGACGGGACTAACGAGGCCTATAATCCGGCGGCATTGGCTCTCATTGTCGCCCATTACAACGCCCGTATGCGAACACGTAATAAAATTAACATAAATCGTTCCGGAATTTCGTACCAAGTGTTTACTTAAATTTAAATAAATAATAAAAAAAAAAACATTTTTACCAGCAGATGAATATTTCCTGTATAAATTATTGGTATTTCATAAGCGCGGTTCTCGTTAAATCATTGATGATAAGCAACATTGGAAGCGGACCAGCTCTTTGATGGGTCGCCACCTTTTGCTGACCGCGTGTCGCTGGGTGGGTTAAGCCGCTCGTTGGGACCAAATGGTCTAGGAAACATTGGGCATATCATCAGATCTCGATAAAAAAGACTAAGAGAATCATTCTTACGTCTGTGTTCCATTGATTGCAGGTAGTACGTAAGAGTGTTATCGTTTATCAAACGAATAGCTCTCTTTAAACAGACTCAATTATTGGAAAATTTAGGAAACTATTTTTCCCTACTTTGGAAACTGCCAGTTCTTAGTCGACACACATTAACCGTGCATGGATGTTCGGCAAGTGTGAGACGAGTTTGTCGGTTGTAGGTGGGTGCAGAAGGAATTAGTTCTTTAATTTCCGAAAAGCAGCGACCGTGTTAATAACAGCAGAAAAGACTAAGTCAACCGATCTTACGCCTGTGTTCCATTGATTGCAGGTTAGACGTAAGAGTGTCCTTGTTTATCAAACAAATAGCTCTTTTTTAAACTGATTCAATTAAATTTAGAAGGTATTTTGGGACTCTAACCCAAAAGTAATTGCCATATTCAAGGATGCGGCGGAAATGTCCATTATATAGAAGAATTTATATTAATTTAAAGCTCCGCAAGCAACTTGCCAAAACATTTGTTTGAAGCATCTTGATGTACGGGCTGTGAGACATGGTGCTTATCTGAAAGTGATAAAAAAAACTAAAGGCCTTTAAGATGAGGTGATACAGAAGAATTCTCGGAATTTCCTTGAGAGACCACGTCACGAACAATGAGGTTCTCAGCATAATCAAGGAAGATAGGCATCTAGTAAGAACCATCTCAGAGCCACGATGGTTTTCTTCACGACATTGTAGAAGAGATGGTTGAGGGTAGAAACTGCAGAGGGTGCCCTAGACGGTAGTATTTGCAGCAAGTGTACCGAGGACATGAGTTGTAGCTCTTATGCTGAGCTGAAGAGGACTGCAGAGGATCCAGAAGAGTGGAGATCGAGATGTAAGATTTTAATGCTAGAAACCAATCCACCGCATTGATACTACGAAGAAGAGGTCATACCTGTATTTTCCATAAATGGTAAGTTTTGAGTGCCACCACTGCTTTAAAACGTTTTTCTTAATCTCCTAACCACTCTCTTACGAAGCAATTCATCACATGTATGTGAGCGTTGCAAGAGTAGCGCAAGACCAGAGCAATTACACATTATTACTCGCAGCGTAACCGACTTTCTGCAAAGTCATCCGGATTTACTATCGGCCGTTTGAGAGCCGCTGCTCTCATCCGCATTAATGGCATTTGAGATGAAGAAGTTAGTTTTAAAGTTATAAGCGGTTCAACCATCAACAGACAGTTCTGTAACACTCCACAGCAAAACAATATAGTCAAGTCTCTTATAACGCACTAATTTTTACGTAATAATTAACATCCTCCTATCTATGGGAGAAACGACTTCACGTCGCCGGGATACTTATCGGATCGCGTGGTGGAAGTATGAGGAGCAGATTAACAACACACAGACTTTTTCCGAAGCACATATATTTTCGTTATAGACTTGGTTTCCCCGATCGATCGTAACATGACGTTACTTTCGCCTCGATCGATCGGGACTCGACTCACGACTGAGCGTGCTCGTGATGGGCTGTCGCCCAGTGAGCGAACATCGAGGTTTTCGATACCAATCAACAAGGTCTATATTATGCTGATATCATCACAAACAGGAGAATACCGACAGACGGTGGTGGAGAAATCTCACCTGTGAATTATATGACGCTTACCATTTTCCATGTAAAAAGGCTCTAACATCTGCTATAGTCTACGCATAATCCCATGTCAGCTGTGCATCCCGGCGCTTCGCCTCCGTGTATTCTTCTGATACTAACGATATAGGACGATATAGCCCTTTCAGACTGGCCATATGACCGCTATGTAGTTTTCAGGCGCAGTGACGGTCACTGCCACTGGCCGGCAGTCGCCGCCCGGGCACTATTAAGTAAACAGCATTGTCTGTGTACTGGGCAGAGGACCGAATTAGGTCAGCCTTTTTTGTCTAACACAAAATAAACGTAAAATGTGCTTCTCGACAAGTTCTTTACGTTTACATTGGCAACTTGATACTCATCCATCCACCACGAATCCGAACAGAAATAGAGACAAAGGTTGCATATCGAGGTTTTCGGTAGCAGTCAGCAAGGGCTATAACATGCTGATGTCACATCACACCCTCAATATTCTACGCAACCATATGTTCTCGAATCCCATTTATACGGCCACATTGTCTCTTGGTGTGAAATGCCAAGATTCACACCAGTAAAGAACAACGAAGACGATAAATGCGCTGTATATACACCACTTTGTTTTGTACTAAAAAACTTCAATTAAATTATTTCAGACTCTATACATTTAATATAGCTCATACCATCGCAGACATTGCAAGTCGTCCCTCCTAAAGAAGCAGTTTGGATGCTACAGTAATAAGCACTGACTCCAAATTAAGTGATAATATACGGCTATGGCTTGAACTAGCCTCTGTGCGAGGAGGAATACCAGCGGAAACTAAATCTCTAGTCCGGCACTGGGTGAGAGCGTGAACACATACAAGAGAATACCGACAGACGGAGATGAGGAAAAAAAAAAATACCTTAAATACTACCTTCAATTTAAAATAATAGGCTGTGTCGCACGATGCGATGCCAGCACGAGTGGGTTCATTTTTATAACCACTTAAACAAACTGTAAGTTCAGAGTTTAACCATTACTGAATATCGACTCCAGGGAGTCCAAAACATGTAATCACTTAAAAATAAATGTGAAATCAAAACTAAATATGTATTCTTAATTTGTTAGTTTTTTTACATGAATATTAAATTATAATTATGCAGTTTCACCAAGTATTGTCAGCTAATAACCATAACGATATATTAAGATTAACTTATATTATGAGTATACATTGAGAACGACCTTAAAGCGGTGTCACGACCTATCGTCCCTAGACAATTCGTTCAACGACTCATCGGTAACGACGTGGTGCACGGGATATTTGTCGCACGGGACAAATAGTACACTGGATGTCTCGCTAACCATATATAACCTAATCTAAGATTTTTCCAGTAATCGTAGAATCCAAAGATCTATAGGTCTCGTTAACGAAATAACTTAGGTTAGGTTAGCGAGACATCCAGTGCACCAGTTATCCCGTGCACCAGACGTCCAGTGCGCCCCACATCGTCACTGACGAATTGTTGAACGAAAGAATAATGTTAATACAAACCAAATATTTAATCTGAATATATACCATAGAGACGTCTATCGTCACACGATAGTAACAATGGTATAAATACACTTCTTACGCGTGTCGGTTCAGGCGGAGAAACAGTCAAGTAAACTAGGTGGTGTAAAAGACCTGAGCAGAAGGTTTGTTCGAAGGCTCGTGGATCGCATCCCGCGTCTGCCGATATTTTTCTGAATGAATTGATGCGTATACAAATTTGATGTATAATATTATGTGTGTATTTAATTACTAATAATATTGAAATATAGTCAATAATCTATAATAGAAGATTAGAGTATTGACAAAATATTATAATAAAAATTTAAATCCATGTAAAATATTTGATATGAATGTGAATAAAAACGAATATTATTATATAATTTATTCATTTAATAGAAAATATGAAGAAAAAAATTATTTACGTGACACTAGCGCTTTTACCACTTGACTACTCCCTCCGTTAAGCACCATCCGATACTAAATCTCTGGGTCGGGGAAACGTTTCCGCGGAATTGCTGCTAGCTTCAGCGAGATGCATTACTTTTTGCAGAGAGATGAAAATTAAATGTATGAATCATGTTTTTTTTTTTTACTATTTAACCAACTTGCAGATTCTCGGTGCTAATGCGCCATTTTAATTTAACCGCAACATAAATAAATATAGCAGAATTTAAGCCGTTTATGAAGATAACACGATACGTATAGTGCAGAATGCAAAACTCATCAAAACTATCATATAATGTTAAAAAATTTGCAGATATTTTAACACTATCCAGTCCGCGCGGTACGCGATTAAACTTACGCTGGAGGCCGACTGTTTTTTTTAAAGAATTGGTTACAGAAAAATTCGCATATATTTATTTGTTTATTTATATCCATCCCCCATCATCGTCGCTGTCTTGGATCTCCTCGACGTCTGAGGGAATATCGGACAAAGCATCAGCGTATATAAGGAGACTAAGAATAACCAAAAATATATTTCATTGGAAGATACAATAAAATTAAAAAAAAACAGTTATTGTTTTGGGAAGTACTTATTTTGCTAACAAACATATAAAATTTAAATGCATACAATCGAAATATTGATGGAGAAAAACAATAAACGTTTTCCCAATTTGTGAAACATATGTGCTGTGTGATCGGCCACTAACGTTTGAAAAAACATAAAACAGGGTGTGTATAGTCGGCCACTAAGCGTTGGCGGAACGATCACACACAAGTTGTGTGACCCGCCTTTAACGTTCGGCCTGGCGATTACACACATATTGTGTAATCGGACTGGATGGTGTTAATACAGCATTTGCGGCGATTTTTCATATAACGGTTTCATATATATAGGGTAGATTTTGACCCTCCAGAGACGAGAATGTTTTCTTTGATACAAAATATAAGTTTTCAGATACATTCAATAAAAATGTAGTCAGTCGGATAGGGTTCCGCCGCATTTCGTCCCCGGACAATTCGTTGTACGACTCACCAGTAACGACGTGTGGCGCACTGGACGTCTGGTGCACTGGTGATTTGGTGCACGGGACAACTGGTACAATGGATGTCTCGCGACAATAAACAATAATATTTAGATGTTTATACATAAATTAAGCTTACGATATAGTTGTGAAGAATCCAGGTTAATCAGAGATTTGACATGAACTGATCACTTACCTGAAAAAAGGAGAAAATATTGTTAAATACATTATGTTAAATACATGAGTATATAAATGGTTTAGTGGTAATGGAAGGTCCTGTGTTCGATCCCCGACGTAGAATCAAACACGGACGGCGGCATTTAGAAAAAAACTTTGTTAACTGCCAGCTCTTGGTCAACATACATTAACCGTATTGCGGGTGAGTGCAACGATCTTTTGTCTCTTATTTTTGTTCGCTCGACTGACATGCACATCTAATAATATTACTTTTAGTTAAAGCAAGAGTTTGCATACGCCATTTTATTTGTTACGACAGTTACTCCATGTCGTGTTGGTGCAACTGTCACCTTTAATTTGCTTTTTTGCCGCGATCATTGGCAGCGGCATGTGTCCGGCAGTTGTTAATCAACTGGCGCCCGGCCATACCGGTCGGGAGTAGAAATCTAGTATTTATTGAAAATAAACGCGAATTGTGCTTCGGAAACAAGTTCTTTGTGTTATTAACCTCTCCTCCCCGATGATGTCTATCGACTACACATTGCTTGTAATAACTTAAATATCTCTGTAAATATAATACACACAGGGTTCAGATTTTAGGTATTCCTCCTTAATACATTTACGTATTGAAAAAAAATATATATTTATAATAATAGGCACTCATCGGGAGCAGGAAATATTTTTCTAAAATCCGGAATAAATTCACCACTACAATCAAGACGCGTCAACTGTCATGAATCATTCGACCTGCCGGAAGCGTGTGCGAAAATAAAATTAAAAAATACCCAGATGAGGCGGCATCTATACTCCTCACTCTCGCTGACGTACTAATATGAGTGAGCGAGACGGGAAACCTCAGTTGGTCGGCTCGTTCGAAATGATATCTACGCGCGTAGGCACATCGATATATCGACAGGCTAAGTAATGTTAGTAGCTCTCGGAAGTTCACGCGAGAAGGTGCGTCTGGCCGTTTGAGGTCTTCGTCTGATGTTTTTCATGTTTTTAGCTATTAAATGTCAATTATTACTGCTTATTGACATCAACTATTGTAAAATTAAGCGATATCTTTGAATATTTTCATTTTTTCGAATTTTTACTCATTTTATTCACTTTAAATCAGAATGTGTAATGAGTTGACACCATCGGAACGCGCGGAAGTTTTTAGCATAGTAAAGCGAGGGTTAATCTGCTCCTGCATCCTGTCACCCAGTGATTCGATAACAAACTTAGAGAGCAGGATATCAGTGTATTGGCGCTCTAACCCATAAGTGACAATATGTTCCAGATATTTAACGCATTGAAATTGTTTTTATTACTTAATATATATTTATATTGATCATTAGATAATGTCTCTTTCAGATATACGGGCGCATGTCTGAACACAGTCCGAAGGTAAGCCGCCTGGTAAACAGTTTCCGTTTTGATCGCAGTGAAGCGGCTCGATTCTCGAAGTTAAAGTACTCAAACGTTTTAAACTTTGACAGTAAGTTCAATCTTTCTCTAAAGCTCTCGGCTAAAGGTTTTATTTTTGTTTTTCGCGAAGACTTAATCTCGTGAGTGACTCAATATACTGGTAGTTTCCTCGCTTTGAATTGCGCTTTTAAAACAATTATCTTACTTAATGTCAGTTTTTTTTTCTTTCAATAATTCTTTGTACTGAAATTATCATCAAGACCTCAAAATCATCATCTGCTTAGTATCCGCCCACTGTTGAATCCTCTCCACATACAAGCTCTTCCTGCTACTCTTCTGATGACGTAAGTTTTTTTATGTAAGTACATACAGGAGAATACTAGTAATAGTAATTCTGAAGACTCATCTGTGGAATTCTATGACGCTTACCATGCTGCATATGTCTAAGCACTGCACGTGGAGTGTTGATCCGCCAATGTCATAGACTACAGCCCGAGATTCACGCATCATCCTTATTATTACAGGAATTTACTATGAATGGGTGGTCTTCACGGGACGAC
Organism: Glossosoma conforme; assembly: GCA_022606575.1. Classification (NCBI taxonomy): domain Eukaryota; kingdom Metazoa; phylum Arthropoda; class Insecta; order Trichoptera; family Glossosomatidae; genus Glossosoma; species Glossosoma conforme. The sequence continues at coordinate 522,657 of JAGTXR010000167.1, forward strand.
TTTCGTCTACCACCAATTTTGATTAATATGCTATTACTGGCATTTTAGGGGTAAGGGATCAAATTCACGCCAACCGGAAGTATTTTAGAGCACAGAAAAATATGATAAATCCTTTTTTTAAATCTCCGTCAGGGATCGAACCCACGACCTTTGGCTTGCAAAGCAAACGCTTTGACCATTGAGCTATACCCGCCAGCAAAAAATAAATTATAATTTATAATCTTAATGCAGTGCTAGCCCATTTTTTAAATGAAGTGATAAGCGGGAACATCTCTCCGTTTTTTATTCTAATCTCAAACAAAATTGGATGTACTTTTAACGTTTTTTTTTTTTGGCTCGGTCGCAAAAAATGCAAAAGAGGACTTCGCAATCACTGGGGCTGAAGCGCTCGACAGAGGGTCGCCTCTCCTATTATACACTATGCATATGAGAAAAAAGGACCGTTAAATTGTGAAACCTCCCCTCACGTTGTTGGGAATAAGTATAAAAACGGGAGAACACGCTATATCTTGGAACATTTTGTTTTAAATTGTTTTTTTTTTGTATCTGAGTCTTTTTATTAGGTAATGGGTTAGCAAAGTTGTGTTCTACAGGTTAATAATATGCGCTTTAATTGCAGCATATGTTCACCGTTAGTTTACTGCGATAGAAATGTCATTATTCTTGATTTATCCGAAATCATCTCTGCACCTGGTGATTGGAACATTGCATTACAAGTGCACATGAAAAGGAAGATCTGCAATTCGTTTGCATACTTAATAATATATATTTCCAATGTTTATGCCAAATACATGGTAAGTAACCTTAAACATTCAGTTATTTTTCGATATACAGTCGATTCCGCTTAATTGGGACACCGTTTAATTGAGACAGCCGCTTATTTGCGACAAATCTCAAAGAACAGAAACCAATAGTAGATTTATATGTTTAATTGAGACAACATTCCGCTTAATTGGGACAGGAAATTTTAAGCAATGAAGAAATTCAGGATAAGTTCCTGTTATTGACTATGAAGAATTTTCAAGAATAGATAACAATTTACCGTGTTACGATGATAATGAAGACTGTGAGGATACAATTGTAGTGTTATTTTATGCAGGAAGGAAATGAAGGGAGCCCTACATCCGCACTGAATATCTGTGCTGATTTTGTAGGAGTGAAATGTTACAAAAACTAAAGACAGACTACACTTGACTTATTTTTGCATTGAATTAAATTGTATGTACCTACCCATTTATTATTTTAATTAGGTTTTTTTTTTTAAGTTTATTTTACATATTTGTATTTTATATGATAATTTATATAACCTATATGCAATTTACAATTTCCAATAGTTAATAAAATAAAATTATTTAAAAAATGCATTGTTTATTTTATGTGTGTATTACTGGTTAACCTCTCCTCCCCGGTGATGTCTATCGACTACACATTGCTTGTAATAACTTAAATATCTCTGTAAATATAATACACACAGGGTTCAGATTTTAGGTATTCCTCCTTAATACATTTACGTATTGAAAAATAATATTTATAATAATAGGCACTCATCGGGGAGCAGGAAATATTTTTCTAAAATCCGGAATAAATTCACCACTACAATCAAGACGCGTCAACTGTCATGAATCATTGCACCTGCCGGAAGTGTGTGCGAAAATAAAATTAAAAAATACACAGATGCGCGGCATCTATACTCCTCACTCTCGCTGACGTACTAATATGAGTGAGCGAGACGGGAAACCTCAGTTGGTCGCCTAGTTCGAAATGATATCGGCTCATCCATATGTCGACAGACCAAGTAATGTTAGTAGCTCTCGGATGTTCACGCGACAAGGTGCGTCTGGCCGTTTGAGGTCTTCGTCTGATGTTTTTCATGTTTTTAGCTATTAAATGTCAATTATTACTGCTTATTGACATCAACTATTGTAAAATGAAGCGATATCCTTGAATATTTTCATTTTTTCGAATTTCTACTCATTTTATTCACTTTAAATCAGAATGTGTAATGAGTTGACACCATCGGAACGCGCGGAAGTTTTTAGCATCGTAAAGCGAGGGTTAATAGCCTTAGTTGCCAAAACCAAATAAATGAATTTAAAAAAAGGTGAAATGCGCTTAATTGGGACAGCCGCTTAATTGGGACAAAACGCCCAAGTCCCGATGCGTCCCAATTAAGCGGAATCAACTGTATTCGCTTTTGCGTTCGATGACTTTCCGCATCCGGAAGACAAACTTTTGTTAAATAAATAAATTTTATTATTATTATAATATACTCTTATATTATTTATATAAAATACATGATATATTTTGACTTATCCATGAGGTCAATACGTACATCGTAAAGATACAACTAAACAGGTGCTTTTACTTTTTACCGCCCATAATAAATATTTATGCATTCATAATACGAAGCAAACAGACATCGACAAAATATTCGTAGTGTGAAAATCTTCACATCTATTAAACGAAAAGTCCACCAATTCGATAGTAAATCAAATATTTGTCAAGTGTCGGTGCGTCGGAGATTTGTTACAGTAATTAGTAGAAGTTATGGCGACCGTTAGCGGGGCAGCTATACATAGTAGCTATGAGTTACACAAATTGCACTGAGAACGTGTGTGGGATCACCGACTGATATTTTAAAGACTAATTCTATCAAAGACTGTCTTCAAATCAATTTTCTTTCAGAAACATTGCAAATACAAATATATTTGATGCGATCCCGAAATAAGATATAATATACAAGAGAAACAATTGGGTATTTAATATTTTTAACAATAATTATTTAAGAGTCCCGAAGCTCGCTAAACAGAAGACTCCACGAAATTACTTTGATAAATAAAATCGTGGAGCTCGTGTCGAAACTGGGCTTCGCTCAAGTGGAATATATCAATGTTCGAGGCGATATGGTTGAACAGTCTGATCACTCTCTAATGAGGCATAGTGTCTGGCAGGTTCGTATTACCTCTAGGAAGAACAAACAATCAGTGCCTCCTTATCCTTAAATAATTGTCAGGGACAAAAAAAACGATTTCCAACAAAATTTCAGGATTTCTGGACACGCCGCGCACTAGCCGAAAGAAATGCATACTCGAGCATACATATCTTCTATTATAGTTCTCAACTCATCGTATCCCAACATTACACGTACAAAGTTAGATGGGTGGGTAGTGGTTGAGCTATTCCACAATAGCAACTATTTTTTTGGTAGTATTTAATTCAATTAATGAGCAGTAATTACTTAGAAAACAGACAGTAATAAATACTTAAAAAAAGAAGAAATAAACATTCAGCAGTAGAAAAATTTCAAGGAAGCAGAAAAATAATAAAAATAATAAATTAATGAAAATTAATAATGGGTTAGGTTAGTTATATGGGTTAGGTCTCCATTTTATGGGTAAGGTCTCCATTTTATGGGTTAGGTCTCCATTTTATGGGTTAGGTCTCCATTTTATGGGTAAGGTCTCCATTTTATGGGTTAGGTCTCCATTTTATGGGTTAATTATTAATTAATTTTACATAAATTTTTACCAATATTGAATATATTATTGCAATCTTTATTTTATTACTTCCTACATTCACACTGACACAGTGGATATTGCCAATTTATTTAGTCTACTGCCGATTGATTTGTTTACTGGCAATCGATTTAACTTACTGTCAAAACCCTGAATTAGATACTGAACAAAGAAATACAGGCATTCATCAAATTGCTTCAACTACAATTATCGAGATACGGTGAACTCTACTACATAATTATAAATATCATTATCAACATGTGCGTTCATCTATCGTCGCATATAGCCGTCACGAACTGCCACCATGGTCCTTGCCACATCATAATAAAAAAATGTGCAGAGTTCAAGGACGGTCGTACTGACGTCCATGATGAGGAGCGTTCCGGACGGCCAACTGTTTCTGACGAAACAATCGCAAGAGTGGAGGCGGCGACGCTCTCAGATCGAAGAGTGACGGTTCGTAAGCTCTCTGAAATGATCCCTGATGTCAGCAAAACCTCTATTGACAAGATTTTTACGGAGCACTAGGGTATGCTAAGGTTTGCGCGTGGTGGGTGCCAAGAATGTTGATACAATTTTGAGCCAAGAAAATTTGGATGGAGTATTTTCAAACACCCAACCTACAGCCCGGACTAAGCCCCAAGTGAACACCATGTCTTCCCTGACATGAAGAAACACCTGGGTGGAACGCATTTCGGCGATAGAGAAGAGATGGAAGAAGCGCTTCTCAGGTATCTGCATGGCTCGGCGGCAGATTTTTTTGACTCGGGCATTCAAAAGCTCGTATACCGCATGCAAAAATGCATTGACCTCAGTGGAGACTATGTAGAAAAATAGGTAAAAGTCCGAAATTTCCAAAAATGTACGCATTCATGGAATTAAACATGTTTAAAACTGTGAAAAATAACTGGGAACTTTATTTTACGGATAACCCTCGTATTATCGGAGGTGACTCTCAGTTGCACTACTTATTTAGTAGATAAGGAGATAACATAAAAAACGCTAAATAGTCGTCATTGTAATTAATACATGGAATTTTAAAATAAGTATGAATAACAAACACAGAAGAGTAAGCATAATATAGTGGAAGTTAATAATTTCTAGTCAATCAAACAAAAACCGGTGCTTTCTTCACGGCGTAGTAAATATTCGGATAATTGTTGATTCGTCCCTCAGTTCTAAAACTTAGATTGCGGAGATTTGTCATGCCGAAATGTTCTCAGATTTGTTGATGCAATTAAAACGAATTATTACGACCTTTATTAGCGGTGGCGCCTTTATAAATTATTACTCAAGAAACGTGAGCGTGGGTCACCTGAGTAATATTTAGCTCTCCTAAAGCGTACACTTCTATATATAAATTTTTATGATAACGAGTTTTCTTACGACACTCGCTTGGTGAAAACCCTCTCTGTCCCGTCCTGTTTTTGGAGACCCAGATGGGGACCCGTTACTGTACGCACGCAAAAACCTACTTGTTAGAGAGTGGCTGAAGGCCTTCCCGTGATTCTAGGTGCATCAGTTAGATGTCAAATAGACCTCAGTCTAAGGCTGCGAAGTTAGTATACTACAGCGAGTCTGGAATTGCCTTCTTTGGTAACACGTTGCTAAACACGAAAAACGTGGGAATGGATAAGGAAATGGTAAGGTTGGGAAATGGATTCTGCAGATAGCAGACATCACCTACGACAGTTCGTTCTAGAGTAAATATTTAAGCAATTGTGGCTTTTGTGTTTAGCCGTGTGTGGCGAATTACTCCTTGCCAATATTTCGACCGCCATTGCAGGGGTCTTCTTCAGGGTTGATGACTTAGCGATGACATGGCACAGGGAGAAACCCATGAGATGGAGACAGGGAAACCTAAAGCCTTTCTGCCATACACTCAAGGCACAACTGAGAAAGTCGCCAGGGTCCTACAACGTTTTGTTTGACCGGTCCAAGGACAAATTTCCTTTAGAGAGCGATGGCATTTACAAACTACTTTTATATTTTGATGTTTATATTATTGGCAAATGTAATTATTATTGTTTAAATTTATATGTGCTTAATCGGAAGCGTGGACTGTTTGGAATCAAAATTATTTTTATTTTTACAATCTAGCGTACTAAAGATATAAATTATGTTAAATTTTTAAAGTACTAAAAAATGCTATAAAATCACTTCATTTTTTTCGCAAGTTTGCTAAGAAAATTCTTAGTAAACAAAGGGTTAAGAATGTCAAACGAGAGCATAAACAACAGCTTCTTTAACTTCAAGATCCCGAAATATTTTTTTTATTAAGTTTTCCAAATGCTGCCCTTTCGAACATAATAAAAATTATATATAAAAGTGACTTACTAAAAGATACTCGTATGGAGCAGTCAAAGTAAAGTATAGATCGATCTTTCAACTCGGCAGGTATTATGGATATCATAAAGTCATTAAATTTGTAAAAAATAAATATCCATCAATAATAGTCGCGCAGTCGTGATGACAATAATTATCGTTTGTCTGTATCGTAGCTGTCATAGCATATCATTTCTCTCTTCTCACCACACCGGACGAAGGCAATTTAACGGCCGCTTGCCGCACAACAGACGACTCGAGTCCGCGTGACAACTCTAAAGAGCAGGGCAGCTCAAGTACGATCTAATCTAAGACATTAACGTAATAAAAAATATTAAATAGATAAGTATTTCAAACATTGTTTTAAGAATCTGAAAGAAAAAAAAAAAAAGAAACAAAATATCGTAATTATATATATAAAGCGTCCGCCAAATAACTTTTTTTTTTTTTGAAAATGGGGCGCAAAACATCGAGTGTAGCTTCGGCTGTGTGGCACGTAGCGCCGTCCTGTTGAAAGCAAATGTTGCCAATATCCTCTTCTTCAATTTTTGTGAACAAAAATGGCCCGATAACGATCGCCATTGACTGTAACGGCCACTCCTTGCTCATTTTCGAAGAAAAATGGCCTGATTTTCAAAGTAATGTCGTAATATTTCTCAGCGTTGTTCAAGCGTATACACAACCATATTCGTTCAACGGAAGGATAAAACTAATTATCTGTCAAATCAGACATGAGCTAAGTGTTACCATTCACGAAATAAGCACTAGTTGAAAAAAAAAACGTTAGATGGCGGACAATAGCATGATTTTCAAAGTAATGTCGCAATATTTCCCAGCGTTGTTCAAGCGTAAACACAACCATATTCGTTCAGCGGAAGGATAAAACTAATTATCTGTCAAATCAGACATGAGCTAAGTGTTACCATTCACGAAATAAGCACTAGTTGAAAAAAAAAACGTTAGATAGCGGACCCCTTATATAGCTGGCGCAGCCAACAAGTTCAGCGCGCATATTGACCCGTACACAGCCGAATTCATACTGACGGAACGTTTGCAACACGCGCATGTGGCCAGTTCTAACAAGTCTGTCGCGTCTACGCCGCCGATCGCGCAGATGCATGACACGGAAGCATGATTCTATCCCTGATTACTCCACAAATTATTTATTGCCGTCGTTACAAATGAACACATTATTATAATTTCATATATTACTAATAATATCACGAAAGAATACATAAATTTTGAGCTCATTGTTATACTCATACTCATAATTAGCAAGATTGCAGGCTGTTGCCGAAAACCTCGCTTTGCGAACTATCGTCTCTTATTTTCGTTCGCTCATCGGACACGCATGTGTTGTCATTTTGTAATGTTATTAGGACTAGTTATATAGATCGCCACTTGCGGCGCTGAGTGTCACCGTCCACGGCGCCCGGTTCCCAGTCAGTTGTGTGCCGACCGCGACAAGGCCGTAATATGGCCGGCCCGGCATTTTATTCCGCCTGGGCAAGAAGTTTGTAAAGTTTATAGAAAATATATATCTGCTTCTGAAAAAGTTTGTGTGTTGTTCATCTGCTCCTCATCCTGCCACCTCCCAATTTAATAACTAACTTATAGAGGAGGATGGTAATACATACTATTTGTAAAGCAAGGGTTATTTATTAAAGGTACTAAGATAGTAAAACATTGAGGTTTGACACCCCCTGACAAAGTAAGTGTGTCTCAAACTATCTCCGGACATATAGCAGCAGCGTGTAGTCTTCATCTAACATCAAAGCTCGGATATTTATCGGCAAACATTACGACCGGTTAAAGTTTAATAACACTTCGACAAAGTCGGCCAGATTTGATAAATCGTTCGGCGGATCGATGGACCAGGCTTAATAGCGTTGCTTTGAGACGCACGTACAATGTATCAAAAATATGACAGGAACCAATAAATATATATAAAATGTCAAGCGATCAAACGTGTGGGCAATATAATGACCGTTTAAATATGATGTGTATGTAAATAAGTCAGAACATTTACGAGGGTTATCCGTAAAATAAGTTTCCCATGGCGCTACACTCCTGAAAAGCGCTGTTATGGTGGATAACTCTACTCCATCGTCACTGGAGACGAGACTTGGTTGCTAAGGAAAGTGACCGGAGTAGTATTCGTGGACCTTACCTCTGCATACAATACAGTGTCGTACAGCACACTCCTCAATAAAGTGTTCAAAATGACAGGTGATTTCTCGCTAGTGCAGATAATCGCAGCTATGCTGCATAACAGGAGATTCGCTGTGGATTTTCAGGGGGAAACCAGCCGATAGCGTCACCAAAAGAACGGCTTACCACAAGGCAGTGTACTCACTCCAATGCCATTCAATATATATATATACTGATATCAGCTTGATATAGCTCCTTAAGGCCGATACCGTAAAGCTTCAACAAGCGATATTTTGTCTATTATTTTGGTTCGCTTGCGTGACATCTACATCGAATGTTAAGCGGTGTTTGCATACGCCAAAATAATTGTTATGACAGTTGGTACAACTGTCCTCTTGACGGGTGGTACCGCCGAAATGTGAGAGCGGGCAAGTAGTCGCAACTCGCCCGTCCTCGTGGTAGGACCGTCTCTAAGGGCGGCCCTTAACGGGCGACGTTATTGACAAATAAACATGTATCGTGAAACAGAAACAAGTTGTTTATAATGTGAACCTGATCCTGCATCCTTCATCCAGTAAACCGATGTCCTAAATGGAAGAGGAGGATATCAATACCAACGGCAAGCCCACCCATAAAGACACACAGTCTTTTATATATGCGAATGACTTGGGTTTTGCAGCGCAAGCGGTAACGTATGAAGAAGTTGAGGACATGCTAAGCCAGGGACTCAAAGAGATGTCCCATTACTAAAAAAGCAATCATGTCAAACCCAATCAAACAATGAGACTCTTACGTCTAACCTCCAATCAATGGACTATAGGCGTAAGATTGGTTCACTTAATTTTTTGTACCGTTATTACGACGGTCACTACTCGTCGGAACTTAAACAACCAATTGCTCCTGCACTCACCCACAACTGACAAACTAGTCTTACACTTGCTGAACATCCATACACGGATAATGTGTGTCGACCAAGAACTGGCAGTTTCTAAAGTTCTTTCCTTACTGCCACCGTTTAGCTTTGGGATGCTCTTCCAGCGTCTGTATTTCCTCCTTCCTACAATCTGGATCTCTTCAAGAAACAGATAAATATTCACTTGCAATCTCCACAACCCACACACAAACAAGAACACAACACCCAGGCTGAGCGCCATAGAGTGCACTGGTCTTGCCCGGGTGTGCTCTCCTGCATGCGATTACATAAAAAAAAAACATCAAAAACACAAGTCTGCTGTTTCCGCCTTAGAAACAGGGAAGTTAACAAAAGCTTCGTGTCACGTGGGAAGTTAGAGTACTGGAACATATCGACCACTCTAGATCACTGTTGCTAGATACTGGGCAAAAATAATTTGAAGTCGCTGATACGAAGAAGAATATTAAAAACAATATTGAATATCAATTTTACTGAAACCCATAAAATACTAAACAATCATACTTTACATGTTTTATAGAGTATAATATATTATTACGTTTTAACAAGACAGCAATTACACCACGAGCGATTTGTCGATGCTATCTCCGAGTGCTTTAACGTCATGTCCTTTCCTTTAATTTAAATATCTCTCGGCGTTGAACCGCCGGTTAATATAAACTGTTTAATGTGCCGAGCCAAATCCGCCGCATATTAAAACGACGGTTAGGGGACCGTAAAAACTTCGGGAACATCGTAAACGTGCGCTAACCAAGGCTTATCTTCAATATTACAGGAAAGCGCGCCTAAGGGCGTATAGCCGAGTGTTTTAGAGCTACAAGGTGCAAGGGTAGATCGCGTGAGATACAAAATCGAGATTTCTGTAAAAAACTTTGACACTTAATTACTGTAAATCATAAACAATACATTAAATCGTTTACAATGTTTAAAAAACAAAAAGAAAACTACTTAAGCGTATACCCAGATTATTTATATGTTTCCGATAAATTCGCTCTTTACATACACAAAACTTCGGTATTCAGATCGGGCCACGAACATTGAACGATCTACCTCCGTCTAGACTCGAGCCGAAGTGACTCGGGAACGCGCTGTTACACACGCATCGCCCTACGATTGCCTGTCGGCACTTTTACGAACTTGTCTGCTGTCACAACAAGTAAAATGGCGATGCAACGCCTTTCCCTATATCACAAACATTTTCTTTTGTTAAGATCCACACAGCCTCTCACATCCGGCCCTGATAATGACAGACTCCAGCTCTGGCGACAAGTCGCACTAGAGGATTTCATTACTCCAAACGAAGGCCTCCCATCTGGCAAGAACCTTGACTGGCCGACCTGGAAATCCCTGAACAGATTAGGAACCGCAGTTGGTAGAACAAAAGACAACCTCGAGCGGTGGGGAATTCTTCGGCAGAGAGAGCCATTATTGTACGACTGCGGAGACCTGCAGACCGCCTCACACCTAAGATCCTGCACCATGTGCCCAAAAGCTGCACACCTCAAGACCTAATGCTAGGCAACACACGAGCTATCGATGTTGCCAGATACTCGGCAGAAATAATTTGACGTCACTGACACGAAGAAGAAGACTAACATTTTTACATATGCGTCTCCGAAGAGCGAACAAAAATAAGAAACGAAAGATCGTATACCGAGGCATTTTCGACAACAACCTGCAAGGACTGACTATATCGAGCTAAAGTCAGTACCTACTTTCATTAATTTTTTAGACAATTATTTTTCGTGTTCCGATGCAGACAAACAATATATTTTTTAATGAGGAGTGATTAGCCAGATGCTCTTATCATCATCATCCACAATATCCTCGTAGTGTGGTGACCCCAACAACGACCCCAAAAGAAGCTTTAGAGTTTACAACAACAATCCTTTTCTTATTTCCCATAGACCTTTCCGTGCAAAAGTTCCTCCCGCGGTAATAAAACGCACAACCTACGGTATGCTCGAAGAAGCTTTTAAGAGATGGGGTGAAACTTATGAACCGGGCCTGGAGGTCGTAAAACGAACAAAGACGACGGTCTTTTTAGTACTGTTTTTACTATTAAATGAATATTTTTCATTTTAATGCTAACACTGATACTAAAAGGTAAATTGATTAAGGCCACGATTTTGATATAACTCTTGTTTATTAAAAAAAAAAAAAAAATACAATAATTTGAATTAAAACTATAGCATGCGTTAATACAACGCTGTGAACGTTCAAATATCAGGATCGACTCGACCTTAACCCGCTCGCAAGCGCGGCAGGTGGCGAACTGCGGGCCACGTTGAGATGTCCTTGATTGGGGCTGCGTCGACCGTCGTGTCACCCGCAGGGGCACCCGGTCGGAGAACTACACGTTCTTCTTGTTGGACACCGGGTAGCAGGGGCGCCACTGGTTACCTTTAGCGACTGAGATCATTAATTGCCGGCGGGTATAGCTCGATGGTCAAAGCGTTTGCTTTGCAAGCCAAAGGTCGTGGGTTCAATCCCGACGGAGATTAAAAAAGAAAAGGATTTTTAATCGATTTCTGAGCTCTAAAATACCCCCGGTTGGTGTGAATTTGATCCCTCGCCCGTAGAATGCTAGTAATATAGCCTATTAATCAAAATTGGTGGTAGACGAAAGTCGTCCCGTGAAGACCAACCATTCATAGTAAATTCCTGTAATAATAAAGAATCTCAGGCTGTAGTCTATGACATTGGCGGATCAATACTCCAAATGTAGCGCTTAGCCATGTACACCGTGGTAAGCGTCAAGGAGTTCCACAGATGAGACTTCAGCATCACTATCACCATCTGTCGGTATTCTCCTGTATGTGTTTACATAAAAAAAAAGGTTCCCGTCGACTTTCAGCGTAGGAGCATGCGGTCTAAAAGAGACGATCTCTGTAATACAAGAGGCGTATTGTTTGATGATTAGCAATTATAATTTTTTAAGATGATATGATTAGCCAGACGCTCCCGAGACCATTTGGTTCTAAAGGGAGTCACAACACAGTAAAAAAATATGGGTATGCTTTGTGTTTTCTTACAACACCTAAAACCGGCTTCATTTCTTGAATTTAAAAAAAAAAACATCAAAGAAAAATTGTTTAAAAATAAATACAAATTCTGAGAAAATTCACGTGATAAAAATAATTAGTACTTTCATAAAAATATATTTTAATTTTAATTGATCAAGTTATTTTTAATTCAGCTCCCAATATATGTTAATTGAAGCCCATAAGGGCTCTGGCATCCATCAACGCGGCCCTAATTGCTAACATTCCACGAATTTCCTTGAAACTTTCCTTTGAAGTCTACTACATAATAAGGCATATTATTAGCCCATCTGAAGTTGAATTATTTAAACAATATTCGTATAAAAGAAAAAAATATAAATAAATAAAAGTTTTTTTTTTTTTTTTAATATTTATTAGAATATTATTTTATTATTTCAATATTTTAATATACTTTTATAGATCATTGACTATATTACAATATTATTAGTAATTAAATATACATATACTGTAAATAAAATTCTTTTTTAACGCGTCAATTCAAGCAGCAAAATAACGGCAGAAGCGGGATGCGAACCGCGGACCTTGGAAACCAATATGCCCAGGTATTCATACCGCTCAGCCGACTTGGCTATTGCTATGCCTGAGCTGAATCACGTTGGAACTAGTATTTATGTCATTGTTATCATCGTATGATAGATGTCGCTATAGTATATATTCAAAGTATGTATATTTTTTTACCGGGTGGTACTTAGTAAAATAAATAGACTGTCTGTTGTTTCCGACACGATTACATTTATATATATATATATTATGAAATTGGCAAAAGTTATACAACTTCGTAGGTTATTTACGGCCAGATTTTTTACTGTGGCTTTTGGGCTAAGCCTTACTGGTTGCAGTAGATGGCGATGCATGCATCATTTTGCACACAACCCCATTTCTAATCAATTATTTAAGAATTACCTTTAACTTAAAATAAGTTAACACAACGTTCAATGATTCTGAGACTGTTCGAAGTTCGTCAGCTAGTGAAACATAGCTCAATGAAAAAATTAAAAATAAATTAAAATAATCACTGCACTAGCATACGACATGTAAAATCTGGCCAAAGTGCTTAGACTGCTCAAAATAATGTTTTTATATTGAGAATCGGTTAAATATTTATCCATCGATTGAAAGAAAAAATTGCCAACTATTCCACGTCGAAAAAAATCGTCTAAATATTCCACGGTTCGCTGGAAAAACGCTTGTTTCTGCTCGGGACGTTTTTGAGTAATGGCTGTTTCCGAGTTGGCAAAATTCTTCCCGGCGAAACCAATCAACGCATTATTCTTTTACATCTAAACGTTTTACGAAAATTGACTTTGATATCTGAAAAACAGTCGGTGTGAACCGTCAGTGCGCGAATATAAATTGCCATGTTTCCGCCGCATTTCGTTACCACGCAATTCGTTCAGCGACTCATCGGTAACGACGTGAGGCGCACTGGACGACTGATGCACGTGAAATTTGGTGCAGGGGACAACTGGTGCACTGGATGTCTCGGTAACCTAACCTAAGTTATTTCGTTAACGAGACCTGTGCATCTCTGGACTCGACGATCACTGGACCAATCCTTAGGTGAGATAGCTAGCATAAATATCGAGCTTTAGTCTATGACATTGGCGGATCAATACTCCACATGAAGCGCTTATCCATATGTATAATGTTAAGCATCATAGAACCCAAAGATGAAACTGACGAAACACTATCATTATCTGTTGAATAATTGCTTGAATATACTTCATTCAGTGATATAATACATAAACTTATCTCCAATGTCGTATAAATATAGCAAATGTATTTGTTTTTATTAAAAAGTATAGAATTATGCTCCATTTAAAGTGCCTTATAATTTTTCAGTTTCACCAAGTATTGTCAGTTGATAACCGTAATGTTATTAAAGTGCCTAAATAACACTTTATTTACTTACGGGACTAAAAAGTCCCATGCCACAAAATCCGATATTGATCGTGCATTTTGCTGCAGTTTTGCCCTGAAGGGAATTATAAGTCGGATTTATAAAACTATTAAATTAATGCTTATTTTAGAAAATAAATATGTTTTTTCTTAATTTTTCTCTATATCCTACCAACACTTATTCGTATAAAAAGAATCAGAAAAGTAAATACATTATTAGATAATTCAGTAAATAAAGGGTTAACCCTTTGAAATATGTAATAAGGTTAGCAGATCTACACATGCAACACTTGAAAGAATCCACAATTTTTTCCCTCAACTTCTGACGGCATTTTTCTGTATGTCTTTACATTATCATCATCAGAATGTTTTTTTTTATGTAAACACATACAGGACAATACCGACAAAAGTTGATAGTAATTCTGAAGTCTCGTCTGTGAAATTCTATGACGCTTACCATGATGCATACGGCAAAGCGCTGCATGTGGATTTTTGATCCTTCAACGTCATAGACTGCAGCCCGAGATTCATGCATCATATTTATTATTACAGGAATTTACTATGAATGGGTGGTCTTCACGGGACGACTTTCGTCTACCACCAATTTTAATTAATAGGCAATGACTGATATTTTACGGGTGATGGATCAAATTCACACCAACCGGGGGTATTTTAGAGCTCAGAAATCGATTAAAAATATTTTTTTTTTTAATCTCCGTCGGGGATCGAACTTACGACCTTTGGCTTGCAAAGCAAACGCTTTGACCATCGAGCTATGACCGCCGGCAAATGCATCCGTCCACTGTTGAACGTAAGCAGCCTCCCGCATGAGTCTTCATCCTATTCGATCCTCCACCCTCCGCATCCAGGCCAGTGTTTACATAAAAAATATATAATATGCAAAAAAGGTTGTGATCAACCTATCTTGGTCATGAAAATTAAGATGTTATTTTTTCAAAGTTGTTTTTTGACCGACTTCCTTCGGTGTAATTTATCGCCCATCTCGATACATAAATAAATACATAATATTAATACATAACAGAAGAATAAATCAATATTGATTATGTATAGATTAGGCTTGAAAAGTGGTCGAGTCGGAAAATTCATAATTGATTGATACAAATATGAAAAAACCTTTTTTTTTACCAAACGAAAAGAAATCTACCGTAAAATATACAAAAGAAAATAAAGTCTTATTTCGTATAATATTTTAAGCTCCATTTTAAGCTTGAATTATTATTCGCTGTATAAGAACACCTTTTACAATCTTAATAACAAGTAATGACTCGTAAATGATGTCTGCCATTCGGCAGAATCCATTTGCCAACCTTACCATTTCCTTATCCATTCCCACCTATTTCGTGGTTAGCAACGTGTTACCAAAGAAGGCAATTCGAGACTCGCTGTAGTATACTAACTTAGCAGCCTTAGACTGAGGTCCATTCGACATATAAATGATGCATCTAGAATCACGGGAACCTTCAGCCACTCTCTAACGAATAGATTTTTGCGTGCGCCCATTAACGGGTCCCCGACTGGGTCTCCAAAAACAGGACGGAACATGGAGAGTTTCACCAAGCGAATCTAAATAACAGCTTTTTAGTCCCCATCATCATCAGCCTGTATCCGTCCACCGTTGAATGTAGGCCTCCTGCATGAGTTTCCATCCTCTTCGATCATCTACTTTCTACATCCAGGCCACTCCCGCTATTCTTCTTACGTTGTCTTAGACGACACTTCAAAAAAAATCTTCCCCATCGACCGCCATCTTTTCTAAATATATGTCACATTGCTACTTGAGTGTGCCTATTCTTTGGGTAGCCTCCACTCCTTGAGTTCTTTTGCGGATATCCTCGTTTCAAAATCTATATTTTAGAGACACTCCTCTCATGGATCTCTCCATTGCACACTGGGTGACCTTTATTTTATGTGTAAGACCTGATGTTAGATTCCACGTCTCTGCGCCATAAGTTAATACAAGAAGGATGCATTGGTTATACGCCTTAGTTTTCAGACATTGCAGAATTTTCGCTTTAAAAATGTACTTAAGGTTTCCTAATGCTATCCCCATCCAATCTAATAATAAAGTATATGAATTTTTTAATTTTTATTAGAATATTATTTTATTATTTCAATATTCTAATCTACTTTTATAGATCATTGACTATATTACAATATTATTATTACTTAAATATACATATAGTATACATAAAATTCTTTTTTCAACGCGTCAATCCAAGCACAAAAATAACGGCAGAAGCGGAATGCGAACCGCGGACCTTGGAAACCAACCATGCCCAGGTATTCATACCGCTCGGCGAACTGCGCCATTGCTATGCCTAGACTGACTTGCGTTGAAACTAGTATTTATATCATTGTTATCATCGTACGATAGATGTCGCTATAGTATATATTCAAAGTATGTATATTTTTATATAGCGACATCTATCGTACGATGATAACAATGATATAAATACTAGTTTCAACGCAAGTCAGTCTAGGCATAGCAATGGCGCAGTTCGCCGAGCGGTATGAATACCTGGGCATGGTTGGTTTCCAAGGTCCGCATCCCGCTTCTGCCGTTATTTTTGTGCTTGGATTGACGCGTTGAAAAAAGAATTTTATGTATAGTATATGTATATTTAAGTAATAATAATAAAGTATATATACTAATAATAATTAAGTTTTAGTCCCCATCCAATTTAAATTTTAATCGGAATATCGTCACAAAAAGATTTCTCTTTTTACATATTCAAATAATTATAGAATCTTTCTACATTTAAGTGAGAGAAAAAATCACACAGCTAAGTCTAAAATAACGATAAGTGGGTGTGGGAAGAATCGTATTGTAGAAACGGAGGAAAGATTTGGTGTGAGGGGGCGCATTACTTGCGGAATTCGACAATTTACTGACAGATTATTGAAATAAACTCAGATTTATGTTCGCGTTTTCATTCATTGAGTGTCACCCCCGTTGTGAGGTGAGCGTATTGCTGATCCGAAATTATTAAGCGTATTTGCGTGAATTACATTTCTATGAGAAACGAAATGTATTTTTTGAATACGATATAAAGATTCTTCCAATGGGGACTTCCGATCTTAGATCGCTTGATACTGTTAAAGAGTCGTATGTCAAATTGGCTGTAGTTTATTCAGTTTTTTCTCACAAATCACAACGGTCTGATATGGCTTATCCGAAATTATTACTCGTATATGCGCGAATCGCATTGATTTAAGGAATGAAAAGTAATTTTTGAATCTGCTTTATTATGATATAAAGAGTCGTCCGATACGGAATTACGAACTTAGATAGTTGATAGAGGCCATGATGATTTTTTTATGTTAACACAAACAGGAGAATACCGACAGATGGTGATAGTAATTCTGAAGCCTCATCTGTGGAATTCTATGACGCATACCATGGTGTATATGATGGCTAAACGCTGCATGTGGAGTGTTGATCCGCCAACGTCATAGACTACAGCCCGAGATTCACGCATCATCCTTTATTATTACAGGAATTTACTATGAATGGGTGGTCTTCACGGAACGATTGTCGTCTACCACCAATTTAAATTAATAGGCTATGACAGGCATTTTACGGGTGGGGGGTCAAATTTACACAAACCGGGGGTATTTAAGAGCTCATAATCGATTAAAAATATATATTTTTTAATATCCGTCGGGGATCGAACCAACGACCTTTGGTTTGCAAAGCAAACACTTTGACAATTAAGTTATACCCGACGACAAATGTCGGTGACCACATGAGAACCGTACACACAATGTGCTAATGTCTCATTAGGATAATAAAACGAGACTTCATCGGTTATTAACTGAAAATAATATCATTGAGCGCGTCATAAAAGAGAGTTTGATTAATTCCACTGTGATGAAAACGAGTGAAAAGAAATATCCGAAGCACTTGTCTCAATCCTCCGCAGGGTAAGATCACGAAAGAAACCGAAAAAGAAGTAAGACTGGCGGCGCTCGCAGCATGGCAGAGCAGATGGTCGACCTCGCTCAAGGGTAGACACACATATTCCTTCTTTCCTTCTGTCCTCGATAGAATGGAGATGCCGTGGCTTATTCCAAGCCATTGGACTAGTCAATTCATGACTGGGCACGGAAATTTTAAGGCTAAACTCTTCAAGTTTAGCCTCGTCGATAGTCCAGACTGCCCATGCGGTAGCCCCTTGCAGGACGCTGAACACGTTCTGTGGCATTGTCCAATATTAGATTTAGGGAGGCAAAGGCTCCATAGCGTAATCCAACAGAAGTCTGGACCGGTTGGATATATCGATCTCATATCTACGGAGCCCAACTACCATGCGTTTTCTGTATTCGCGGCGACCTTCGGCGAAGAAGTCTAAAAGTCTAAATTTTAACGTCTGAACTACTAACTTTTACACCCACGTTTGGTGTTGCTCACCAAAACCCGTTACTTGTATAACGAAAATGTACTCTGAAAACAATGCCTTGGTAAGTGCTCCCAAGGAGCGCAGGTATAAGGCGACCGGCCCGGGGGCCTAAGGCCCCCAAAAAAAAAAAAAAATCAAAGATTGCTGATAGTAGCTGCTGATGATGATGATGATGAATGCTGCAAACATTTATTCAAAATAAATCTCTTCAAAAATGATGAAAATAGTTGATAGAAAAAGGGTTTCTCAAATATTTATCCGTCGTTTGAAAATATTCAATACCTGCGCTATTAAAACATTTCTGAACGCGGACCTTGTCTGTGGAAAAAATATTTATTGCTCACCGGGCCCACGACAAATAAAAATCCATCTAGAACCTTTCCCATAGGCCAGTGATTTCAAACAATTTAAAAATAATACGACACCATGCTCGGAGTGCCGCTAACTGTTGATTGTTGTTAAAACGAAAATTCCGCAGTGTCTTAAAACTAAGGCGATCAACCAATGCATCCTCCCTGTGTTAACTTATGGCGCAAAGACGTGGAATCTAACAGCAAGTCTTACACATAAAATAAAGGTCACCCAGCGCGCTACGGAGAGATCCTTGAGAGGAGTGTCGCTAAAAGATAGAATCCGAAACGAAGATATCACTCAGTTATTTTAGTGTCACATTGACATATATATTTCGGTAATTTGACAATGCTATACAAGAGAATGCCGACAGTTGGTGATGTTGAAGTCTCATCTGTGGATTCTATGTTACATATGGTTCAGCGCTGCATGTGGAGTGCCGATACGCCAACGTCACAGACTACACCCCGAAATTCACGCATCATACTTATTATTACACAAATTTAGTACGAATGGGTGGTCTTTACGAGACGACTTTCGTCTACCACCAATTATATTTATATTCTATGACTGGCAGTTTACGGGCGAGGGATCAAATTGACACCAACTTTATTTTTTGAATATACGTCGTGGATCGAACTTACGACCTTCGGCTTGCCAAAAAATAGCTTTAATCATTGAGCTTCACATCTGACATTCACATTAAACGGGCGCATTTAAGAGAGAAATCGAATAAAAAAAATTTTTTTTTTAATCTGTCGGGGATTGAACCCACGACCTTTGGATTGACAAGCAAACGCTCGACCATTAAGCTATACCCGCCGTCTAGAGTGTTTGCCCTTAGATTTTTGACGGGGTCGAATTTGGTTCGCGAGCCGCTGTTTTTCGAGGTCTGCAATATACCCTTGTCAACCCGACAGAGGGATCCTGGGACAGGAGGGACGACGCCTGCAATATTGTGGACACATCCAATAATTTCTTCAATACAAATAAGGGCGTTGTATAATAGAATGGATGTAAAGGTCGAAGGAAGGAATGGGTTGGGTTGCCAAAGATGTACATAGAGAGGGATGAGTCTTGGAAAAGGTGAGATGAAAATATTCCAGAAGATCGTGGAAAGGTTATAAAGAAATCAGAAATTAAAATATATAATGTTGACACCAGCACGATGTAGCCCTTGCTAACTGGCACCGAAAACCTCAATAGACAATCTTTCGTATCGTATTTTTGTCGCTTGCCATACCCTTTATTTGTGGCCACATTGGGACTAATTATATAGTTTTGCCACCAACGGCGCTTGTGACCGACCACGGGCCGCGGAAGTGCTGACGACAGTCAGTCGGTCCCCACTCAGCGATGCGGCCAGCGGTATGTTTCCGCTTGGCCGAAACCTTGTAATGTTTTTTAACGTAAATATAATCTGTGCTTGTTAAAGAAAGTGTTTGTCTGCGGACCTGCTCCTCATCCTACCGTCACGCGACGTAATAACTCCTTTTATTGAGAGAGGAGGATGTTAATATATATAAAAATCAACAGTTTCTTTTGAAAAGAACTATCAGACTCAGATCATTCAAAATACTGTCCATCTGCAGCTGCGACCTTCTCCCATCTTTCAGGTAGCATGCGGATTTCGTTACCCACGTTACCCAATTTCCTTGCTTTTTAATGATTCCTCGTTGTTTCAAGCGTCCAGGAACTGTTGATTAATCGACTCCTATGTTTCCGCAAGCAATTCGGTATCTTCAAACATTTTCTCAGCACAAATTGCCGCCACTCAGTTGCCGCTACTATTCCCGCCTCGTCTCATAACGTTTTGTGTGGTTTTTTCAATCGATAATTTTTAAAGTGACCCAATAATTAGCCCGACGCTCTTAAGGCCGCGACCAGTTGGTTCTAACAGAAGGCATTAAGCAATAAATGAATTCCAGGAAAAAATAATGTAATCATCACCATGTCCACACGCTCACCTAACTGATACATATGGCTGGACTTTACCCGCCTCACACCCGCATCACACCGGAGGACAGTTAAGACTCCTTGATGACGCCCTCTTTCAGATTATGATCAGTTAGCAAACGGATAAGTCCAGTGGGAGTCCCCTGTGAACAATTGTGGCCACTGCAAAATGCTAAAAGAAATAACCCGTGAAAGAGAATAGAATCGCATTCGTGGGTTGTAAAGAGATGCATATGGAGGATAGATTCTCTCACCGAAAATAAGAGCAAAAATTACGTGGATTTTTATTAATGGCCACAAAATATGCATGCTTGATAGGGCCGAGGCGATTCGCTCGAACTGCATCAAAAAGGACTCCTCTTTCTAACAAGAGGAACTGAGAGTCCCAGAGAATGATACATATGGCTCAGACGCCATAGCTTCACTTCACGGCAAGTCTGCTCTGCCTCCGACAGTTCCTCCGAGAATAATCAATGCATAGGTTTCTCGACGGCCTTCGATATAAAAGTAGAAAAACGTATAATTTTCGAAGAGATAATATTGCTAAGATTTCAAGAAGAATTTCAGGATTTTCATGAGGAAATTTCAAAATTAATTTTCTATCAAAACATGTCGCATACTCGTTTGAGGAGATTGTGAACAGTTCAGGGGTCATCAATCTTCCGAGAGTGTATTAACGCCTCTCCAAATTAGGCAGGGCAAACAAAAAACCCATTAGGCTCCTCCTGTCACCGGGGAATATATTAGGCCAGACCGCGGCCCCGCGTCTAATTATCATCAATAATATCATGTGAGGGGTCGCCCACCGCAGGGGTAGCCAAACATGTCGACAAACTATTAAAAAACTAAATTATTACACAAATATTAACATAAAATAAAACATTTGACTGTGTAGTCATAATAGGTGGATATCAATCAGCATGATACATTAGACCTGCAGACCGCCTCACACCTAAGATCCTGCTCCATGTGCCCAACAAGCTGCACATCTCAGGACCTAATGCTGGGCAACACACGGGCTATCGATGTTGCCAGATACTGGGAAAAAATAATTTGACATCGCTGACATGAAGAAGAAGCATGATATAGCTGTCGCTGACAGGTACCGAAAACCTAGATAAACAATCTTTCGTCTCTTATTTCTGTTCGCTTGTCAGACATGTGTGTCACCATATTGGCATTTTAGATAAGTCTAGTCACGGGTATGACGTTAGTTGTATAGACCGCCACTGGGCGCTGGGCGTCAGCCTCAGTACCGACGAGCGTAAGGAGTAAGTCGTGTGCCGCCCATCGGCGAGAGCATATTGTATTGTGGCTCGGCCTAAATGCTGTGACTAGGTCGGGCCATAAGTTTGTAAAGTTTATCGTCAATATATGTCAAAGTGCTTCATAAAAATTCTGGTGTTATTAATCTGCTCCTAATCCTGCCATCACACGACTGAATAACACCTTTTTTAGACGGAAGAAGATGTTAATATAAGACCTCAAAGACCAAATCAATTTCTGTGATTCCTTACGCTCGAAAATAAATTTACAAAAAGGGTTAAAAAACAGCTTCCCAAAGTGGTTGCTCCCCTAAAGGGAGGACATTGAATAGAAAACTCCAGTCTTTCAACAAGTCACTAAGCAGCGCTCAGTAGAAATATGTATGGAATGAATAAATACTTTGAGTTTTAATATTTATAAGAACTATTAGAAATTAAACAAAAAATTCCGGCGGGTATAGCTCGATGGTTAAAGCGATTTCTTGGCAAGCCGAAGGTCGTTAGTTCGATCACCAAGTATATTTAAAAAAATATATTATTAAGCGATTTATTAAATCTAAAATACCCCGGTTAGTGTGAATTTGATCCCTCACCCGTAAAATGCCAGTCATAGCCTATTAATCAAAATTGGAGGTAGACGAAAGTCATCCCGTGAAGACACGCATTCCTGTAATAATAAGGATGATGAGTGAATGTCGGGCTGTAATATATGACGTTGGCGGATCGACACTCCTCGTGCAGCGCTTAGTGCATATGCAGCATTGTAAGCGTCATAGAATTGCACAGATGAGACTTCAGAATCACTATAACCATCTGTCGGTATTTTCCTGTATGTGCTTACATTTAAAAAAAACTAACAATTACATATCATTGAAGAATTCTCTACAATATAAAAAAAATGCTAATCAAATTCCATACATATCCGTTGCTGTCAAAAATCATTAATGACTCCTTTGCGATTATCTCGGTCTTGAGCTTGACACGATTTTGTGAATAAACACTTACCTGAAAAAAAGAGAAAAAAAATGTTATCATATTTTCAAATAATGTCAAAACATTTTTTTTTATGTAAACACATACAGGAGAATACCGACAGATGGTGATAGTAATTCTGAAGTCTCATCTGTGGAATTCTAAGACGCTTTACCGTGCTGCATATGGCTGAGCGCTGCATGTGGAGTGTTGATCCGCCAACGTCATTCAGACTACAGCCCGAGATTCACGCATCATACTTATTAGTACAGGAAATTACTATGAACGGGTTGTCTTCACGGGACGACTTTCGTCTACCACCAATTTTGATAAATAGACTATGACTGGCATTTTACGAGTGAAGGATCAAATTCACAGCAACCGGGGGTATTTTAGTGGTCTGAATCGAACCCACAACCTTTGGTTTGCAAATCAAACGCTTTGAGCATTGGGCTATAGCCGCCGGCATGATGAGATGACAATAATGCCGTGTTATTTGTGTGTCAAACGTGATATAATTATGACATGGTTTTTGTTGTTGCAAGTCCAACTATTTGCGTGAGTATCCCGACACTAGTTCTGAGTGTGAGGTCATTGACACTAAATGTGTCGATACGTTTACAATGCCACACTTGTAATTACATTAATAATGAATAAATATATTTTGTAATGTCATTAAAGGAAATGAAAAGAAATAAAAATAATTTAATTGAATCAGTTATAAAATGTTTTAAACCTCTGTGTTACATCTACACCATATGATATATGCACATGCACGCCGCACGTCAAGCGGGTTAGACGTGTCTTATAGCCCTCAAGCATCCCATTAGGGCCCTAATCTGATGTCGCGGTGACCTACAGACCCGCAATCAGGGCCCTGAGGACCCTCAGACGACGTAAATGCGTTATCACTTATGGCGTGTGACATTCAAAAAGGAAAGTGATAGACCCTGAATAAGACCACTTAAAAGAAAAGACACATTGAATGATTTAAGATGTGATGTGTCAGAATACGAATTTTCAGGACTGATTATTTCAGAATGCAATATTTCAGGATATGGAGGTATCTCTCTGGGGTTTTGTGTGATTCCTGTTAGAACCAAAGGTACAATCTACAAAACTACTGTAAGGCCAGCTATGCTCTACGACCGCTGAAACGTGACATGGATAGGATTCATGTGGCAGAGATGAAGGTGCTGAGGTGGGCGGGCGGTGTGACTAGAGTGGACAGAGTTCGAAATGAACGCATTCGGGATAAGGGAAAACTGCCTAAGATGGTATGGGCATGTGACACGGAGAGATGAGGACCACATGGTGAAGAGAGCCCTCAACATTCCCACGCTGAGAAGAACACCTGGAAGACCACAGGCAAACTGGACTGCAACTGTGCACAAGGATATGAACACTCTAGGCTTGACCGAGAATGCAACGCAGGACAGACAGACATGGCGAATGTGCACATAGAGAAGCGATCCCAGATGATGGGAAATGGCGAGGCTAAAGAAGAAGATATTTCAGAATAGGAATACAATAATTGAAGACTCTGGGCTTCAGAGCGCCGATTTATATAGGCGCACCTAAACTATGCTAAAAGCCACACAACGATGATCATTCGGCGGCGCATACTTTAGAAAGCATATACGATACAATTTTTTTATATATAAATAAAAATACGAAATGTAATGATGCTCCACAATCCAGGAAAATTAAATTCCAAACAACTAAATACAGGGAGCGGCAAAAAAACTGACAGTTTTCATCGTTGTTTTGATTTAAAGCAGACAGCTTTTTTCGCCGCTCCTTGTACATCTTCGATGAGCATTGGAATACTAGTTTTTTTTGCGTACAAAAAAATTAAAGGATACTGGAATAAATCGTAATTATTTAGAGTACATTAATATCATGACCCGCTCGACTTCAGTATATTATGTGGAAGGAGGAAAGTTGCGATAAAGTTTGCAAATCTCGGATAATTTATAAGCGCGGCATCCATCGCAAACTTTCGGCGGTAATGTCTCATAAATAAAACATGAAACGAGGAGAAAAGAAGAAGAAGCGCATAATCTAGCCGAGGGGTGGCCGGGTGGGTAAGGTGCCAGCAAATGGGGCGTAAAATTCCGAGATCAAAACCTTGTGAACCACAAAAAATGCGATTTCTTCATCTTCATCATCAGCCTGCGTCTCGCTTGGTGAAAATCATCCCTGTGCCGTCCTGCCATTGGAGACCCAGATGGGAATCCTTTACTGGCCGCACGCAAAAAGCTACTAGCTAGAGCGCGCTTATTTCTGAAGGCTTGATAAGTTCTGTCAAATAGCCCGGTGCAGTTCCGTTGAGTGCCTTGTAAGCTAAGAGGCAGAGTTTTTACTGGATTGTAGCCGGAACTCTCAACCAATGGAGTAGGTGTAGTATCGAAGTAATGTGACGCGTTGTTCACTGTATGTAATAACCACCAATATCTCTATTTATATAATAAATATAAGGTTACGATATTAGGTATTCCTCCGTAATATATTTACGCATTGATATAAAAAATAATATTAATAATAATCACAATTTATCGGTTACATCGGAGGTATTATGTGAATATCGAAAACAAATTCGCGCTGTGAGTGCCTCATTGTGCGGGAAGCGCGACACTATATTCGCATCTCACTCTTTCAAACTTCACTGTGAAGTAAGAGGGAAGAGAGTGGGAGTGGGCCTCTCCGGCCATTACCACGACGAGCAGCAGTGGCTCTCGAGCTTGAAACCAGAGTGCGCCTAGCCTGTTCCGTGAGCGTTGCCAGATGGTTTATTAATTTTTTCAGCAAATAAATCTCAACTATTATAATTTTTTACTTCAATTATAATGAATTAAGGGGATTAGCTGTGAATGTTCTTATTTTTCCGATTTAAAATCGCTGATTTTTTATTGTAATGATGCGATCTTCTCAACAGAATCCATTGAAATGAAGATGAATACGATTCATTCAGCAGTGCCTAGTTTTTCATAAATAAAACATATCCCAAACGAGGAGGAGTACAAATGCACAATAATATTACAAAAAACTATTTTTTTTGTAATATTATTTGACACGGAGACTTTTCGGCGAGTAATTTTTATTCAGATAGCGAAACTCCACCCCTCGGAAAAGTTTACGGCGAAGACAGAATAAAAAAACAATGAAAGTCGGCCGAATGCGTCGAAAGTGGTCCAAACGAGAGAATATTTATAAGGGATGATATAGTAGAAGGGCGAACGATGAGAAAATATTAACATATGTGAATATTTGGGGGCAAGAATGATGAAAATAATTCACATATCACATATGTTGTCCAAGTAGTTTTATAATATTAATATGCCATTTATTAAACTACAAACTTCTTCTTAGTAGTATCAATGTGTATTGGTTTGCAGCAACAAAGTCTTGCATCTCGATCTCTACTCTTCTCGATATTCTGCTCTCTTTAGCTCAGCATAAGAGCTGCAACTCATGTCCTCGAACACTTGCTGCAAATACGCCCTCTGCAGTTTCCACCCTCAACCATCCCTTCCACAATGTCGTGAAGAAGACCAACTCTGATATGATTTTAACTAGGTGCTTATCTTCCTTGATTATGCTAAGAATCTCATTGTTCGTAACGTGGTCTCTCCAGGAAATTCTGAGAATTCTTCTGTAAGGGCACATTTCAAAGGCCTCAAGTCTTTTCTTATCACTTAAGATAAGCACCGTGTCTCACAGCCGTACATCAAGATGCTCCAAACAAATGTTTTGGCAAGTTGCTTGCGGAGCTTTAAATTTTTTTTTTTTATTGAACGCAAGCCTTGCTTGATGTTTGCGATTGTTGACTTCTCTTTTTGTTCTACCAAACTTAAGACCCGTATATAGAGATATTTCTAAAGGGTCCGTCAAATAACTTTTTTTTTTTGAAAATGGGGAGCAAAACATCGAGTGTAGCTTCGGCTGTGTGGCACGTAGCGCCGTCCTGTTGAAACCAAATGTTGCCAATATCCTCCTCTTCAATTTTCGTGAACAAAAATGGCCCGATAACGATCGCCATTGACTGTAACGGCCACTCCTTGCTCATTTTCGAAGAAAAATGGCCTGATTTTCAAAGTAATGTCGCAATATTTCCCAGCGTTGTTCAAGCGTATACACAACCATATTTGTTCAGCGGAAGGATAAAACTAATTATCTGTCAAATCAGACATGAGCTAAGTGTTACCATTCACGAAATAAGCACTAGTTGAAAAAAAAACGTTAGATGGCGGACCCCTTATAAGTAACCAACCTATAATAGCTACTGTCCTTAAGATTAATTAAAATGAAAAAGCCTCAGCCCTCGAGTCACCTCAAATTTTATGAAACGTTTCTGCAAACGGGTGATAAGTTTGTTACCTTAAGTCAAAGAACGTCGCTGCATACGCGTGTTAGTTTACGAAGAATTGGCAAGTGCTATCGCAAAAATTAAAAATTGAATTTTAAGTTTAATTATTTTAGTTTTAATACTCCGAAGAATGCCGGTACATGAAATATTTTTATCGAATTATTGCATTCAATTTTTCAAGTAATATAATTAAACAGTCGAATACATCAAGCAAGGCTAGCTTTCAATAAAAAAGCCAAAATTCTTGAGTCAAGGAATATTTCTTTAGGGCTCCGCAAGCAACTTGCCAAAACACTTGTTTGGAGCATCTTAATGTACAGCTGTGAGACATGGTGCTTATCTGAAAGTGATAAAAAAAGACTAGAGGCCTTTGAGATGTGGTCGTACAGAAGAATTCTCGGAATTTCCTGGAGAGACCACGTCACGAACAATGAGGTTCTCAGAATAATCAAGGAAGATAGGCAACTAATAAGAACCACCTCAGAGAGGCGAGCCCGATGGATCGGCCACATCATGCGCCACGATGGTCTTCTTCACGATATTGTGGAGGGGGTGGTTGAGGGTAGAAACTGTAGAGGGCGCCCTAGACGGGAGTATTTGCAGCAAGTTTTCGAGGACATGAACTGTAGCGCTTATGCTGAGCTGAAAAGGGTTGCGGAGGACCGAGAGGAATGGAGATCGAGATGCAAGATTCTGTTGCTGCAAACAAATCCACCGGATTGATACTACGAAGAAGATAATTAAACATCTGAATACTAAGTTTTAAGAGATACTGATAGTTTATCTATCAAGTAAAAAGCTACAAAATAAAAAATCGGAATTTTTAGAGCAGACCATTATATACTAAATGATTTTGTTACATTTTTCCGGCGGTCGTAGCTCAATGCTAAAGCGTTTGCTTTGCAAGCCAAAGGTCGTGAGTTCGACCCCCGACGGAGATTAAAAAAAAGGATTGTCAATCGATTTCTGAGCTCTAAACTACCCCGGTTGGTGTGAATTTGATCCATCACCCGCAAAATGTCAGTCATAGCCTATTAATTAAAATTGGCGGTAGACGAAAGTCGTCCCGTGAAGACCACCCATTCATAGTAAATTCCTGTAATAATAAAGGATGATGCGTGAATCTCGGGCTGTAGTCTATGACGTTGGCGGATCAACACTCCACATGCAGCGTTTAGCCATATACACCATGGTAAGCGTCATAGAATTCCACAGAGACTTCAGAATGACTATCACCATCTGTCGGTATTCTCCTTTATGTGTTTACATAAAAAATTATAGCGCCTGGTAACCCGAAATCTCGTCCAATAAGAATTCAGCATATACTTAATTATTTTTAAGTAGAAAATGAAGCTTCACTTGAAAATGCCTTCACGGGTATGCCGAAACGTGTCGCATAAAATGAAAATGTAAAATATTTATAAATAAAAGTTCCTAGCCACCAAAGTCCCGCCGACTACATTCGCGGCCGATTTGGCCGCGTTAGACACACGTCGTTAGGCGCGCGGCTTTCAACTACGGCCCGGGGTCCAACTTTCGACCCCCTTCGAATCCCGGGATCGTAACAAAAGCCACCTCTTCCTGAATTATTATCGCCGGATTAAAAAAATATTAAACTGCGATTAGCGAAAAATGACGAGAGAGAAAAAGCAAGAGTGGAAAAATGGCAAATGGAGAAATCATTTCAAAGTCGATTTTCATTTTACTTGCTGAAAGATAACAATGGCAATAAGATTTAATCTGTATTTAATATTGTTTCAAACATTGATTTTTAGATTCAGAGTATTTTGACTAACATTGAGAGTCTCCGGAAATTTGGCCGACATCAATTTGGCCGAAATCAATTTGGCCGAAGAACACATTGCTGAATACCGGATAAGATACAGTAAGGAAGTATGTATTGATTTGGGAAATATCTTTCAATAGTTCAATGGTTTAACCCGCACACATATACAATCAGTAAATATGTGTGTACTAACGTAGAAACTAATACTTATACACACCTATATAAGCCACTGCTAGTTTATATATTTAGCCAGTATTGAAGATGGTCTCCTGGGAGGCCGGAACATGTAATCGTTTAAAATAAATGTGAACCAAAACTAAATATTTTTGATTGGTAATTTTTTTTAAATTAAAATTAATTTAAAATTATGCAGTTTCACCAAGTAGTGTCAGTTGATAACCTTAATGTTATTAAATTTCTTTCTATATCCGTTCCTTATCTGCTGCATATAGTGACCAAAAATTACCTTCCGTAAGTTCAACAGCACGATTATTTTACTTTTGACTGGATTATGTGTCCGTTATATCCGAAGTTTTTTTAATACATGTCCGTTATATCGAGGTGTTACTGTACAGAAACTGTAATGAAAGAAAAAAAAATGACCGTTAATTCTTGATTAAAATCACAATTAACAATCTGACGATGTGATTTCATTTATATATTTAACCCGATTTTGTGTCCGTAATATCCGAAGTTTTTTTGAATAGAGGTCCGTTGTATCGAGGTGTTACTGTACAGAAAATGTAATGGAAGAAGAAACAATGACCGATAATTCTTGATTGAAATCACATTTAAAAATCTGACGGTGGGATATTATAAAATGTGATTTTATTTTTATATTTAACCCGATTTTATTTTATTTTATATTTATTTAACAGAACCGCAGTTCCAAGGTACATAGAATAATAAAGAATAAGAGACATAGAGTATACATAAACATACAATACATACAAAAGAAAAAAAAAACATAAAATAAGAAGAAGATGACACGTGTCAAAGATCACAGAGATCTACGAGAACAATACCATCGACAAAAGAGGAAAAGGATGTAAGAAAAGGATCGATGTGTGCTGGTAGGCCATTTTGTGTCCGTTGTATCCAAAGTTCATTAAATAGATGTCCGTTATATCGAGGTATCAATGTACACAAACTACTCATATAATGGCAGAAAAAAAGAAAAAACAAATATCCGACGAATCTCGATTAAAATCACATTTAAAAATGTGACGGCGTGATTTTAAAAACTCAAGTTATCACATGTGCAGAATATACCGTTAAATATTTCTGTGCTAAGCATCCGGCATTCTGAGCGACGTGTATTATATCCGGTTAATCTGAGAAGTTAATCACACAGGGCCGCAGCGGGGCATTCGTGCGCCGTTTATTTTTCGAGGCCCCGTACCGCGGCGTTCGCTTTTATTTAGAATAAATAATAAAAGTTTCACCAAGTAATTTCCCCGAGTGGGAACGTCACGTCGGACCTAATAGGGGAACATATTTCATACGACTGCTAAAGTGATTGACAACCTTTGATGTGCATATTATTTATAATAACACATACGAGAATACTTGCAACAGACAGTGATGGAGAAAACCCATCTATGGATTTAACCCTCTTGAGACGGAGATTTTTTAAATAAAAATTCAAGTTTTAAGCTATATTTTATCAGCATGTTGTTTTCCTTATGTGACTGTATGGTCACGCTAGTCCTAAGTATTAAGAAATTATTTTGTGTGAAACATTATTCTTTGTTTTGTTTTTTGTATGTATTCTAAGTAAGGCTAGCCTTTGGGGTTGAAATACAGCTACACCGAAAATATTTGAAAATATTTATGATATTACCTTCTTAGATCAACATATTGTTATACGAAATGAAAAATTACGTAAATCATTTTGAAAAATATTTAAAAAATTGTATGAAATCTTATGAAATATGCGTTTTGAAGAAAAAATATTCAACCCGAAATAAAATATCTCACAAGGGTACTCGGTAACTGTTTCCGTTGCGGCGGCTGCAGAATAACTGTGGTGGAGACACTTCTTAACCGAAACTGAGCGAAAGATACAATGTTCAGGTAGAGAAGCCCGAAATAAAATAGTCAATTAAACAAAAAAGTAACTGTGATGTTCGAAACAAATTGTTGCTCGCAACTGCACGAGCTTGCCAAAACAAACCATAGGCAGTCCGGTATATCCCATGCGACATGTCCTGACAATGTTTTACGTGTCACTCCATCTCCACTAAAGCCTCCACGGGCCCGGCTTCCTGTAGTAGGACATACAACCTCACAGGTACATCAGATATATATAAGATAGATAAATATGAGACGCATACATTCACGTTGCATCAAATGTCGATATGATACGCAGAATTTAAATAATTTCTTGTGATATGGATTATACAAAGAAATAGGTCGAAAGCGTGCTTAGTGTTAACACATGACTTTTCCGTACTATTTAGAATGCGTAAGAGGCCTTTGTCCGACCGGTACGGCGTTTCGCCGGCCGGACAAGAGTTAACTGGCCAGCTGCCGGAACACTGTGACATGCAGCGCCGTCAAGACAATCACGGCAAAAAAGCAAATTAAAGATGACAGTTGAACCAACATGAAATGGAGCAACCGTCATAACAAATCAAATGGCGTATGCAAACGCCGTGTAATTTATATAATCAAAATCAACATTATAGATAATACAAAAAAACGTTTTTCGAGGCTTTTCGGCATCAGCCTGAAAGATCAAGCTGATACAATACAACAAGTATCTCTTCTTTAAGAAACAGATAAATATACACTTACAATCACCCAAATAACACACGTTTCCTGCATGCAGCGTCCAGCCCCCCTGGCAAAAAACTCCACATAGAACACTGGTCTTCACCGGTTTGTACTGTGCTGCATGCGATTACATAAAAAAAAATATCCTGCAATATTTTTCTCTTCCTCATTTCTCCATGATGCATTACGCACTGCCCGCCCTTTCTCTCGTCGTAAAAGAATAATGAGCCCAGCAAGGGAAGGCAAAGGGCGATGCAAAACGGCAATCAAAACCGTATCAAGCTCTTAGCGGAGTAGGAGGATCGGGGTGGAGTTCATTTGGTGACTCTCAAAGAGAAAGCCGAGGGGAAGCCGCGCTGAAGAGGGCGAAAAAGGGGAATACATGGCCTGTTGCAAGATGCATGACAAAATATGTTGCAAAATACGAATACACTTTCGTCATATAGCAACATCCTCCTCTTTAAAAAGTTAATTATTCAGTTGCGTGGTGGCTGGATGAGGAGCAAATTAACAACGCAAAGACTTTTTCTGACGCACATTGACATAAATATTTCGATTACTTTACAAACTTCTGGCCCGAACCTAGACACAGTATTCAGACCGGGCCAACGACAATACGACACCCGGCACGATCGGGGGACAACTACTGACTCCGGCACCGCGCCGTTGTCGGCAACACCGAGCGCCGCAAGTGACGATCTCCATAACTGACGTCACTCCCGTGAACGGACATGCCCAAAGTGTCAATATGGCGACTCAAACATGTACAACAAGCGAACAGAAATAAGAGACGAAAGATTGTTCATCGAGGTTTTCGGTAGCAGTCAGCAAGGGCTATATCATGCTGATGTCAACATTTATGTCGACTTCAACGATATACGACAACAAAACACATGATAATGAAAACTCTTACACACTCGTATTATACAATCATTCAAGTGTTAAGTTCACCTTATGTCTTCTCTCTCTGTGTCGCAGATGTTTTACTTAGGGACGAGGGTCGCGGGGAGGTCTTTAATTGACAACTTGGCTGGTTTCCGGTGCCCCCACAGCAGCACCCAGTTACCCGTCGGGACAAACAATACGGAAAACCGGAAGTGGCTGCTCGCGAGCGCAAAGACGTCTATATACGCTGGCTTCAAGTCGCACAATACCGCAGCTCTGCCTTTTAGCCAGAGAAAATATTAATTGAACCGCACTCCTGTAAACACAGTCAATCCTCCGATATTGTACATGTACTTTCTCCACCAAGAAGACTGCTATGGATCCTGTATCATTCAACGGTTGTTCTCTTCCAAAAGCAAGCTCCATCAACATCCTTGTAATATCAATCTCGAATAACGACAAATATTACGAGTCAATTAAGTATAAAGCCGGTTTCGCTTCCAAAAAACTAGGTGTATTATATAGATCACTAAGGTATTTCAACGATAAACAACTTCTTCTTCTATATAAAGGACAAATCCGACCCATCCTTGAATACGGCAGTCACCTTTGGGTTGGAGACACAAAATATCTTCTAAATTTAATTGACTCAGTTCGAAGAAGAGCATGTAGTGTCCAGCCTCCCTGACTGATTGTCATTGCATGCACAGCAGAGTGCACTGAACATGACCGGCTGTGCTCTCCTGCATGCGATTACATAAAAAAAATACAATTCAATTTGAATCTCAGGGGAGTAGAAATCACTTACTTGGAGATTAAATCCAACGACGGTAGGATCAAATCCAAGTGATTTGATTAAAATGACAATTTTTCCTAGAACCTCTTAAGGAAAGATAAAATGCAATTTTCCGAAAATGTTTGAAAAGCCATGAAGGGGCGACGCAAAACGGTGACGCTTTTAAATAAATTAAAAATGTACGTAAAAGCTATGAGAGAATAATTATTTAGAAATGTTGTTCAGGGTGTGTTGTACGAATTTTATACATTACATGACAAACGTCATCTATTGATTTCTTTTTACATTTTAAGTCAAACGGAGATACATGATAAATTAATATTACGAGGGTTATCCGTAAAATAAGGTTCCCAGATTTATAACAGTGTAAAACAAGTTTAATTCCATGAATGCGTACATTTTTGGAAAGTTTAGACTTTTACCTAATTTTCTTCATAGTCGCCACTGAAGTCAATGCATTTTTGCATGCGGTATACGAGCTTTTGAATGTCCGAGTAAAAAAATCTGCCGCCAAGCCACGCAGATACCTGAGAACCGTTTCTTCCAGCCGAGATGCGTTCCGACCAGGTGTTTCTTCATGTCAGGGAAGAGAGCATAGTCACTTGGGGCTACGAGAGAGCTTCAAGAGCTACGAGTATATAGAGATTGTATCATTATATATTTAATATTTTTGTATCAAATATCTTAAAGCTTTACGAACGTTGACTATAATACTATAATATGTTCAAAGTAGAATAAATATCTATGCTATTGAATCTATAAGATGTAAGCCGGCTAATCTCGCGAGGAACATTCTACCAAGTTTGCGATTACGGCGATATATACACTTCCGTTTCCTGCTGCAGAAGGCGACATCTTCAGGAAATCCAGCAGCATGGGAGTGGTGGTTGTGTGTACAAGAGAGTATGGGAGAATGATATGAGTATTAAGGAAGCAAGAGAGATATAGCTCCTTAGCACGGGATAAGACGAGGAAGTGAGCAGTACAGGAAGAAGATAAGCCAGCAGAGAATCTGCATACGAGGGAAGATATTTTTGCATGAAATCTGCCGAAAATTATGGGTAAGGCGACCATTCCAAAACTGGTTTAATTTAATATGAAAATTAAAAATATTCTCGCATATCTTTTTTAGTTAACACTGACACCCTCATCGGCCGCATTGAGGAAGTATACAGGAGCAGGTCGCAAGGCAAAGAACTTGTTTTTTAAGTACAATTCGCATTTATTTTTAATAAACACTTGGTTTCCCCGCCCGACCGTTACATGACGTTTCGACGGCCGGACGAGAGTGCCGCGCAACTCGAGTCGACGGCAGGCGGGCCACAGTGACATGTGGCGCCACAAAGATCATCGTGGCCAAGTCACAAATTAATGACAGTTGAAGCAACATGAATTGGAGCAACTGTCAAAACAAATAAAATTGCGTATGCAAACGCCGTGTAATTTTTTATACGAAATTAAAACTAACATTATTAAATGTGCATGTCAGGCGAGCGAACGAAAATAAGAGACAAAAGGTAGTTTTTAGAGCTGATATTACTGTATATCTTTATATATATACCAGTATATATATATTTTAAAGCATGACGTTTGAACAACAACAAATAATGTCCTGGTTTAAATATTATGAATTATGGTCACCGCTGTATTAGGGCGAGATCGGGGCGCAAATTTAGATAGTGAGAGTTTAAAGTTGGTCGTACAGCACATCTCCATATCTCGGCAATTTATGCGGTATCTTATGCGGGACGAGCAACTCATGACGCACATACGCGTCTTGCGAACTATCATATTTACGTGCGTAAATAATGATACTTCCTGAAACTTACGAGCTCACATCAAGAACGCAGTAAACCAGAATAATGTTTTATATTGTGAACGCGTTTTTCGTTAAATTATCAAAATTGGTGTTATCAAATGGTAAATGGGTCTCGCTATCGTCCGGCTAACCATCCGATATCTTTAGATTAAACGTGATCCATATAAATCCACTATTGAGATGTGGATGCTACCCAACGAATAGGCACACTCGTGGCAATGGGCAGGATATATCTGTCGAAGAGACGACGGTCGATGGGGAAGAAAAGTATTGGAATGGCGCCCAAGAACTGGCAAACGAAGCATTGGCCGACCCCCTGCAAGACTGACGACATAAGAAGAATAGCGGAAGTGACCTGGATGCGTAAAATCGAAGATGGAGACTCATGCGGGAGGCTTACGTTCAACAGTGGACGGATACAGGCTGATGATGATGATGATATCACGAAAAATATAGCTAAAATACACTGCTGTCGTTTCTTCAGGTGCAACGGCGATGGAGATAGCTAAGTGGCAAGGACGCAACAAGTATTAATGTTTGTATATAATTAATAATGACATCAGCATGATATAGCCCTTGCTGACTGGTACCGAAAACCACGATGTATAATCGTTCGTCTCTTATTTTAGTTATAAGTGTGTTTTGAGTACCGATACACTCGCAAATGTATCACAGTCGTGAAGTGATAAGTGGGCGCTGCGTCGAGTTGATCTTTCTTTCCTTCCGGTTTGAGAGGCTGCTCCCCGCTTAAGCGCAATCCTGAATTTCAAAACACTTTCAGGCGAGTTTCAGGACGAGCAGAGTCTACGTAACAAACTTTATAAATATACGTTTCACAAACATTAATATCATTCGAATAATTATCAACCGACCATACCAGTGGAACTCCGATTAACCGTTCTTGTTAAATATATTTTCCCGCATTTATAATTTCGGCAAACTTGTGTTATATTTTGTCAATGTTTTCAGCATTCACTTTGAGATCCATTATAAATTATAAACATTTATTTATTTACCTCGTTTTTACATGGATCACGTAAGATAAGTTCTCCTTTAGGAGACTGCAGTTGCGACTAACTCGTAGGCCGTGGAATAGCCTGGGGGACATTTAACGAACCAATATAGCAGCTTTCACATTAATGTATGTATGTATTTGGTTTAAATTCGAATAAATAATAGTAACCCAAGTGCCATGGCTTTATTTCAGCTTTGATATCAAAAAATTTAAATAACTTACCAAAATTTAAGTAAAATTCAAGAAAAGGTATGAACCGAAGAAATCGTAACTTACCTGTAACAAAAGAA
The DNA here is from genome assembly GCA_022606575.1 of Glossosoma conforme. Classification (NCBI taxonomy): domain Eukaryota; kingdom Metazoa; phylum Arthropoda; class Insecta; order Trichoptera; family Glossosomatidae; genus Glossosoma; species Glossosoma conforme. Next base: position 559,246 of record JAGTXR010000167.1, read on the forward strand.
ATAACAATAATCAGTAAAATAAAACATATACATTTTGAGTAATTTCATTCAAATCTAATGGATATATTCTGTTAACTTTTCAACCTTCTAAGCTGTTTTTATTTTTATGTAATCGCATGCAGGAGAGCACAGCCGGTCAAGACCAGTGCACTCTGTTACGCTCAGCCAGGGAGGCTGGACGCTGCATGCGGGAAACGTGTTTTGTGTTCATGTTTTGTATGTGGGCTGAGAAGATTTCAAGTGTATATTTATATTAATTAAATATACATATACTATACATAAAATTATTTTTCCAACGCGTCAATCCAAGCACAAAAATAACGGCAGAAGCGGGATGCGAACCGCGGAACTTGGAAACCAACTATGCCCAGGTATTCATACCGCTCAGCCAACTGGGCCATTGCTATGCCTAGAGCCTAGACCGACTCGCGTTGAAACTAGTATTTATATCATTGTTATCATCGTATGATAGATGTCGCTATAGTATATATTCAAAGTATGTATATTTTTATTTTTTATTATTCAATCAGTCATCATTTATTCACAAGCTTAATATTATTACTTTCCGACAGTCTATTTATTTTAGTAAGTACCACTCGGGTCTTGAACCAAACTATAGACTGACTGGACGAGAAACGACTACTTATAGTTCCGACTCGGACTTTATAACCAATCATTTACCTGTGTTACTGATGATAAATTTTACTTTCTTGAAATTGTCTCAACGAGACATTATTAAATGATTTTTTTTTTTAATTTTTAATAGAATATTATTTTATTATTTCAATATTCTAATCTACTTTTATAGATCATTGACTTTATTACAATATTATTATTAATTAAATATACATATACTATACATAAAATTCTTTTTTCAATTTATATGTTTCTTGAAGAGATCCAGATTGTTGGAAGGAGGAAACACACACACACTGGAAGAGCATTCCAAATCTTAGCGCTGGCATTAAAGAAGGAACTTTGGAAACTGCCAGTTCTTGGTCGACACGCATCAATCGTGTATGGATGTTCGGCAAGTGTATATAAAATATATAAAATAATTTATTTAGTAAAATAGTCAGTAATTGTGCTAAATATACACGGTTAAGAACCATCTCAGAGAGGCGAGCCCGATGGATCGGTCACATCATGCGCCACGATGATCTTCTTCACGACATTGTGGAGGGGATGGTTGATGGTAGAAACTGTAGAGGGCGACCTAGACGGGAGTATTTGCAGCAAATGTTCGAGGACATAAGTTATAGCTCTTTTGCTGAACTGAAGAGGGTTGCGGAGGACCGAGAGGAGTGGAGATCGAGATGCAACATTATGTTGCTGCAAACCAATCCACCGAATTGATACTACGAAGCAGATACGGTTATAATAAATTAATTTGAAAACGTTAAGTACTAATTAAGGAGCGATCAGATAATCGAGTTCGGAGGAATAAAGGAAGCCTTAACAATCACCTGCTGATGTAATCGCAATGTTTCTAAAGATCGGTAGAAGAAGATAGAACAATGGAGCAAGTGAATAGACGTGGATAGACGCCAGCGAGGCTCACGTGGGATTAGAACATGGAAACCTCTGGTAGATACGAACAATACGTCCGCATTAACCGCGCTCCAGAACCCCTACATATTGATGGAGAGGCCCCGGATGATGAAGATTGAGGATCACTGGTAATCTACGTGTCTTTGCTGTAATGAGATCGGGATTAAGGATTTTGTCTTGTAAACACGTTTTCTTGGTGAACATATCTTACATAGGCGTACAGGCCACTGAGAGCAAAGACCAACACAAAAAGTTCGTCTACCACCTAGAAAATGCTAAAACCTTTTTTCTATAATATCCATTTTTTTAAGTAATATACAGGTATTTAAAAAATACCTGTACATTACTTCCCTCATTAGTAAATGTATGCATTGAAAATGCTTATTTTAAGAAGACTATCAGACTCAGATCATTCAAAATACTGTCCATCGGCAGCTGCACCTTTTACTATCTTTCAGGTAGAATGCGGATTCCACGCTGGAAAAAGTGCACAGCTCACACCTGGCGGGCGCAGCGACAAGGAGATCCATCACGTACGGCTGCCAAGCCAAGAATGAGTTCCGCAGGCAGCTCGCTAGGGAAGGGATTTGGAGTGGGAGAACCAAGGTACACTAAAGAATCGCCGGATCCACCATAACAGCGCTTGTCAGAACTGTAGCGCCATGGGAATTTTATATTACGGAAAACCCTCGTATTTACATTTCAAATGGACCGGAAAAAACTATATTAAAGTGTATATACTCTATAAAGTATAGAAAGGTTCACTGTACAAGTAACCTAGTTTATGAAGTAGCACAATATTGTTCAGGCCTTCTTTTTCGAATATAATCCACACGAAGAAGATGTGATCCACTAATGCTCTTCTCCTGTATTTCGTTTATCGCACATTTTTTACACGAAAGTAAGGCATGTTTTACGTACTATCTATGAAGAAGTACGCCAAACGCTTCGTGCCTTGTGCATGAATTTCCTCGTATTTCGGCAAAGAAAGTAGAACAAATCTGTACACACCTCCGTACTTGGAATCGCGTACGAGTATTACAGGGCGAACATTGGTTCTATTTTTTCTTTATTATAACATTTTACTTTACTATTGACATCAGCATTATGTAGCCCTTGCTGACTGGTACCGAAAACCTCGATATACAATCTTTCGTCTCTTATTTCTGGTCGCTTGACGTTCATGTATGTGTCCGCTATATTGCGACTAGTTATATAGACCGCCGCTTGTGGCGCCGACGAGGAACCAGTTGTGTCCCGCCCTTCGGCGAGAGAAGATTGTATTGTGGCTCGGCCGAAGACTAGGTCGAACCAAAATTTGTAAAGTTTTATCGTAAATATATGTCAATGTGCTTCTGACAGACTTTTTCAGAAGCACATTGAAATATACTTACGATAAAACTTTACAAATTTATGGCTCGACCTAGCGTTCGGCCGAGCCACACTAGATTCTGCTCTCGCCGAAGGGCGGGACACAACTGGCGTGATGAGCTTTCGCACCGACGCCACCTGCGGCTGTCTATTAAACTATTCCCAATATGGCGGACACATACATGAACGTCTAATTTTTCACCGATAAACCGCGCGGAAGAGGCCCTATCTGAACTCGTCCTAAGGTCACCCTGTCACAAAGTCGTCCCCCGTCTATCTCGATCCCCCGGCTTCCGCGGCGCGTAATCCCCGCGGCTGGTTTTTATCTAAACGGTCCATGCGGGAACGTACAGAAACGAGCGTCTCACAACCACGCGGCATGAGAGAGATGACGGATCCTTGTAAATGTACATCGTAAGATGTCAAGATATGTGTTTTTTATTAGTTTCCACAATGTCTTAAAACCAAGACGTTTGACCAATGCATCCTCCCTGTATTAACTTATGACTTAGTGACGTGGAATCTATCAGCAAGTCTTCTTCTTCTTCTTCTTTAGCCTCGCCATTTCCCATCATCTGGGATCGGCTCTCTTTGTCCACATTCGCCATGTCTGTCTTTTTATTATGTAAACACATACAGGAGAAACCATGATGCATATGGCTAAGCGCTGCATGTGGAGTGTTGATCCGCCAACGTCATAGACTACAGTCCGAGATAGACGCATCATCCTTATTAATACAGGAATTTACTATGAATGGGTGGTCGTCACGGGACGGCTTTCGTCTACCACCAATTTTAATTGATAGGCTATGACTGGCATTTTACTGGTGAGGGATCAAATTAACACCAACCGGGGGTATTTTAGAGCTCAGAAATCGTTAAAAATTATTATTTTTTAATCTCCGTCGGGGATCGAAACCACGACCTTCGGCTTTCAAAGCAAACGCTTTGATCGTTGAGCTATACCCGCCGGCTTAGTCTATCCGCGAATTTTCAGCGGGGGTTAAAATCAAGACACTAGTATACACGTATATAAAAGGCTGACACTCTTGTATGTACATACGGGGCATGTAACTTAGGATTATCGAAGTGTTTTGATCTCCTATCATCTTCGCATACGTACGCCATGGGGTTTTATGGCTTTTGCGTTATGAAAGAACGCCTCGAGCAGAATGCCGAACGACACAATCGTAAAGATCACGACGCCATCTTACATTCTGCTTCCTCTAAAGCAAAAAGTACGTCCAACCCAAGCCTAAAATATTGAAAAGTTTATCTTTCATAGTACTGAGATTTTTTTATGTCATCACATGAAGGAGAGCACAGCCGGTCAAGACCAGTGCACTTTATGACGCTCAGCCAGGAAGGCTGGACGCTGCATGAGGGAAACGAGTGTTGTGTTCGAGTTTGTTGGGTTTGCAAAATTGCAAGTGTATATTTATCTGTTTCTTGAAGAGATCCAGATTGTGGGAAGGAGGAAACACATCACACACAAACAATTTAGTTGGAAATCGGTTGGTTTGTCCTTGACAATTGTTTAAGGATAAGGAGGCAAAGATTCTTCCTAGAAAAAATACTAACCTGCCAGAGACTATGCCTCTTGGGAAAGTGATCAGACTGTTCAACCATATCGCCTCGAATATTGGTATATTCCACTCGAGAGAAGCCCAGTTTCGACATGAGCTCCACGAATTTATTTATCAAAGTAATTTCGTAGTCTTCTGTTCAGCGAGCTTCGGGACTTTTTAATGATCGTTGTTAATAATCATAAATAACTATACTTATAAATTGTTTCTCTTATATTATATCTTATTTCAGGATCGTATAAAATAAAATTCGTAATTTTTTTTTATGAGAGAAAAAAGAATCAGTTCCATAGCCGCCCGCCGGAAGACGACCCACTGTGTTACGCTGTCCGCGATCTCCGTTTAACCAAACTTCAACAACCTAAGTGTAGCTTTTCAAAATTTAATTAATCACTTTAAGAATTTAGCAATAATTATAATTCAATTCATTCCTTAACTAAACTCATTCGTTCTATCTTTTAAGATACAATTCCGCTAACCATTCTAAGTTCAAAGCGAGCTTCGGAATTTTTTAATAATTGTTGTTAATAATCATAAATAACTATATTTATAAATTGTTTCTCTTATATAATCTTATTTCAGGATCGTATTAAATAAAATTTGTAATTTTTCAGAATGAAATAAAATAAATTAAAATTGAAAGTAAAATTGAAACTAAATATTCAGCGCAATATTAAAAAGTACCTGTAACCTTTTCAGAAAACGTTAGTGAAAATTTCAGAACTCCTTTCTATAAAATCATAATCAATTCGTACAACTATCGAAAACTTTGGAATGAAATAATAGTGCAAAAATGTTAATTTCATAAAAAAAATTAGCCCCTTATGAATTATTAGTACAATCAACAGGTTCTTAAACTTAAGCGTGTCGCCGACCCATTCAAAAAAAAGGCGACGATTTGACGGTCATAATGGTTTCGTCGTAACAATAAATTAAACACGAAGGTTATAAACTAATAAATAATACAAAAAACTGATTAAAAGATTAATGCAAATTTGATAAGAAAATGGGTCGCGATGTCGTGAGAAATAAAAAACGATTTGAAAGGTAAAAAAAATACTATTAAAATAATATTTGAAAAAAAGCTTGTGAATAAATGTTGACCGATTGAATAATAATAAAAATAATAATATACATACTCTGAATATATACTACAGAGACATCTATCGTTATATGATGTTAGCAATGGTATAAATAATATATTAAATAAAAAACAGACAGAGAATGGTCGTGTGGCTGCGTGGTGTGTAGAATAGAGCAAAGGTGCAACGTTCGTGGTTCGAATCCCGCGTCTGCCGATATTTTTTCCGATTGAATTGATGCGTATAAAATTTGATGTACAATTGTATGTGAGTTAGTATTACTACAAAATACGTTTTCACGTTTTTTTTTACTAGTGAAATCTTATTCTCACATCAGTTCCATATATTTACAACATATAATCACCACGAATAGCCGTCACTTAGTTTTGTCAGCTCTCACTGTCGATTACACGTTCTAGGACATATCTGCACCTGAAGGTCCACTTGGGAACATGTAAGATTCCCAACAACCTCCAGAGCAGAAATCTTAAAAACTTAAAGAATAGTGTAAATATTGTATATGATATTTCAATTGATTAATAAATCAATTTGGTAAACTCATCCCTTTGAAAAAAAATCCTGACTTCATTCTTAAAAATTAGTCTCGGATACTATTAGCAGCTTTCTCTTCGGTACACGGGCTCTCCGTCATGAAAAAATTCAGAGAAAATACCGAAGCTTACGAGAGAAATTTTTGGTACTTATTTAGGCGATATTTTTATTATTGGAACCGATGCATTGAATTTTATGAAATTGTTTTGCGTAAAAAGGGATACTCATCATGCATATGATGTACCTTTAAGGCATTTTTTTTTTTTAAATATAAAAATAAGACTTGTTTTTGAATCGCTGGTATAGAGACTACGGCAAGCATAATGTATGTATGGTCTTTACCTAGAAGTGTACAGTAAGCCCAATGGGCTTCTAGGATGCTAGTACACGCGGCCGCAAGGCAAACTGCGAGTGTTTTATATTTAAAATTTCCCACGACTATACAGTGCGATACAAAAGAAACGACCATGTTTTGAAGCACATAACATCATCATTTTCATTAAATATACCTACATCCCCGTCTTTAAAAAGACGGGGATGTAGGTATATCATAGTCATGACGACAAGTCGCGGGTTCGTCATGTGGTCGCGCGGAGGAAGGATTCAGGAGCAGATTAACAACACAAAGAACTCCTTTTTGAAGCACAATTCGCATTTATTTTTAATGGAGACTTGATTTCCTCGTCCGACCGGTATGGCGTTTCGCCGGCCGGACGAGAGTTAACTGGCAACTGCCGGAACACTGTGACATGCAGCGCCGCCAAGACAATCACGGCAAAAAAAGCAAATTAAAGATGACAGCTGAACCAACATGAAATGGAGCAACTGTCATAACAAATAAAATGGCGTATGCAATCGCCGTGTAATTTTGTAACTAACAACATTAGGTGTGCATGTCAGACGAGCGAACAAAAATAAGAGACGAGAATTTACAGCATCAGCCTAAAAGAGCTTTATCAAGCTGATATCAAAACAAGCTACACGGTGTATAAAGCATATGGTTAAAAAACTTATCTTTTTATTGTTTTAAAAATATCAATATAAAATTAAAGACGATCATATTTTGAATCACTCTGTATCACATAGTCGTTGAAAAGCTTTCTGGTCTGCATAAAAGGAGCACCTTAAAAGGTTCAGCAAGGGTGAAAGAGGGCTTTCTGAATGCGGGGGCGCTCCATCCGCGGGCCGCGAACCCCCAAAGGGCCCCGGATAATAACACCCCTGCGAACAATCGAGAGTTACGTAGCATCCCGTTGGGGCGTATTGATGACCCCTGGAATAGGTTAACCACTATCTTGGTATATTGAGAAAGTGAGGTATTGCGATACTGAGATTTTCTCAACAAGGTATAGAATGGCCTTAAATCTTTGAGAGGTGATTGATAAGGGATCTAGGTGTGATTTACGCATCACATTCACATAATATTATGTACTTAATTTTCCACATATCCGTTCTGTGGCGGACTTCTATTCTATCAACAGTAACAATTTCGCTATCTATGCCTGTCTAATAATCTTGCCTTATGTGGTCCATCCACATACCGTATTAAAAATTGATAAAGCCAGATTTGAAGCGTCCAGGAGTTGATATTCCCACGCCAAGTGACCAACCGACAAGGCACACGTGAAATTCATAGAATCCTTCAGAGTTTATTACAATTTCTAAGAGTCAGTTATAAATAAAAAAATCCGTTATAAAAATTAAGCAGACGGTTAGACTCTCTCTTGGTTGACTCAAGGTTGGATGGACACTGGATGCGCCTTCACGTGGCCATCCAGAGGGGATTCGGTGCTCCCCTCACTGAATAGTACAATAATAATAATGCCGTGTATGTGTACATGCCGATTTATATTTTCTTTCTATTCTGTTTAATTAAAATTTTGCTTTTTTCTGTATTTGCTTGGAATTATTGCCTATAAAATTTCGATTATGGCACTAGTGACTGAATAAATACATTTTATTATTCTTATATATTGAACATTTACATATAAAAACGCGCGTTTTATTCACCACTAATTAATCGATAGCTTCACTGATAAGAAACTTTAACGATATCTTGATATTTTGCATTCATTTAATAAATTTTAATGCAATTAAATAATTGCTCTTTTCAATGTGTGTTATCTACGAGTATCACTAATGATAACGCGATTTATTAAAACATGTCGTTTGTCATTGAAATCAAAAATACCTGAAAAGATAAGGGAATACCGCCTAAGATGGTATGGGCATGTGACACGGAGAGATGAAGACCACTTGGTGAAGAAAGCCCTCAACATACCCACGCTGAGAAGAAGACCTGGAAGACCACAGGCAAACTGGACTGCAACTGTGCACAAGGATATGAACACTCTAGGCTTGACCGAGAATGCAACGCAGGACAGACAGACATGGCGAATGTGCACATAGAGAAGCGAACCCAGATGATGGGAAATGGCGAGGCTAAAGAAGAAGATATTTCAGAATAGGAATACAATAATTGAAGACTCTGGGCTTCAGAGCGCCGATTTATATAGGCGCACCTAAACTATGCTAAAAGCCACACAACGATGATCATTCGGCGGCGCATACTTTAGAAAGCATATACGATACAATTTTTTTATATATAAATAAAAATACGAAACAGGCAACCTGGACAGCAACTGTAAACAAGGATCTGAAAACTCTGGGTTTGACCGAGAATGATAATATAATGAAAGACAGACAGACATGACGAATGTGCACACGGAGAGCCGACCCCATATGATGGGAAATGGCTATGCTAAGGAAGAGGAAGAAGTTTGTCATTGAAATCGATATTTGAAAGTAGTGCCGTAAAAACCATCCATTCATAGTGAACTCTTCTAATAAATGAAAGATGTCGGGCTATTCCGTTATATATTTATAATCGTGTCGGAAACAACAGGGTCATATCCTGTCTGCCCTGAAGTGGGCGACGTCGATGGCGTTACTCTCCCGGCCATCATCGAGTCTTCTTGTGTGCAGATAATCGGACACAGCGCACACTCCAGAACGTGTGACAGGGTCTGCTCCACGCCGCAGTCACATACAGTCGGTCCGCCGTAAAGCTGCCAGGCTTTCATTTGTGTCCTCGTCGTGCATACTCTGGTCTGAAATCTGTTAAGGGACCTCCGTATATTCTACCCCTGGTCGTGTCTAGGGGGCTAGGTCCTCTTTCGGTGCAATCCAAGTATTCCCCTCAGTTGCGCTTCTCCACATGTTCAGCCGCAGGGTGGCCTCAGGTATCACCAGTTCCGTTGTCGACTGTAGGAAACTTCTTCTTGATTTGAGCCGTGTGGTTATCTTTTTATACCCAAACATAGGGTGGAGTGAATCGTGGGTTGCTTTGGAGTGCTCATTCTTGGTGGTGACTTCTCGCCGTATGTTTGGTGGGGCGATGCCTGAGAGTTGATATAGCTTTGATACTGGAGTGCTGCGTGAGCTATTGCGTTGGCGGATCAACATTCCACATTCAGCGCAAACCCTATGTAATATGATAAGCGTAATAGCATCTATATATGATATTTCTGCATTACTATCACCATCTGTCGGTATTCTCCAGTATTTGTTTTTTTTGTGTCAACATATACAAGAGTCTACAGACAGGTGGTAATTGTGATTCAGAAGTTTCATCTGTGGATTCTATGACGCTTTCCATTCAACAAATGGATAAGCGCCGCATGTGAAGTGTTGATCCGCCAACGTCATATACTACAGCCCGACATTCACGCATCATACAATTATTATATAAATTTACTATGAATGGGTGGGCATTACGGGACGACTTTCGTCGACCATTAATTTTGATTTATAGGCTATGACTGGCATTTTACGGGTGAGGGATTATATTCACACAAACAGCTGTATTATAGAGCTAAGAAATCGATTAAAAAAATATTTTTTATATTTATTAAAGATATTTTTCATATTAAATCACCATTTTTTATTACATCAGACGATTAGTCCGACACTAGCGGGACTAGGTAGCATTTAGTTAACCTTTTCGCATCGGTTGTCGGCATATGCCGTCATAAGATTCCCCGGCCGTTGACATCGTTTGACGTAATATATCGTTTTGCTACTTTCTTAGAATGGTTTTTTATGCATCATCTGATAGCTAAAGGATACAAGAACCAATGTGATATATGAAAATAGACTATGTGAAGTACATTTATGCTACAAATACTAGTTTTATAATTGACAGTATAATTTGTATTTAAACCGAGCCGTAATGAAAGGGTTGACCACTAAGCTATGCCAGCCGGCAAAGTTCACGCAAAAAAATATTTGCGTGTTTTTTATAAAAGAACATTTTTGAATACTGAATCAGATGATAAGTCCGACACTAGCGGGACTAGGAAGGATTTGTTATAGATAAATAAACTGACATACACCGTCTTTAACCTCTCCTCCCCGATGATGTCTATCGACTACACATTGCTTGTAATAACTTAAATATCTCTGTGAATATAATACACACAGGGTTCAGATTTTAGGTATTCCTCCTTAATACATTTACGTATTGAAAAAAATAAAATATTTATAATAATAGGCACTCATCGGGAGCAGGAAATATTTTTCTAAAATCCGGAATAAATTCACCACTACAATCAAGACGCGTCAACTGTTATGAATCATTGCACCTGCCGGAAGTGTGTGCGAAAATAAAATTAAAAAATACCCAGAGGAGGCGGCATCTATACTCCTCACTCTCGCTGACGTACTAATATGAGTGAGCGAGACGGGAAACCTCAGTTGGTCGGCTAGTTCGAAATGATATCGATGCGCGTCGGCTCATCGATATGTTGACAGGCTAAGTAGTGTTAGTAGCTCTCGGAAGTTCACGCGCCAAGGTGCGTCTGGCCGTTTGAGATCTCCGTCTGATGTTTTTCATGTTTTTAGCTATTAAATGTAAATTATTACTGCTCATTGACATTAAATATTGTAAAATTAAGCGATATCTTTGAATATTTTCATTTTTTCGAATTTCTACTCATTTTATTCACTTTAAATCAGAATGTGTGACACCATCGGAACGCGCGGAAGTTTTTAGCATCGTAAGGCGAGGGTTAAAAAGACGACAAGTCGCGGTTTCATCACATGGCCGCGTGGACGATGGATACAGGAGCAGGTCGCAAAGCAAAGAACTTGTTTGTGAAGCACAATTCGCATTTATTAAATTAAATTATTAAAGACTTGATTTCCTCGCGCGACCTTTACGTTGTCGTCGTACGGGCGAGACTTAACTGACGACAGCCGGGACACTGTGACATACAGCGCCGCCGAGATAATCGCGGCTAAAAAACAAATTAAAGTTGACAGCTGAACCAACATGAAGTGGAGCAATTGGACTGGACTTTACCCGCCTCACACCCACATCACACTAGAGGACAGTTAATACTCCTTGGTGACGCGCTCATTCAGATTATGATCAGTTAGCAACTGATAAGTCCAGTGGGAGTCCCCTCTGAGCAATTGTGGCCACTGCACAGAAGTGCTAAAAGAAATAACCCGTGAATGAGATTAGAATCGCATTCATGGGTTGTAAAGAGAATGGAGATGGAAGATAGATTCTGAAGAAGATTTAGAAATGGAGCAACTGTCAAAATAAATGAAATGGCGTACGCAAACGCCGTGTAATTTTATTTATAATTAAAACTAACATTATTAGATGTGCACGTCAGGCGAGCGAACAAAAATAAGAGACAAAAAAACGTTTTTCAAAGCATTTCGGCATCAGCCTAAAAGAGCTATATCAAGCTGATATCACTACGTAGTGGCCATCTGTGGAACTAGCCGCCAACACTTGACAGATAGCGACTGTCGAAACCGAACAAACAAAATGGCGCATGCAAACGGCGCATCTTGTAACTACTATCTAAAATTTAGACTACCTTTTAATATGTACTTGTCGAGCTGATATCAAAACATACGACACGGTGTTACAAAGAGGCGGTGACCCATTCAAATTTAAGTCCGCCCCACGGTTTTACCTCAGTAGGAGGTAATACGTTACGTAAACACTGTTATCTCGCGTCGGGCAAATCTTTTCATACAGTTCCGCAACAAGGTAAACGTAAAAATGAATGTTTCGGTCTGGAGGGAATTCAGAAATTTCTCTATTTGTTTGGCGGGTTTGTCTAAGGCGCCTTGTTATGTGAAAGACCAGCCACGGATGCTGTAATATCATCACGACAGCCTGAATTCAAAACCCACAAAAAAATATTTTGATATTTATATTTTTAGCCTTCACGTTGAGATTTATTTCAATGTTAAATAGATAATCATTTCGCACCTCGTTAAGACACGAATCACATTCTTCTTTGTAGTATCAATCCGGTGAATTGGTTTGCAGCAACAGAATCTTGCATCTCGATCTCCATTCCTCTCGGTCCTCCGCAACCCTCTCAGGCTCAGCATAAGAGCTACAACTCATGTCCTCGAACACTTGCTGCAATTACTCCCGTCTGCGGCGCCCTCTACAGTTTCTACCCTCAAACATCCCCTCTACAATGTCGTGAAGAAGACCATCGTGGCGCATGATGTGACCGATCCATCGGGCTCGCCTCTCTGAGATGGTTCTTATTGATAACTGCATCACATTGATAACTGTTGCCGCAAGACACAGTTTCGTCCTCAATAAAAGCTTCATTAGTTCCAACGCGATGCAGTCCCAGCAAACACTCTGACATCAGCATGATATAGCAATGTGATAAATGAAAATAGGTCAGATAAGTACATTTATGCTTCAAATACTAATTTTCAGCAAAAAAAAATGGTTTGAAAAATTCACGCCGTATTAACAGTATAATTTGCATTCCACCGAGCCGTAACGAAAGGGTTAATGAAACATCAGTTCTCTGGAGTACATAAGTTTTAAATAATAAGTCAAAAACATCGATAGTGCGTTTTGTGAATTCGGGCAAGCCAATCCATTGGATTTCCTCCCTTTGTCTGGTGTTTTCTATGTCGCTGGTGTTCCTCCTTCCGTCTCATCCGCAGTGGATGCTAACTGGCTCAGAGTGCACAGTAATGCACTTTCCAATTTGGATGCATCGGAATAATAACTATCGCAGACAATGCAGCTCCTTCTAGAGAGGAGGAATGCCTCGAAGAGATATCCCGGATTAGACCAATTTCAAAGGCTTTGTGGGACTCGCTTACTGAATTTCAGTTCAAGTATTATACCTTATGCAATCGATTTACAGTAACTTACAAGTTTTAAAATATGGAGGTCTGTTTTTCATCAATATAGGTGGTTTTTTAGACTAAAGTGGTACCTTGTTATTTCGTTTTCGTTTTTTTCGATTTTTCTAATAATTTATTCATTTTCGATGGTTACGGCAAACAAACATAAGAATTTTTTTTTATTATTTATTTTATTTAAGAAAACCGCAGTTTCAAGCTATAAATAACAAGAAAAATAGGGTATAAATAAACATAACATAAATACAAAAGAGAAAAAAAACATGAAAGAAGAAGAAGATGACACGTGTCAAAGAACATAGCGATCTAGGAGAACAATACCATCGATAAAAGAGGAAAAGGATGTAAGAATGTGCTGGTAGCCATTTAGGAGCGCCATTGCCATTGCACTAAATTGAGTGCTCGAAGCTACACAAGTATGAACTGGGATCAAAAACAATGGATGGCTACGAGCACGGGTGTACTTATTTGCAACGTAGAAGAGAATCCCAGGGTTGTGAATTGCACCGCGAAGAAGAAGGAATGAATGTTTGAGAGCAGCAATTTTCCTCCGAGACTCTAACGAATGGAAAGAAAGCATCCCTAGAAGAAAAATAATCCTGCACAAACAGTATCATTTATCTCTTTCCTAGATCTATCGTCTAAATATTATGGTCACCTTCACAAATATTATCCCGATAAACCATTTTATGCGAAATTCTCAACGCTTATTCGTAAATATTATAAAATGGAAAAACGCAACACGGCAATGAAGTTTGAGTCATGCTATGTTCAGTTGCTCTAAACGTGATACCCACGTGTTTGACCTATATTGTCTGTATCGTTGAAAGATCCCGTATGACGTCAGCGTACGTTGTGTGTATTATGCATGTGTGACGAGGCTTTGCTTAAATTGAAGTGGCAAACTGTAAAGAAGCAACTTGGCAATTCGGAGTTAGTAAATAATATTTTTATAAATATGTACGATATACTACTATAAATAAATGTTTTTTTATGTTTTATTATTAGATATTTGAAGAGTTTTCGCTTTTTTAGATACCCGCACAAACAGTTTTTTTGGGTCCCTTTAAAAACGAAACAACGAGGTTTCACTGTATGTCAATTATGTTGCCACTGAATCGCTACTACTTAAGGGAAGAAATGTCCTTGAGGCTTGATCTCACTGTCACCAACAACTCTACAAAGCAACGCCAACCAATTTCAAGTCGCTGAAAAACTAACCTCTTCAATGGCAGTACTGCAGCTTATAAAGAGACAAACAACCAAAAGAGGATGCAGTTCAACAAAGAACTAATTCCTCCTGCACCCACCCACAACCGACAAACTCGTGTTACACTTGCCGAACACCCATACACGGTTAATGTGTGTCGACCAAGAGCTGGTAGTTTCCAAAGTTCCTTCCTTAATGCCACCGGTACATTTGGAATGCTCTTCCAGCGTCTATGTTTCCTCTTTCCTGTGATCTGGATCTCTTCAAGAAACAGATAAATATACACTTGCAATCTCCCTAACCCACACACAAACACAACACACGTTTCCCGCATGCAGCATCCAGCCTCCCTGGCTGAGCGTCATAGAGTGCACTGGTTTTGAACGGCTGTGCTCTCCTGCAAGGGATTACATAAAATTAAAATAAAGTTCGTTTCTTGACCGTAGAGCATTTGATTGGGGTCATCGCGACTTCGCTGGAGTCTCTCATGGAGCCTCAAGTGTGGCCTGAAAGGACCATCGTTCAACCCTGGATACGCATAAGACGAAAGAATCGCAGTGAACAGTGGTTGAAACCAACTTGAGTGAAGATATTGACATATTTAGTGTTATATTGCTTTAAATTCAGTACTGGTGTTTATGGAGGCGAAATGTTACACGTTTTATTTTGTGACAATAATGCCTTGTTATTTGTGAGTCAATCATGATATACTTATGACAGGGTTTTTGTTGTTACAAGTCAAACTGTTTATCTCGAGTCTCCTGACGCTAGTTCTGAGTGTGAGGTCAGTGATACTAAATGTGTCTATAAATTTACATCACCACATTTATGGTACCTATTATATTTATATTTTATAGTATATTATTGTATTTATATTATTGTACTTCAGAAATGCATTGAATTGATAAAATTTGTAATGTTTCTGCAAGGAAAAAAATAAATAAAATTGAAATTGAAAATTGAAATTGGATTGTCGTTTGCGATGGATCAGATTCCATGCCGGCCCAACGCATATGATATGGACTGCTATTACGTTGCATCTTGTTTTTCCTTGTAAGCAAGATTAAGGTCGCACCCGAGCGCCACACTTAGAGTTTTAATCCCACAGCGCGAGTGGCGTCAAAGGACATGAAGTAAACTAACAAGCAGAACACGGATAAGCTAAAGCCCTGCACTGGGAGCCGGTGACATCTCCGTCCTACTAATAATAATCCAACAAACAACAAAGCATATGACGCTACATAACGTAAGTTAAGTAAATTTTACGCTACACCATACCATAGTCGGCTCTATAATTGGAGCATATGGACACCGCAAATTGCCGTTTTTACAGTTCTGCATTGAAGTCAATACATTGTCCAAGAGCACCTCTATACCCGGAGGTCCACATAGGAACATAGAAGGTTCTCGGGAGCCTTAACCGTTTTTGTGCCAAGAGCGAGATTACTCGCATTCTTGGCCGTGCCCAGCAGGCCGGCTATAGAAAAAGAGCGAGTATTCTCGCTCTGGTTTGAGCCTCTGTGTCATCATATGTCCCGTTTTTTTGGTTAATTTAAAATATAGAACACACAGTGACATCTCTTGCTGCCATGTTGAAATAATTAGCTACTACGTATTGTCAAGAATTATCGATAATACATCGATTTCAAAAATAGCTTTTGATTTTTCAAAAAAATGACGGCCCTCGGGGTCTCCCCATACGAAAACCGCTTGGCATAGAAAAGGTTAACCCTTTCATTACGGATCGGTTTGAATACAAATTATGCTGTCAAATATAAAACTAGTATTTGAAGCATAAATGTACTTATCTGGTATATTTTCATATATCACATTGGTTCTTGTATCATGTAGCTATCAGATGATGCATAAAAAACTATTCTAAGAAAGCAGCAAAACGATATATCAAGTCAAACGATGTCAACGGTCGGGGAATCTTATCACAAAACTAAATGGACAAAAATTTAAACGTCGTGTAAATATTTCTCGGGTTGAGCGCTCTCCTTAGAACAAAATGGTCCAAGCCTCTTGGACGTCGGGCTAATAATCCGACTTTCTTTAAAAAAAAAATACAATAAAAAATCACCAAAAAATATACCGCGGATACTAAAGCTACCCTACCCTCTCTTCAAGCAATCGGATTTCTGTTCCTGAGGTTGTTGGGAATCATATATGTTCCTAAGTGCACCTTCAGGTTTAGGTATATTCTAGAACGAGGAACGGACAGTGTACATAACACACCCCATCATCATTTTCATTACCATGTCTTCTCCCCTAACTGAAGCTAACTTTAACGAACCTTCGCTACAAAGATCTGCCAGCCACCATAGTCTGAGGATAAGAAGGCACAGATTGTTCGTTCTCTCAAAGAGTAACGCTAACCTACCATAGAGTACCCCTCTTAGGAGACTGTTCAACCACATCAGCTCTGATGTATATATATTCCACGCAAGGGCGGCCCAGTTCAGAAACGAACTAGACGAATTTGTTTGGAGGAGTAGTTTGTTGGAGTCGTCAGTTTAATGAGCATTGGAACATTCCGTTGATTGTCTTTCTATTGATATATTTTTTTTAGTACTTAATCTTGCCGGCGGGTATAGGTCAACAGTCAAAAAAATTTAATCGATTTCTGAGCTTAAAATACCCCGAATGATGTGAATTTGATCCCTCGCCCGTGAAATGCCAGTCATAGCCTATTAATCAAAAAAGGCGGTAGACGAAAGTCGTCCCGTGAAGATCACCCATTAATAGTAAATTCCTATAATAATAAAGAATAATGCGTGAATCTCGGGCTGTAGTCCATGACGTTGGCTGATCAACACTCCACATGCAGCGCTTAGCATCATGGTAAGCGTCATTGAATTCCACAGATGAGACTTCAGAATTACTATTAGCATCTGTCGGTATTCTCCTGTATGTGTTTGCATAAAAAATAAAAATAAATCAAAAATATGTTGTCTCTTTTTGTATTATCTTTTTTTCATGACCGTATCAACCCTCGCCTTACTATGTTAAAAACTTCCGAGCGTTCCGATGGTGTGTACTCGTTACATATTCTGATTTAAAGTGAATAAAATGAGTAGACTATGAAAAGGCATTTGACTCAATCGAGACTTGGGCAGTGCTAGATTCACTACAACGCTGCAAAATAGACTATCGGTATATAGAGATAATAAAATCTCTTTACAAATCTGCAACAATGATGGTCCAGCTCCATGATAGCACTAACAATATTTCTATAAACAAAGGTGTTAGACAAGGAGATGTTATATCTCCAAAACTCTTCACAAACGCCCTAGAAGATATTTTTAAACTGCTATCCTGGACAAAATGTGGAATAAATATTAACGGAGAGTACATTTCTCACCTCCGATTTGCAGATGACATAGTGCTAATAGCCGAATCACCTAACAAGCTCCAAGACATGCTCTACGACCTCAATGAAACGTCGAACAAAATTGGTCTGAAAATGAACATGGATAAAACAAAAGCCATGATTAATAGTCATATTTCACAGACCTTTGATCCTATTTCCATTGGAGGAACAGAAATAGAGGTTGTAAACGACTATACCTATCTGGGACAAGTAATACAACTAGGGCGAAATAACTTCTCAAAAGAAATCGACAGGCGCATACAACTGGGATGGGCAGCATTTGGAAAACTAAAGTACATTTTTAAAGCGAAAATTCCGCAATGCCTTAAAACTAAGGCGTTTAACCAATGCGTCCTCCTGTATTAACTTATGGCGCAGAGACGTGGAATCTGACAGCAAGTCTTACCCATAAAATAAAAGTCACCCAGCGTGCTATGGAGAGATCCATGCTCGGAGTGTCGCTAAAAGATAGAATCCGAAACGAGGAAATACGCAGAAGAACTCAAGTAGTGGATGCTACCCAACGAATAGGCACACTCAAGTGGCAATGGGCAGGTCATATCTGTCGAAGAGACGACGGTCGATGGGGAAGAAAAGTATTGGAATGGCGCCCAAGAACTGGCAAACGAAGCATTGGCCGACCCCCTACAAGATGGACTGACGATATAAGAAGAATAGCGGGAGTGACCTGGATGCGGAAGGCGGAGGATCGAAGAGGATGGAGACTCATGCGGGAGGCCTACGTTCAACAGTGGACGGACACAGGCTGATGATGAATGATGAAAATGAGTAGAAATTCGAAAAAATTAAAATATTCAAAGATATCGCTTAATTTTATAATAGTTGATGTCAATAAGCAGTAATAATTGACATTTAATAGCTAAAAACATGAAAAACATCAGACGAAGACCTCAAACGGCCAGACGCACCTTGGCGCGTGAACTTCCGAGAGCTACTAACACTACTTAGCCTGTCGACATATCGATGAGCCGACGCGCATCGAAATCATTTCGAACTAGCCGACCAACTGAGGTTTCCCGTCTCGCTCACTCATATTAGTACGTCAGCGAGAGTGAGGAGTATAGATGCCGACGTATCTGGGTATTTTTTTATTTTATTTTTGCACACGCTTTTGTATGACTCCCGACAGGTCGAATGAATACATGACAGTTGACGCGTCTCGAGTGTAGTGGTGAATTTATTCCGGATTTTAGAAAAATATTTCCTGCTCCCGATGAGTGCCTATTATTATAAATATTATTATTTTTTCAATACGTAAATGTATTAAGGAGGAATACCTAAAATCTGAACCCTGTGTGTATTATATTTACAGAGATATTTAAGTTATTACAAGCAATGTGTAGTCGATAGACATCACCGGGGAGGACAGGTTAAATAAATGTATTGATGATGCTGCAAGATATAAACACAATTGAATAGTCTTCGCTGCATCCATACAATTTCCACCTCGTATAGCACACCCAGTTTTAATATATATCAATTATTTCGGTAAACACTCAAGGATCACGCCATATGTTCATGTTTATAGATGAAACTGTACGACACTACTATCTACTCTCAGTGTAGAAGTTAGTACTAAAGCCACGAACGCCGCAGTTTTAATCCTGCTACGCCCGCGGCCCGAGCCGCGTCAAAGCAAGCACTAATCCAACGGGATAACCTTGAGCCTCCCATCAAGAACCAGCGGCAGCTACGAACCGCTAGTAATCCACAAGCAATAGAGACAAATCGAGTATTTGCATAATGCGATGGAGCGCTCCATCTTAGGCGCCTATTTTCATCGCAAATCTGGAATTTATGGTCACCACGTATTACCGCAACTCACTTATGTCATATTTCACTATTATAGCATTGTCTCAAGACATCTAACTTCGCAGCCTTAGACTGAAGTCTATTTGACATCTAACTGATATAACTAGAATCACGGGAAGACTTTCAGCCACTCTCTAACAAGAAGCTTTTTGCGTGCGTCCAGTAACGGGTCCCCATCTGGGTCTCCAAAAACAGGACGACCAAGGAAGGGTTTTTTACCAAGCGAGCTTGTCTTAAGACATCTGTGACCGGAGACCACTTGGCAACAGTGATAACGATGTGTTACTCTCCCGAAGTTTGTAACATTTGGTCCTAATTCGGTACACACCTTGACCAGCAACACGTTAACATCCCGTTAATCGATATAAGCTTCGCCAGGATCGTTATTGGGACGCGTAGTGGAGGGATGAGAAATAGGTCTTGAAATCAAAGAACTTGTCGAGAAGAACATTGAAATTTATTTTATATAAATAACTGACAAACTTCGGTCATCTGCCCCGGGACGGAACTTTCCGCGTTCCTCATAGGTCTCGGACAGGCGACGGCTGACTCGGAAAAATGATCAAAATTAACATAGTAGCCATTTATGGAACTATGTCGCGTCAATGACAGGACTTGTCATAAAAACGAAATGGCGACGCAAGCACCGTTTCGATGAACGAGCAAAAATATGAGACGAAAGATCGTACATCGAGGCTTTTCGGCACCAGGCTGAAAGGGCTTTATCGTGCTGATAGTAATTCTGATGATAATGAAGTAGCCTGTGTCCGTCCACTGTTGAACGTAGGCCTCCAAATACACAGGTTTCTTATATCGTCGGTCCATAATGAATGCTTCGTTTGTAATATGTAACATAAATAAAGACGTGCGAGACACTGCTTTATTATGCCGTAAGTCGGAGCCCTGCCATTGCGGGGTATACACGATTAGGGTTCGCCAACCTGAGAGATTAAATAAATCAGTTTGCCGGGCGCATTATGCTATGCGTGTGTGCGCTCCCTTAGGAAAACTTTGTCGCCGAAACAGGTGTCGCGAACCTACGATTTAAGGAGGAAATATCGTTAAATCTTTCAATAAGGCTAAGAATACCTTTATATTTCAAGTCCTCTCACTCAATTCCGACCGCTTTCGAGTGAGGTTGCCGTCACACTGACTGCTCTGCTGGCAATATTAAGGCTTATAAAAAAATAAGCCCCGGGTATCGCAGTCTCACTCTCGAGCGGCGTGCGTTTATTGGCTCTTAGGGAAGGTAGTCCATTTCTCGAGCTACGTATGTTCATTGACTCGCGACTAGAAAAAGTAGTTGTTTGTCAATGAAATACCGACGTGATCTATATATAGCAAACCAAAATTTTAAGATGCGAAACCGACTTTAAACTTATTCGACTCATAATATCTTTATCTGCGATTGATACTCGAAGAATATTAATGTAGGATACGTAACAGACTGCGTGGTGAAGAAAGTGTATCCATAATTGGGTTTTCGTAACATGAGTATTATACATGATGGTTGCCCAAGTCTGTAGTCTACCTTCGCATAAGCTACCCAAGTCGCTCTAAGCATCATCGTTAGATCGTGCAATTTATCTGCCGCCCCTCGTCCTCCCGCAGCCTTCCGTTATTATCATCTCTTCTTTCTTCCCGGAGAACGCGAGGAGCGCCTCGGAAGAACAAAAAAAATACACAAAAAAGTAAAATAAAAAATAAATAAAAACACACCGAGACAGACGCTTACAACCTGCGCTGCACTGAAAAGAGATGAGACAGTAGTTATTTTTTGAAAGAAAAACTGTAACGTCATAAATAGTATGTGGTTTATTTATTTTTTAAGATAAGAAAGGAAGATTTTATATTCGCGTAATTGGGGGAGAAATAAAAATAAAATTAATTTTATTTATTTAGTCACCAGAGCCAGAATAGAATTTTAAATCGACAAAAAAAAAGAAAAATAAAATATTTATTTTTAACAACTACTGACTCTCAGTGAGTGGAGCACCGGATCACCGCTGGATGGCTACGTGAAGGCGCATCTAGTGCCCCTCCAACCGGTAGTCCCACCTATCCGCGCACACAGCGATTATTTCGTTGGGACTTTTCCAGTGATCGTAGAGTCCAGAGATCCATTTGTATTGTTAACGAAATAACTTAGCTTAGGTTAGCGAGACATCCAGTGCACCAGAAATCCTGTGTTTGAAAATTTTAAATTAATAATACTTATAATGATAATAAATAAAAATGTATGAAAAACTGTTTATTTCAATCTTTGAATGGCATTGTTATAAAATAAATGTACAAATTTTTCTATTAAAACCGCGTTTTGTAAACAACGAGAACAGATACGAATCGGTAATTTCCAGACAGATATACAAAATATTTAGTATTCGGGAATAAAAGCGCGTAAGCCTCATACATAATAACAAGAAGAAGATATATCATGAATAATGCACGCAGGAGACTACCAGATAAAGATATTACTAGACATGTTTAATTTGTATTCGAGAAAACGCGAAACGAAGATTTATTCCAGATAATACACGACTATAGAGACTAAACAGTGATTTGCAACGAAAAATAGCGTAGATATTATTTGCAAATATGACCAATCACCATCATCACTCCTTAACCCATTCGCATCGGTTATCGGCATATGCCGTCAAAGATTCCCCGACCGTTTTTCATATATTTTTGTGCATTCATTCCCTTTATCAACCTACATGTATTAATTACAGGAATCTGTAAAGCATGTAAATAAATATCGTTAGGTTTCGTCACAGGAACGATTTTTCTGTAAACCACATGTGTCAATGCCACCACATTTATGGAGTTACATAATGAACTTTTGTTAAATATAATAGTTTTTTAAACATCATCTGATAGCTAAAGGATAGAAGAATCAATGTGATATATGAAAATAATTCAGATAAGTACATTTATGCTTCAAATACAAGTTTTAAGCAAAAAAAATGTTTGAAAAATTCACGCCGTATTGAGAGTATAATTTGTGTTCCACCGAGCCGTAACGAAAGGGTTAATTAAGTCCATATCATCATTAGCCTGTGTAAGTCCACTGTTGAACGTGGTCCTCCTGCACGAATCTCCATCCTTCACGATCATCCGCCTTACGCATCCAGGCTACTCCCGCTTTTATTATGATAACGTAAGTTCCATCTTATGCCACTCCGTTTGCCAGATTGTGAACGCCACTCTCCATCTTGAAGAAGTAGCTCTCCAAAGCAACCCACGACACACTCCACCCTATGTTTGGATATTAAAAGATAACCGCACGACTCAAATCATAAAGTTTCCTACAGTGGACAACGGAACTGGTGAGACCACCTTGCGGCTGAACATGTGGAAAAGAGCAACTGAGGGGAATACTTGATTGCCCCGAAAGAGGACCTAGCCCCTGAACACGACCAGATGTGGAATGTATGGAGGTCCCTTAACAGACTTCGGACCGCAGTCTGCAAGACGATGACACAAATGAAA
Source organism: Glossosoma conforme (assembly GCA_022606575.1). Lineage (NCBI taxonomy): Eukaryota > Metazoa > Arthropoda > Insecta > Trichoptera > Glossosomatidae > Glossosoma > Glossosoma conforme. The sequence goes on from JAGTXR010000167.1 coordinate 582,499, forward strand.
ACCTGGCAGTATTACAGCGGGCCGACTGAATATGACTGCGGCGTGGAGCAGACCCTATCCCACATTATGGAAGGTGCGCTGTGTCCGAATAGCTGCACCCAGGAGGACCCGATGATGGCTGGGAGTAACGCCATCGACAAGCCCACTTCTGGTCAGACAGGATCTGACCCTGATGTTTCCGACACGATTATATTATAAAACGATATTTTGGATCACCAAACCTAAAGTTGTCACCAGCTGATCTAAAGCTGATATGTACAAAATGAAATAAATGATATATATATTTTTTATTACATTATAATGTTACTATTATTAAAATGATACTAATGTCAACCTCTCTGTATATGATTCAAGGTAGGTACTAAGTAGTAGTTGTATGTTAGCATAATAAGTATAGAATTTATATAAATTGTGTAAAATATTTATATTGTTAAAAGGTATTGATTATATTAAGTTCATTAAAAGGTGTCTGGTGATGGTCGAGGCTATTAAAGAATCGAAATATATATGTAAATGATGCTGAAATTGTACTTCGACTATAAAATTATAAATTTTAATGATATTATTTTATATTCTAAAAAAAAATATGTTATTATGAATAAAATGTGAAAAAATAATAAATTATGCAACACTTAAATCAAAGATGAATCCCGCCACATTTACAAGATCTACCTTTAAGTGGCGTGGAAAATTCCGAAAAATAAACAATAAAAAAAAAAATGAATGTATACTGTCAATAAAATCTTAAATGTATCCTATTATATTTGATTAAATAAAAAAAAAAAAAAATCTAAAACAACTCCATATTATTACAAGGCGCATGGAAATAATTTATATTTTTGTAGAGTGTGCGTTAGGCATTACTACCGCACACATACATCGTGTACGTATACGCATTATATTATTTTTCGATTCGCGCCACATTATGTATGGTAATGTATTTATTTATTCTCAATGTGTGTGTATTTACTATAATGCGCGACACACACTGTGAGCTTTTAAATTTATTGAATTTTCCAGAAATTTTATTTTAACGGTAACGGAAAAAACAGGGTCAGATCCTGTCTGCCCAGAAGTGGGCAACGTCGATGATGTTACTTCCGGCCATCATCAAGTCTTCCTGGGTGCAGCTACTCGGACACAGCGCACACTCCAGAAGGTGTGACAGGGTCTGCTCCACACCGCAGTCACATTCAGTCGGTCCACTGTAAAACTGCCAGACTTTCATCTGTGTCCTCGACTTGCATACTCCGGTCTGAACTCTGTTAAGGGACCTCCATATATTCCACCCCTGGTCGCGTCCAGGGGCTAGATCCTCTTTCGGGGCAATCCAAGTGTGCCTCACAGTTGCGCTTCTCCACATGTTCAGCCGCAGGGTTGGCCTCACGTATCACCAGTTCCACTGTCGACTGTAGGAAACTCCTTTTTGATTTGAGCCGTGTCATCTTTTGATATTCAAACACAACGGTATGGTGAAATACTGAAATGGAAAAAAAGGTTTGTTTCTTTCCCAGAGAAACTAAAATAATAAAACCTCCATTTTCTGCGGTAAGGATATCAATCCAGGCATGTAATAAAAAGCTAATGCAGCCGTATAGTAAAGAGGAAGGTGGAAAAGGCTAAAACATGATCTTTGGAAAACGCAAAAGAAAAAACCACAGCTTTTTTCTTTCAAAATGCAGCTTACTATATATAGCACCAGTATTGCCTCCATTCGTTGATACGTTTGGCATTTTTGACGACTCGCTAAAAGTCAAATCTTCCGTATGATGGGTTATGAGAACACATGCTTGTTTCGCTTTAAGGTCTCATAGACAGCGAAACCGCGGTCTTCAAGTGTGTGAATAAACAGTGTTAAATTCGATGCACATTTCTTCTGTCCAATAATTAAAAAGTAATACAAATGTGTTGACATGTTTAACGTTTATATACTATTCGTATCGTGTGCGTCGTTCACAGTCAGTCCCCGATAAACAAACACACATACACGCACACACACAAAGCGTCCGATTTTCAATTTCCTCAGAGTCTTCCATTATTGCATTCCGGGAGGAGGCGACACACAGCGGAGTGTATCGGAATTAAAATCTGAAAAATAATTTTAACAATGCCAACACTCTTATCGATACCCTGGCAATCTTATAGAGGCGATACGATTCTCAAACTTTATAAAATTATTGTCTTCTCCGTTTACATTCACACTAGATTTCATGTGTGTGACATTGGCATTGAAACACTTATACCAAAGAAACGAAAAGTCTTCCTCATAACTATATTTTAAAATGAAAACAAATCCAGTACCGAGGGTCTAAAATCTGTCATCGTGCTGATCAACCGATATCCTCGAGGAAACCTAACCTAAAAGCTAGTCTTACCCATAAAATAAAGGTGAAGCAACGTGCCATTGAGAGATCCATGAGAGGAGGGTCTCTAAAAGATAAAATCCGAAACGAGAATATCCAATGAAGAACTCAAGTAGTGGAAACTATCCAACGAATAGGCACACTCAAATGGCAATGGGCAGGACACGTCTCTCTCGAAAAGACGACGGCCGATGGGGAAGAAAAGTGTTACGAGAAGGATAGAGACTCATGCGGGAGGCCTACGTTCAACATTGGACGGATTCAGGCTAATGATGAATGTGTCGATGAAGTTAATTTAAAAAAAATGAATTTGTTGTCATATCAATTGATATCAGCTTGATATAGCTCCTTAAGGCCGATGCCGCAAAGCCTCAACAAGCGATATTTTGTCTATTATTTTGGTTCGCTTGCGTGACATCTACATCGAATGTTAAGCGGTGTTTGCATACGCCAAAATAATTGTTATGACAGTTGGTCCATTGACAGTTGGTACAACTGTCCTCTTGACGGGTGGTACCGCCGAAATGTGAGAGCGGGCAAGTAGTCGCAACTCGCCCGTCCTCGTGGTAGGACCGTCCCTAAGGGCGGCCCCTTAACGGGCGACGTTATTGACAAATAAACATGTATCGTGAAACAGAAACAAGTTGTTTATAATGTGAACCTGATCCTGCATCCTTCATCCAGTAAACCGATGTCCTAAATGGAAGAGGAGGATATCACAATGAAGACCTAATACATTAATGATTTCCTAAAACACAAACACCCATCACACAATTCATATCCACCATTTCACTCACTTTTGCTTTAAACAGAGCCTACGTAAATGTGATGTAGGAATTTAAAGAATTGTTTTTGTAACTGCACGCCCTTGCCAAAACAAACCTTAGTCAGTCCGGTATATCCCGTGCGACATGTCCTGACAATGTTTTACGTGTCACTCCATCTCCTGTATTACCCATATTATATTTTACACGGCTTTACAAGACAATGCAGCCGTGTAATTGGCTTTACAAAATGATGCCTGCTTGGAATATTAAATATTATACGTTTTGAATTTGTTAGGCATGACGAGCTACGGTCATGACTTTCTTTCGTTAACCTTTCCTATACTGTGCCACAATAAAAACGCGCGCTCCGGTGTTGGGTAGACGGTACACAATCAAAAATCAGCAATTTTAAATCGGAAAAATAAGAACATTCATAGCTAATCCGGCTAAAAACATTAAGAAACCATCTGGCAACGCTCATGGAACGGGCATAGATCCGCTCTGGTTTAAAGCTCGAAATCTACTGCCGCTAGTCGTGGTAATGGTCAGAGTGGCCCACTCCCACTATCTTCCCTCTTCCTTTACAGTTAAGTATGAAAGAGTGAGCTTCCCGCACATCGCCGAGACCCAAGGTCAAGGCACTCACAGCGCGAATTTGGTTTCGATGTTCACAAAATACCTCCGATGTACTTGATAAATTCTAATTATTATTAATATTATTTTTTAAATCGATGCGTAAATATATGATGGGCGAATACCTACAATCTTAACCTTGTATTTATTATATATATAGAGATATTCATGATTATTAGAAGCAATGTGTAGAAGATACACATCACGGGGAAGGAAAGGTTAAACGAGAATAGTTTAAGTTCTACCGAATACTTTGCGTTTTTTTCTAAAAAATATATATCCGAAATTCAAAGTATTATGTGTGTATTCGTTAAGAGATTTAAACGCATTCGATTAGTTACTAACTATTTTTATTATTTTTTACTGAAATTAAATTACATTTTTTTTTATATTTTTTAATGTACGTAAATGGTGACTTACAATATTTCAGCCATCGGGGCGATCGCTTTATTTTGAATTTCAGTTCAATCACGAAACACTTACCTAAAAAGAAAGAAAAAATAACACATTATTAGCATACGTATTGACATCCCCCATCTTTAAAAAGACAACAAGTCGCGGGTTCGTAATTTGGCCGCGCGGAGGAAGAATTCAGGAGAAGGTCGCAAAGCAAAGGACTTTTTCAGAAGCACAATTCGTGTTTATTTTCAATATAAGACTTCGGTGTCCCCGCCCGACCGTAACATGATATATCGCCTCGGTCGGTCGGAGAGGGACGCGTGGCACGACCTGACGACAGACACACTGACATGTAGCGCCACAAAGATAATCAACTTTAAGTTACAAATTAAATTTGAGAGTTGAACCAACACGAAACGGAGCAACTGTCAAAACAAATAAAATGGCGCATGCAAACGCGCTGTATTTTTATATAAAATTGAAACTAACATTATTAGGTGTGCATGTCAGGCGAGCGAACAAAAATAAGAGACAAAATATCGTTTTTCGAGGCTTTTCGGCATCAGCATAAGCATAAAAGAGCTATATCAAGCTGAAATCAAAGCGTTACCTTTTAATACTATGTTTACCCCGATAACCTCTACTATTATAATACAATGATACTTAAAGCAATGTAAACTATGCAAACCATACATACATAATGTAATCATCATCATCATCATCAGCCTGTGTCCGTCCACTGTTGAACGTAGGCCTCCGGCATGAGTCTCCATCGTCTTCGATCCTCCGCCATCCGCTTCCAGGTCACACCCGCTATTCTTCTTATATCATCAGTCCATCTTGTAGGGGGTCGGCCGATGCTTCGTTTGCCAGTTCTTGGGCGCCATTCCAGTACTTTTCTTCACCATCGACCGTCGTCTCTTCGACAGATATGTCCTGCCCGTTGCCACTCGAGTGTGCCTATTCGTTGGGTAGCATCCACTACTTGAGTTCTTCTGCGTTTTTCCTCGTTTCGGATTCTATCTTTTAGCGACACTCCGAGCATGGATCTCTCCATGGCACGCTGAGTGACTTTTATTTTATGGGTAAGACTTGCTGTCAGATTCCATAATGTAATAGAAGAAAGAAATTAAATTCATTTTTTTTAAATGCACCATTTAAAAGGAACACAGACATAGAAAAGTAACTTAAATCCTATTAAGTATTTAGCGAGAACAAAGAATAGGTCATACACCCATATCACGTAAAATATTTGTTATTTTTTCAGATTTTTTCAGCAACACGAAACGTTGCGCTGCTTTTTACTGTCAAACGGAACGCGATGGGTTTTATCATTAGCAAAACTGTTGCTGTGCACGGAACCGACATTAAACTTCCAAATACAAATAACGTATAATCCAATATACACGAGGGTTATCCGTAAATATAAGTTTCCCAGTGATTTTTCACAGTGTAAAACATGTTTAATTCCATGAATGCGTACATTTTTGGAAAGTTCAGACATTTACCTATTTATATACATAGTCGCCACTGAGGTAAACGCATTTTTGTATGCGGTATACGAGCTTTTGAATGCCCGAGTCAAAAAAATCTGCCGCCAAGCCACGCAGATAACTGAGTATCGCTTCTTCCTGCTCTTCTCTATCGGCGAAATGCTTTCCACCCGGGTGTTTCTTCAAGTCAGGGAGAGAGAGATTATACGTGTATCGACGTTTAGCATGTGTGAGACGAATCTGTCGGTTGTAGGTTGGTGCAGGAAGGATTACTTCTTTAGATTAAGAGGAGAAGCATGGACCATGGTATGAGTACTAACAGTAAAAAACACTTTACACTTTTATTTAGTGAATCAACCTTGCGTCTGTGTTCCAAAGATTGAAGCTTAGACGTAAGTGTGCCAACTGGTAACTTCAATTATTTCGTTTGTACGAGGGTTATCCGTAAAGTAAGATTCCCATGGCGCTAAAGTCCTGAAAAGCGCTGTTATGGTGGATCTCGCGATTCTGTGGTGTACCATGGTTCCCCCACTCCAAATCCCTTCCCTAGCAAGCTGCCTGCGGAGCTCAGTCTTGGCTTGGCAGCCGTACGTGATGCATCACCCCCTCGCTTTGCCTGCCAGGTGTGAGATGCGCTCGGTGATCCGTTTCCTGTCTGCAAAAAACATTGCGCCGGTAGAAATCCATTCCCAGCTGTGCGAAATCTATGGAGACAAGTGTATGAGCGTACAAAACGTGCGCAAATGGTGCAGAGAGTTCAAGAACGGGCGTACTGACGTCCATGATGAGGAGCGTTCCGGAAGGCCATCTGTTTCTGACGAAGCAATCGTAGATCGCGAAACTGTTGTCTTTCAGAGAGTGTAACAGTGCTCAGTGTGATCCATATTACAACAAGGTCTGAAATACACGTCAATTTAAAAACTAATATTCTATCATCTCCCTGACACATACGAGTAGATTCAAATTATGATGTCATGCGTGAAATGTACGAATATTTTATGCATCGTAATGAATGGAATGTCTTCATAAACATAGTATTCATACAATTACGACCGCTTCCATACAATTAAATAAAATTACTCCAACAAAGAAAATCCCCTCGTCTGACCCCAAAAACCATAAGACCTAAATTACCCAATAAACAGAGGGCGCATATCTGTTATACAGGTCTATTTATACTTGATGTGACGAAATATTTTATAAATTATTATATTATTTTTTTTTTTTATGTAAAGACATAAAGGAGAATACCGACAGATGGTGATAGTATTTTTTTGAAGTCTCATCTGTGGAATTCTATGACGCTTACCATGGTGTATATGGCTAAGCGCTGCATGTGGAGTGTTGATCCGCCAACGTCATATACTACGGTCCGAGATTCACGCAACATCCTGTTATTATTACAGGAATCTACTATGAATGGGTGGTCTTCACGGGACGACTTTCGTCTACCACCAATTTTAATTGATAGGCTATGACTGACATTTTACGGGTGACGGATCAAATTCACACCAACCAGGGTATTTTAGAGCTCAGAAATCGATTGAAAATCCATTTTTTTTTTTAATCTCCGTCGGGGATCGAACCCACGACCTTTGACTTGCAAAGCAAACGCTTTGCCATTGAGCTATGACCGCCGGCAGTACAAATAAATAATAATAAAGTTACAAAAAAATAGTTACGTGCGGTAGATACCCTGCATATTGCACAATTTCAAGATAAATTAAATTGCACAATAATTCATAAGGGGCAATTTTTTTCATGAAATAAAACTTTTTGTACCTTTATTTAATTTTTTTCATTCAGGAAGTTTTCAAAAGTTGTAAGAATTCATTGCATTACCCGCACACATATACAACCTGTAAATATGTGTGTAGGAACTAAATATAAGCCAATGCCTGTTTTTATTTTTTCATTATTGAAGATGGTCTTCAGGAAGGCCGAAACATGTAATCGTCAAAATAAATTGTGAATCAAAACTAAATATTTTTACTTTATTAATTTTTTAATTAAAATTATTCTGTAATTTCTGAAAGTTTACAGGTTTTTTTAATATGACGCTGAATATTGATTTTCAATTTTAATTTCAATTTTTAATTATTTTATTTCTTTCAGAAACATTACAAATTTTATTTAATACGATCCTAAAATGAGATATAATACAAGATAAACAAATTATAAATATAGGTATTAATGATTATAAACAACAATTATTAAAAAGTCCCGAAGCTCGCTTAACAGAAGACTCCACGAAATTACTTTGATAAATAAATTCGTGGAACTCATGTCGAAACTAGGCTTCTCTCAAGTGGAATATATCAACATTCGAGCCGATATGGTTGAGCAGTCTGATCGCTCTCCCAAGAGGCATAGTCTCTTGCAGGTTAGTAGTACTTCTAGGAAGAACAAAAAATTTGTGCCTCCTTATCCTTAAATAATTGTCAGGGACAAACAAACAGGTTTCCAACAAAATATCAAGATTTCTGAACACGCCGCGCACTAGCCGAAAGAAATGCATACACAAGCACACATCTCTTCTGGTTCTCAACTCATTGTATCCCAACATACCCCGTGTAAAGATAGATGGGTACAGCCACGGAGAAGTATAGTGGGAATACCCTGAATGCGGAGAGCGGAGGATCGAGAAGGATGGAGACTCATTTGAGAGGCATACGTGGACGAGGACAGACTGATGTACATCATTTATTGACTTCTGTTAATATTTAAAAAATTACGTTTTTTTTTCAGTTTCGACGTTTGTAAATCTCTATTCACGAATTAGCACAAAGTTCAATATGTCCTGTATAAACATTGTTTTAATATTTTTCCGCAGTCGGAGAATTTAACTGCCCCGTCCGCCATTACTGAGCCAGGGCCGGGTTAGGTGGATGGGCCCCAATGGCTGTACAAAAATTCGTGACTGTTTTCGCGAACCGAAATTCACAATTTGCACATAACCAGGGCAACTCAATCTGGTAATAAACCAAAAAAAAAAATTTACGCGGCTACGAATCTTGAAATTTTACCAAAAGCCCACTGCACTACATAAGATGCTTGGTTTTGTATTACGAAATGGCAGGGTTTTCTCGAGCACACACGTAATGGTAGTGTTGTTTAACTCATTGGTCCGTAGCATACTCGAGAGCGGATCTATCATTTGGGCACCCCATGAGTTGAAATATAGCCTCATGTTGGAGAAGGTACAGAAGAAATTTGTGAGATCTCTCTACGTGAGGGTGTATGGATACTATCCGTGGCTGTATCCAACTAACTTCATACAGGGTATGTTGGGGTACATTGAGTTGAAGACAAGAAGGGATGTGTGCTTAGGTATGCATTTCTTCCGACTGTTGCGTGGCGTGTTCGGGAATCCTGAAATTTTGATGAATATCGGTTTGTGTCCCCGATAGATATCTGAGAATAAGGAAGCACAGATTGTTCGCTCTCCCTAAGAGTAACACTAACCTGCCAGAGACCATGCCTCTTGGGAGAGGGATCAGACAGTTCAACCAAATCGCCTCGGATGTTGATATATTTCACGTAAGAGAGACCCAATTCAGACAAGAACTCCAAGAGTTTCTTTGGAGGGATAATTGGTTGGCTTCGTCTGTCTGATAAGCATTGGGACCTTCTGTTGCTGTCTTTATTGCTTTGTTCATAGTACTTCATAAGTACCTATGTTTGTATATATTGTATTTGTTTTTTTTTTATTGTACTACAGGAATGAATTGAGTTAGTATAATTTGTAATGTTTCTGAAAGGAAAATATAAACAAATTGAAATTGAAAAATTGAAATTGAAATAATGGGATTTGAATTATGCGTAGAAAACTGCAGGTACGATGCTTTGACTTTGTGAGGGCATCGTGTATTTTATGCTCTCCTGAAGCATCGAAAGAGTATGTTCCAAACAGGTGTAAATCGACCGTATGAAAAGCTCAGTTGATCAATGTTTCTTTTACTACTTGTAACACTACATTAGGAGTCATCTAAAGAAGGAATAACCAAGTATTTTTTTCCATCCAACGATCACTTATTGACGTGGAAAAAGAAGACATTTACTGGTGGAGTGCATCATCCATGATAATAGGAGACGCGTTGTGTTATCATTTGGGCATTTCTTGAAACTATCATCCTGAACTACAGCTTAATTCTGACGATACCTTGCTGTTCAACTACATCAGGGCAATCGTCGGGGCTACAAGAGCGGTTAACGAGCCTGACATGGAATAAGCTCCTACGTTCTTCAACTATTGCTCAGACTTATATTCTATTATAACATTGAAATAACGCGCGCGGTTAACGAGGTCACCATGGAACAAACTGCTGTTTTGTTTTGATTATTTGTCTCTTCGCATGATCTAACCTAGTCTAATTTACAGATACCACGAGTAACTTTCGTACGTTATTTTTTCACAATACCCGCATTGTTTTGTAGGAGTTTTTAGGAGACCTTTATAGGAGTGGCTACACCCTACCGGTGTCATGTATAGAGCTTAGACTTTATTAAATATTTTTACCAAAGCATGGTCGGGATTTGATCCGACAGCATCTGAATGACAAACAAGCGCTTTTACCACTGGGCTATACAGCCCGGCATGTTCGTATTATATCACACAGGAAAACGACCCGCTTTCATTCGTTATTGAGCTTCCCTGGCCTGTTGCATACACAATTACATAATATAGTGAAAACGTGATTGCCGTAATGGAAGAGCGGCACTGCTGTAACGAATGCGTGCGATGTAAAATGAAAATCACCTGAAAAAACGTTACGCCGAATATAAAAACACGGAATAATAAAAGGCTGCATGACCGGAAAACACGGCGGCAACTTTACAACAATAAAAGTTTGCGATAATAAAGTCGAAAATGTGACCGAGCGACGGGAGCGAACTCTAGGGAAATGGATGAAAGCGAATTCGATAACATATAACCACTGAACTAATGAAGAACCTATATTATTTTTAAAGAAGGGTTATGGAGTGGGGGTTAACCCTTTCGCATGGGTTGTCAAAGATTCCCCGACCGTTGAGATCGGTTCACGTGATACATCGTTTTGCTACTTTCAGTACTCGTTGTGACATCTACGGTAGAAAATTGAAAGTGCGGTCATTCCCTTTATCAACCTACATGTATTCTTTACAGGAATCTGTGAAGCATGTAAATAAATATCGTTAGGTTTCGTCACAGGCGCGATTTTTCTGTACACCACATGTGTCAATGCCACCACATGTATGGAGCTACATAATGAACGTTCGTTAAATATAATATATAAAAAATGTGATATATGAAAATAGGTTAAATAAGTACATTTATGAATCCAATACTAGTTGATATTGTGGCTTTTGGGTTTAGCCGTGTGTGGCGAATTATTATATTAATTATATTAATTCGCCACACACGGCTAAACCCAAAAGCTACAATATCAAATCTGGCCGTGAAAACCTAAGAAGTTATCAAATACTAGTTTTAAGCAAAAAAATGGTTTGAAAAATTCACGCCGTATTGACGGTTTAATCTGTATTCCACCGAGCCGTAACGAAAGGGTTAAAGAATAGTAAAAGAGGAGAACTATGGAAGTGTTATATATTAGTTTATATTTTAAAAAATATATGTAATGTCGTACTTTTTTTTAATTATTAAATTATATTTATTATTAAGAGCTTATACATCCGAGGGTTATCCGTAATATAAAGTTCCAATGACGCTACAGTACTGAAAAGCGCTGGGCGTACTGACGTCTATGATGAGGAGCGTTTCGAACGGCCATCTGTTTCTGACGAAACAATCGCAAAAGTGGATGCAGCGGTGACGGTTCGTAAGCTCTCCGAAATGATCCCTGAAGTTAGCAAAACCTCTATTGACAAGATTTTGCGTTTGCATCAGGCTAACGCTCGACCGCACACCGCTAACGCCACCAACGAGCTCATCGCAAAATTTGGATGGGGTATTGTCAAACACCCACCCTACAGCCCGGACTTAGCCCCAAGTGACTACTATATCTTCCCTGTCATGAAGAAACACCTGGGTGGAACGCATTTCGGCGACAGAGAAGAGCTGGAAGAAGCAGTTCTCAGGTATCTGCGTGGCTTGGCGGCAGATTTTTTTGACGCGGACATTCAAAAGCTCGTATACCGCATGCAAAATGCATTGACCTCAGTAGCGACTATGTAGAAAAATAGGTAAAAGTCTGAACTTTTCAAAAATGTACGCATTAATGGAATTAAACATGTTTTACACTGTGAAAAATCAATGGGAAACTTATTTTACTGATAACCGTCGTATATTGAAGATTTAATTGAATATCATAAATATCCAAACATAGTTATTGTTAGATACACCTATTAAAAAAAAACATTATACACTTATGCCGACAGGTATAGCTCAAGGCGTTTGCTTTCCAAACCGAAGGTCTTCGGTTCGATCCCCGCGAGAGATAAAAAAATAATATATTTCTATGTTTATAAATACCGCCCTTGGTGTGAATTTGATCCCTCACACGAAAAATTCAATTAATAGCCTATTTAATCAAAATTGTTGGTAGACAAAAGTCGTCACGTGAAGACCACACATTCATAGTGAATTCCTGTAATAATAAGAATAATGCGTGAATCTCGGGCTGTATTATATGACGTTGGCGTATAAATACTCCACATGCAGCGCTTAGCCATATGCAGCGTGGTAAGCGTCATATAATCCACAAATGAGACTTCAGAATCTATATCACCACCAATCTAACAAAAGGAATTACGCTGCTTTTGAGCGCTTTTGCTCGTCCGTCTGCAAGAGTGCAGACGCAAGTAATGACTCCTAACTGATGTCTGCCATTCTGCAGAATCCATTTTCCAACCTTACCATTTCTCTATCATCCCACGTATTCCGTGGTGAGCAACGTGTAACCAAAGAAGGCGATTCGAGACTCGCTGCAATATACTAACTTCGCAGCCTTAGACTGAGGTATATTTTACATCTAACTGATGCACATAGAATCACGGGAAGCCGTTTAGCCACTCTCTAACAAGTAGCTTTTTGCGTGCGTCCAGTAATGAGTCCCCATCTGGGTCTCCAAAAACAGGACGGGACAGGGAGGGTTTTCACCAAGCGATCCAAACGATCCACCATCCTTCGGTATTCTACTGTATGTGTGAACATAAAAACTCATAAAAAATGGAGGCCTGATAAATGTTTTGCTAATAAAGTTAACATTGCTGCCGACAAGCTCGTACGAACCCCGGGGAATGAAAATATATGTGAGCGGTTCGATGTTGCCACTGTACTAATTAAAATTGACACATAGGTATGTCACTGAATAATTAAACATTCATATGTATATCTATTTATTTATTGCAAACACAATTATAGAAGTAAAGCGTTTGCTTATGATGTCAAAGATCGCAAAATCGATACCTGATTTGCTTGTTGTTGTAAACGTAAAAATCCGTAGTCTAACGTTACTCTGTTAAATTTTCACAACATAAATGGTAACATCCTGCTCTCTCAAAGAGGGACGTTATTACGTTGCCTGAGGGCAGGATGAGGAGCAGATCAGCAGACAAAGACTTTCTTTTAGAAGCACAGATTATATTTACGTTAAAAACATAACAAGTTTGTGACCACGCGGTATGACATGCCGCGCGGCCGCAACGCGGACCTTGCCTTGCCAAAGGGTGGGGACCAACTGCCGGCTATCGGCACTTCCGCGGCCCGTGTTCGGTCACCAGCGCCGCCGGTGGCAAAACTATGTAACTAGTCCCAATGTCGCCATACATAAAGGTACGGCAAGCGACAAAAATACGAAACGAAAGATTGTCTATCAAGGTTTCCGGTACCAGTTAGCAAGGGCTACACCGTGCTGATGTCAACGCATCTATATCTCAAGAAATAAATTAAGTTGTGCTCTTAAGTTGTGCATCGGGTGTAATTCCATGAAATGCATTTTTTTTTTATTTAATCAAATATAAAAAGATACATTTTTTACATAGTAATTTACATTACAATCTTTTTTTTTCTTTTTTTTTTACATTCGCTTACCACACCACTTAAAGATAAGATCTTGCGTGTGGCGTGGGATTCATCTATGTTATTTTACAGTTTTATATAATTATACAGAGTATTACATATTTATACATTTACATGATTTTTATATAAAACTAACATTATATGATTAAAGATTTAATATACTATATGTTGAATTAAATTTAATGTATATATAATTTAATAATACATTAATAATACATTTTTGGTACATTTCATTATTTCAATTTGTTATGCAGTGACGTCGGTTCTGTTCCTCATTATTTTAAAGTACTGTTTCACCTTTTCAATCAATATTTTAATATCGCTGATCTCTTTTATTTCCCGAGGAAGATTTATCATTGCATTACAAAAACAAATATAAACGATTAAGAATATTGATATCAGCTTGATATAGCTCCTTTAGGATGATGCAGTACAGCTTTGAAAAACGATATATTGTCTCTTATTTTGTTCGCTCGCCTGACATGCACATATAATGTTTTTAATCGTATAATATTGCACGGCGCTTGCATGCGCCATCTTGTTTGTTATGACTGTCATAATTACTTCGCGAGTCCGCCGCTAGGATTTGGCGGCGCGATAGGTCATAGGCGCGCGGGCAGTCGGAACTCGCCCAGCATCGTGATAGGAACGCCTAAGGGCGTCCCTATAACTGGCGACGTTATTGACGAATAAACGAGTAATATGTGAAACAGAAACAAGTGTTTGTATTGTGAACCTGATCCTGCATCCTTTTTCCAGTCTTCAAAATGAAACAGTCAACATCAACCCGCAGCATAATGGATAGTAAAACGACACAGATATTGGCCGAGCGGAAAATACGCACGATATTACGAAAAAATAAAACATTAAGGAAGACGTCCATAAATGCGATAAAAAACAAACTTAACTGCCGTGAAGTATTACGCCAAGCGAATTTTATGTCCTTCTATGACAAAATGATGTGCAGTAGGGCGGAGCGAAAATCACATATAATACTTAAATTAAAAATTTTGTTGTGAGTTTTTTTTTTTCATATTTTTTAAGCCATCTTTTTGTTCTGCCATCCCAGGTGATCGTACTTCCAGAACAAAAAGAGAAGTCAACAGTCGCATACATCAAGCAAGGCAAGCTTTCAATAAAAAAGCAAAAAATCTCGAGTCAAAGAATATTAATTTAAGGCTCCGCAAGCAACTTGCCTAAACATTTGTTTGGAGCATCTTGATGTACGGTTGACTAGAGGCCTTTGAGATGTGGTCATACAGAAGAATTCTTAGAATTTCCTGGAGAGACCACGTCACGAACAATGAGGTTCTCATTGGTCACATCATGCGCCACGATGGTCTTCTTCACGACATTGTGGAGGGGATGGTTGAGGGTAGAAACTGTAGAGGGCGCCCTAGACGGGAATATTTGCAGCAAGTGTTCGAGGACATGATTTGAAGCTCTTATACTGAGCTGAAGAGGGTTGTGGAAGACCGAGAGGAATGGAGATTTTTTTTTTTTTATGTAAACGCATGCAGGAGAGCACAACCGGTCAAGACCAGTGCACTCTATGACGCTCAGCCAGGGAGGCTGGACGCTGCATGCGGGAAACGTGTGTTGTGTTCGTGTTTGTGTGTGGGTTGGGGAGATTGCAAGTGTATATTTATCTGTTTCTTGAAGAGATCCAGATTGTAGGAAGGAGGAAACACAGACGCTGGAAGAGCATTCCATAGCTTACCGGTGGCATTAAGGAAGGAACTTTGGAAGCTGTCAGTTCTTGGTCGACATATATTAACCGTGTATGGATGTTCGGCAAGTGTAAGACGAGTTTGTCGGCTGTGAGTGGGTGCAGGAGGAATTAGTTCTTTAAGTTCCGAAGAGCAGCGACCGTGGTAATAACGGTAGAAAAGACTAGAAGTCATATACTATGGTCCGAGATTCACGCAACATCCTGTTATTATTACAGGAATCTACTATGAATGGGTGGTCTTCACGGGACGACTTTCGTCTAGCACCAATTTTAATTGATAGGCTATGACTGACATTTTACGGGTGACGGATCAAATTCTCACCAACCAGGGTACTTTAGAGCTCAGAAATCGATTGAAAATCCATTTTTTTTTTTAATCTCCGTCGGGGATCGAACCCACGACCTTTGACTTGCAAAGCAAACGCTTTGCCATTGAGCTATGACCGCCGGCAGTACAAATAAATAATAATAAAGTTACAAAAAAATAGTTACGTGCGGTAGATACCCTGCATATTGCACAGTTTCAAGATAAATTAAATTGCACAATAATTCATAAGGGGCAATTTTTTTTCATGAAATAAAACTTTTTGTACCTTTATTTAATTTTTTTCATTCAGGAAGTTTTCAAAAGTTGTAAGAATTCATTGCATTACCCGCACACATATACAACCTGTAAATATGTGTGTAGGAACTAAATATAAGCCAATGCCTGTTTTTATTTTTTCATTATTGAAGATGGTCTTCAGGAAGGCCGAAACATGTAATCGTCAAAATAAATTGTGAATCAAAACTAAATATTTTTCCTTTATTAATTTTTTAATTAAAATTATTCTGTAATTTCTGAAAGTTTACAGGATTTTTTAATATGACGCTGAATATTGATTTTCAATTTTAATTTCAATTTTTAATTATTTTATTTCTTTCAGAAACATTACGAATTTTATTTAATACTATCCTAAAATGAGATATAATACAAGATAAACAAATTATAAATATAGGTATTTATGATTATAAACAACAATTATTAAAAAGTCCCGAAGCTCGCTTAACAGAAGACTCACGAAATTACTTTGATAAATAAATTCGTGGAACTCATGTCGAAACTAGGCTTCTCTCAAGTGGAATATATCAATATTCGAGCCGATATGGTTGAGCAGTCTGATCACTATCCCAAGAGGCATAGTCTCTTGCAGGTTAGTAGTACTTCTAGGAAGAACAAAAAATTTGTGCCTCCTTATCCTTAAATAATTTTCAGGGACAAACAAACAGGTTTCCAACAAAATATCAAGATTTCTGAACACGCCGCGCACTAGCCGAAAGAAATGCATACACAAGCACACATCTCTTCTGGTTCTCAACTCATTGTATGCCAACATACCCCGTGTAAAGATAGATGGGTACAGCCACGGAGAAGTAAAGTGGGAATACCCTGAATGCGGAGAGCGGAGGATCGAGAAGGATGGAGACTCATTTGAGAGGCATACGTGGACGAGGACAGACTGATGTACATCATTTATTGAATTCTGTTCATATTTAAGAAATTACGTTTTTTTTTCAGTTTCGACGTTTGTAAATCTCTATTCACGAATTAGCACAAAGTTCAATATGTCCTGTATAAATATTGTTTTAATATTTTTCCGCAGTCGGAGAATTTAACTGCCCCGTCCGCCATAACTGAGCCAGGGCCGGGTTAGGCGGATGGGCCCCAATGGCTGTACAAAAATTCGTGACTGTTTTCGCGAACCGAAATTCACAATTTGCACATAACCCCAGGGCAACTCAATCTAGTAATAAACATAAAAATATATTTTACGCGGCTACGAATCTTGAAATTTTACCAAAAGCCCACTGCACTTTATAATGGGATTTAAATTATGCGTAGAAAACTGCAGGTATATGTTTTGACTTTGTGAGGGCGAGATGAGGGCACCGTGTATTTTATGCTCTCCTGAAGCATCGAAAGAGTATGTCCCAAACAGGTAAATCGACTGTATGAAAAGCTCAGTTGATCAATTATTCTTTTACTACTTGTAACACCACATTAGGAATCATCTAAAGAAGGAATAACCAAGTATTTTTTTCCATCCAACGATCA